>CM062809.1:1014915599-1015515599 GCA_031772625.1 Pinus tabuliformis
AGGAGTTGTGATAAATGTTTTTCATCTGCTGAGGGCATGGCTTCTTCTGCACAAGGTAAACCATCTTATCAATGTTTCCAAACAAAAAGTAGGGGAGGTTCAACATTTTTACCCTTGTAAAGTGCATGAGGAGCCTGATATGGTAAGTGTACAACTTGGAAAATTTGCCCTCACAAGTGAAATATTTGATGATGACCCTCATCAAGGGGACATACCTGTTCTCTAGAAATTTGAAAGGGAAAAGCCTCTTCACCTGAATTCTGTGCTGAGGTTTAATGTAAGGCTCATAATAATGCTCATCAAGGTCCTGAGCCTTATACCATTTCTCACCAACATTAGGAATCCTGGTGGCCTCTGAAATGATTGATGGTGACATTGTGAAAGTCACCCCAGCAAGAGTCACTTCATTGTTGTGCAGGTGGGCTACAAAAAGTCTAGCCAGTTCATGGTGAAATTGGACTCTCTCCACTAGTTCACAAAATTCATAACATTCAAGGTGTCTAAAACATGAAACTGCCAATGGAGAGGCTTGTAGTTCTCTTAGGTTAGTTGGCTCTTCTCTTGTGATGTTGCCTCCCTTATGAGGTTTTCTATGTTGTCTGTTTCTCTCTGCTGAACGGTCACTTGTTGTATTCTCCTCATAATAATCATAATATCCTCTATGCATGTTAACCAGCTTTTTAGTTGCACAATCTTAGACAATGAAGATGGGAATGAGTGGGATGCTTTAGGATTTGTAGGGATGGGTTTTGAGTGGATTTAGATACTTATGGGTAAATCATGAATCATGAGGGTAAGGGAAAGGGTTTTGAGAATGAGGGATATATGAGGGAATATATATGAGGGGAGAGGGAGTGATGTGTAAAGGGTTTTAGTTTCTAGTGATAGGTAATGGGAAAACAAGCTAGTTTAGGGTTTGTAGTGGAAACTAGGGTTTCATATTAAGTGTGAAGGAAATGTCTAAAACATTCAATGTGAAAACTAAAAATCAAGTGGAGTAGGGAAACTTATGTAGAAGAGGAATTTGCAAAAAACTTTGGTGAATTTTTGGAGTTTGAAGCGATTTGGTAGCTCACTGCCCTATGCACAACGCACTGTTCTACGCACAACGCCTCCTTCCCTACTCACAACGCTTTTTGCAGGCCTTCCAGGTGTTCAAATTGGGTGTGGGATAGCTTGTTGGAAATATTTTCTAGTCTGCTTTTCAGAACATCTTGAATTTTTCAATTTGGAGTTCATTTTCTCTATCAAAAGCTCAATCTCCCAACACTGGTCAAAATGTGCAGAAGGACGCTACCAAAATGAAGAGTGATTTTGCAGTCAACTTTAGGAGGTCTTCCTAAACTCCAAATTGAGCTCATGACAGCTCATTGGAAAGATCTTTGTGTCTAGTTATCAGTTGACTCATCAAGAAATTCATTTGGACATTTCATCTAGGAGAAAAATTGATTTTACCAAGGTCACTCTAGAAGGGCAACAACTCTCCTGTGGCAAATGATTGTTTGGACATTTCTCCCAAACCATGAGACCTGTGTAAAAACTAAAGGAGGATTTTCTTCTTGGGTCTATGGTGGACAAAAACCTCTCTCACTTTTGTCAAATTCATCTTTTCGTGCTCAGAAACATCATTTGAATAAAACCTATCCCGATGTGTGGAATAGGGGATTTGTAGAAATGAAGGGAATGAGGGGCTTCTAAATTCTTGAGAAAATTTTGGGAAGTAGGGAGGGATGTTAGGAAGCAGGGGAAAGTGGAATTTCAAGGATTGAGTGAGGGGAAGGGGTCCAAAAGGGAAAAACACAGGCCTAACCTAGAAAAGTGTCAAATTGTAGCAATAGGCTAGGGTTTGTGGGAAAATGATGAATTTGAGGGATATCCGTGATGGGAAGTGTTTAAGAAGGTATATTAAGGATAGGGGAAGGTGTATGAGCATCAGGATACAAGTTTTGTTGATGATTTGACCATCCAAGAAAAATTACCTTCAAAACCCTAGGAGAGGGAAATGAGCCTTACCTAAGCACCACTGAAGCACAAACAAGGTGTAAAATGACCCATTGGAACTTGAAATAATGATGACAACTCTTTGAATGATGGTACACTTAGCCGAATGGTGACATGGACCAATACTTGGAAAACTTTGGAAGGAGTGAAAACAAATCCTAGTGACCAAATTTTACTTGAAGATTCATTGAAATGACAAAATTTGACTTTGACGCCCCAAGATCACTTTGTAAGAGCATGTTTGATCGCTGGTGGAAGGCTACAAATACTGACTCCAACATTGGCTCCATTGGGGATGGTAGCTCCTTGGAGGTGCTAAGAACACTGTAAACCAAGTAGCCTTATCCATTGGGCATGGAGTCAAAAACACAAACTGAAATGCATGACTGAAAACTGACAACTTGACGACACAAACTGACTCTGAAACTGTCTTGAAAATGACTGAAAAAAATGACTCAAGACTTACTTAACTGAAACAAGTACTTACAAAGCTTTTTAATGGAAGCAGACCATTGAGATTTGAGGGCTTCAAATCATGATGACAACCACCTGCCTACTGATGAAATATGTACAATCATGTGAAGTGGGCCTTCTAATGTAACCAATATAGTAGATGGCTACTTACTGAAATTCTGCTCTGACTTTCCCTGAGCAGGTAGAACGATGTACATGTAGGCAACTCCCAATAACAACTGAAACCAAGGATTATGCTAACGAACCAGGCAACATTCATCTTCTCTAATGCTTGCAAAGGAATGCTAAAGGGATCTTGAAAATACTGGAGCACTAGCTTGTCTTGAGATCCAACAACAAAAATACAAGTACTCCCTTCATTCTGATCTGAAAGAAAAGTTGGTTGTTGATTGATAGGAAGGCATAGAGAAGTATAAGCTTCTACTATTTGAGTGTTGGCTGTAAATTCCTTGAGCATGAGAAATTCTGACTCAATTTCTAGCATATTGTCTCTCTCAAGCTCATATTCCTCAATTTCATAGTCTAAGTCATTCTTAAACAAAAAACATTCTTCAAGATTATCAAACATGACAACCCTATCATCTTCATGAAAGAAAACAATATCTTTTCGCTAATATATAAATCTAATTTCAAGACTGTCATCATTTTCAAAAGTGGAAGAAGCTTCACTAACACCTTCTTGACTATGTGAACATTGCAAACCTGCATTAGCTTGGGCTATAAAATGATCTTTCAGGAGTTGATCTATCTCATCTTCAGATAGAGGAGAGAGTACTTTTTGTTTTCTTTTGCTAAAACAATAATTATATTCTTGAAATAACAATTCAAAACAAGAAATATGAGAAGAAAAATTTGAATGACAGTCCTCAATTCCCTGGTCTTCTGAAATTTGAATACATATTTATCATCTTCTAATGACATGGCAACCAGATTGTCATGTTTCTTATCACACTCATCAGTCATACGAGGGAAAACTTTAGATAGTTCTTGAAACTCAAAACTAACACTTCTATCATTTACCACTGAGTTATCGAAAGAAGATTTTTCACTTACTTGAACAAAGATCTCATCTTGTTTTTCATAAAAGGACTGGATTACCTCCTCGTGAAGGCTTTGTTCTAATGAAATGAGAACACTTGGGTCAATAAATTTGTCTTCTTCATTCCAGATGATCTCAACAACAGAGCTCTCCTTCATGGGATTTAGAACAAGGTACTCTTCATCATCATGATCTAAATCTAGATCTGAAATAGCCAACTTGACTTTATCACGATCTAAAATTGAAACTTGATTTCCTTGCATACTATCTTCTACTATGAGAAAATTTGTAATAAGACCTTGTCTTCCATCATTCTCAATTGTACTAAGATCTTGAACCTGCTACAAATTTTCCTGAGCATCTTGACAAGTATCCTTTAAGCTCTCTTTATGCTGCTGAAATGGATTTTCATATAGGGCTTCCATGATCTCATCGTCCATGAAGTCATCATCTTCATAAACTTTCTCAAGATTTTCAATAAAACTATAAACATGTTTACAACAGTTCTGAACTAATATTAAGGATGGATAATATTCTTTATACCTTTCAAAGAACATGGTATGAAAATCTTTTAAACAGTAAATACAAGTAGGCGGCAAACTTTCATACCAAGATCGGGCTTCACCTTCCAGAGTGGCCATGAATATCTTCATCAAGCAATCTTCAGGAAAATCAACCTTCAACTTGCGAATATGCATGTGAAATCTAACCAGATGTAAAGCAGCATCATTCCTATCATCATCTTTAAACATAGGCAAATTCCTTTGCCAATCTACCTTAGGAATTTTATTTGGGAAACCTGGAATGTGATCTCGGCTCATGGGAGCATACCTTCGAGCAAACAAATCCATTTTGATAACAATGAATTCACCAAGAAATTCTTCAAGCTACTGGTTCTTGAAGAGTAGAGTTGCCATAAAAATTCTGAACCTTGGGATTTTTCGACACTAGAGTCACCAGGTGAATGATTTCAGCCTTCCGGTGTCTGATCATTGTCCACCATCAACAATCAGATCTAAACTTGATATATTTTACTAAGGAACATAAAACTAAGTTCCCCAGTATGGTCGCCACTATGTTATTACTTGGATTGACCTCAGGCTGAAGGGAAGCAATTCTAGGGTAACCACAAACCAAGCTTAGCCAGGTAGCTAGCCCTACCAGGCTGGGAGAGGGATCTCTCCGTAAGGATCTTAGTCAATATGAATGGATCAGGAACAAGATTTTATGCTAGGTATAGTAGTTCAAAGGTTTTTATAGGTTTTGTTGGTGTTTTTCCAGATTAGGAGGAGCTAGGCAATTTAGGTCTGGGAAACTAACTCAGAATTGCAGGGTGTTCTATGGGGCAAGGTAGGCATAAGATTTAGCACCTTAGGCTTGATGAGGTGAAGTGATAGATTGGTGAGGAGCTAAGAAGGGCATCAGAAGGTCATGAATCCTTCTTAAACAACATAAAAGACATGGAATATTGGTGTTTTCCCAAGGCAGAGCATCAAAACTTAATGGATTCCACCTATCTGACTTGAAAACATCCAATTAGAAGCAATTACATGAGAGAGGCATACATGAAAAACATGAAAACATAATAATAGAAGAAGAAATTCATGCTAAAGGCCATACTACATGGATCCCATAAAAATAGCTGCAACTCTATTCAGTTTCCTACCAAACCGCTACAAGATGATGTATATTAGTACATGAGCATCCAACTGAGTCCAACCCTTGCAAATGACTAGGAAAATACATGATATAGACATCCAAATCACTCATCCTAACCATCAAGGGTCGAAACCATGAGAAAAGGAGTTGTTTCGACCATTTCGAATCAAGGAACTGGAATCTAGGCAATCAAACCACTTGCCTCTAAAAGAGGGGAAACTGATTCATTACCCTCAAAACCAATTTTAATCTAATGAATATACCATATACAAGTGTTTTACCATCACATTTACAATCCATGACATTAATTACATCAGTGAATCATCCACCATGAGAGAGAAATCATGAAAATAGTCGAAAATTGGCAAAATAGGCATCTTGAGCCAAATTTCCCTATGCATAACGCCACTTTCAGACCACTTTTGGAAGATTTCCCATCATCCAAATTGAGCCCAGGATAGCTCATTGGAAAGGTATTGAAGTCTACTTTCCAGAACACCTGGAATTTTTTCATTTGGATCTCATTTGACCTCTATAAAGTTGATTCTCCCAAGGCTGCTTCTGTGTGTCCAAAAATTGGTAGAAAGGTCAATTTTGGAGTGTTTTTGGACATTTTGGTGGACTAGCTTTGCTCCAAAAATTCTGAAAATTGCTAGGGTGCATGTCCTTGATGCCCTGAATCTAAAAATTCAAGCCATTTGTCCATTGGGTTCCCCTAGAAAAAGCGCAACGCCACCGGGAGAATTTTCTGTGTATTGAATTTCCAAAATTCAAAAATGACAAAATTTCCTCAAAAACTGCCCAAAATTGGTATGAGGCACCACCAGCGAATACTTTGATTAGCCAAGGAGGCTTTAGCCAGCGTCTTCAATCTATCCTCCTCCTTTTTGCCTTCTAAAGCTCTTCTTAACCTAGCCTTCAACTTTCTTATCCTCATGTTACAAATTTTATTGCTAGTCATGTAATGGTATGCCATGTATCTAAGCATTTTCTTGTCCCTGTTGGCCTTCTCAATGAGCCCTTCAAGATGTAGGTTGAATCTTTCAAGCCAAGTCTCCCTATCCCTTTCAATTTCTTACTTGATAGGAGTCAAAGTGACATGATCCTTTTTGCTTTTAGTAGTTCAAGCTCCATGAGGACCTGTTTGTCACTCAATTGTTTGTTCTCCTGCTCCAAGTATGTGATGAAAAACTTGGCTCTCTCTAAGTTATCCATCAAGGCTTTTTCCTGAGCTTCCTTCTCTTGAATGATGATGTATTTGATGGTTTCCCTCTCTTGAGCCTCTAAATCAATAATCTCAGTGTCATGCTGCGCGGGCTCATCATGTTCTTCCAACTCAAACTCCCTTTGTTGCTCATCATCCAAGTCATCCTCCTGTACCTTTTCCTTCCCTTTGTTTAGCTGCTGAACTTGTACCTGTTTGATATGTCAAGTATACTAGCACCTCAACAATTTTTGTCTCCTTGGTTTCTTCTCCTATTTCCACATGACTAGAAAGCCTACCTGTTTCTTGAACTATGGATGGAGCAATTTGGGGTCCCCTAAACATGTCATGAGCAATGAAAGTCTCCCAAGGGATGTTGAGGAGACAGAGATGGTGAAGAACAATAATCTTGATCAAGGAGTAGTGATAAATGCTGTTTATCTGCTGAGGGTATGGCTTCTTCTGCACAAGGTAAGCCATCTTATCAATGTTTCTAAACAAAAATTAAGGGAGGTTCAACATTTTTACCCTTGTAAAGTGCATGAGGAGCCTGATATGGTAAGTGTACAACCTGGAAAATCTGCCCTCACAAGTGAAATATTTGATGATGACCCTCATCAAGGGGACATTCCTGTTGTCCAAAAATTTGAAAGGGAAAACCCTCTTCACCTGAATTCCGTGCTAAGGTTTAATGTAAGGCTCATAATAATGATCATCAAGGTCTTGAGCCTTATACCATTTCTCACCAATATTAGAAATCTCGGTGGCCTCTGAAATGATTGATGGTGACACTGTGAAAGTCACCCCAACAAGAGTCACTTCATTGTTGTGCAGGTGGGCTAAAAGAAGTCTAGCCAATTCATGGTGAAATTGGACTCTGTCCACTAGTTCACAAAATTCATAACATTTAAGGTGTCTAAAACATGAAACTGCCAATGGAGAGGCTTGTAGTTCTCTTAGGTTAGTTGGCTCTTCTCTTGTGATCCTTCCTCCCTTATGAGGTTTTCTATGCTGCCTGTTTCTCCCTGCTGAACAGTTACTTGTTGTATTCTCCTCATCATAATAATAATCTCCTTTATCCATGTTAACCAGATTTTTAGTTACACAATCTTAGACAATGAAGATGGGAATGAGTGGGATGCTTTAGGATTTGTAGGGATGGGTTTTGAATGGATTTAGATACTTATGGGTAAATAATGAATCATGAGGGTGAGGGAAAGGGTTTTGAGAATAAGGGATATATAAGAGAATATAGATGAGGGGAGAGGGAGTGATGTGTAAAGGGTTTTAGTTTCTAGTGATAGGTAATGGGAAAACAAGCTAGTTTAGGGTTTGTAGTGCAAACTAGGGTTTCATATTAAATATGAAGGAAATGTCTAAAACATTCAATGTGCAAACTAAAAATCAAGTGGAGTAGGGAAAATTACTTGTAGAAGAGGAATTTGCAAAAAAATTGGTGAAATTTTGGAGTTTGAAGTGATTTGGTAGCTCACTGCCCTATGCGCAATGCACTGCTCTACGTGCAACGCCTCCTTCCCTACGCGCAATGCTTTTTGTAGGCCACTTTTGGAGGCCTTCCTGGTGTCCAAATTGGGCATGGGATAGCTCGTTGGAAATATTGTCGAGTCTACTTTCCAGAACATCTTGAATTTTTCAATTTGGAGTTCATTTGCCCTATCAAAAGCTCAATCTCCCAAGACTAGTCAAAATGTGCATAATGAGGCTACCAAAATGCAGAGTGATTTTGCAGTCAACTTTAGGAGGTCTTCCTCAACTCCAAATTGAGCTCATGATAGCTCATTGGAAATATCTTTGTGTCTAGTTATCAGTTGACTCATCAAGAAAGTCATTTGGACATTTCATCTAGGAGAAAAATTGATTTTACCAAGGTCACTCCAGAAGGGCAACAACTCTCCTATGGCAAATGATTGTTTGGACATTTCTCTCAAACCATGAGACCTGTGTAAAAACTGAAGGTGGATTTTCTTCTTGGGTATATGCTGGAAAAAAATCTCTCTCACTTTTTTCAAATTCATCTTTTCATGCTCAGAAACATCATTTGAATAAAACCTATCCTGATGTGTGGAACAGGGGATTTGTAGAAATGAAGGGAATGAGGGGCTTCTAAATTCTTGAGAAAATTTTTGGAAGTAGGGAGGGATGTTAGGAAGTAGGGGAAAGTGGAATTTCAAGGATTGAGTGAGGGGAAGGGGTCAAAAATGGCAAAACACAGGCCTAACCTAGAAAATTGTCAAATTGTAGCAATAGGCTAGGGTTTGTGGGAAAATGATGAATTTGAGGGATATCCGTGATGGGAAGTGTTTAAGAAGGTAGATTAAGGATAGGGGAAGGTGTGTGAGCATCATGATAAAAGTTTTGTTGATGATTTGACCATCCAAGAAAAATTACCTTCAAAACCCTAGGAGAGGGAAATGAGCCTTACCTAAGCACCACTGAAGCACAAACAAGGTGTAAAATGACACATTGGAACTTGAATAATGATGGCAACTCTTTGAATGATTGTACACTCAGCCAAATGGTGACATGGACCAATACTTGGAAAACTTTGGAAGGAGTGAAAACAAATCCTAGTGACCAAATTTTACTTGAAGATTCACTGAAATGACAAAATTTGACTTTGACACCCCGAGACCACTTTGTAAGAGCATGTTTGATTGCTGGTGGAAGGATGTAAGGACTGACTCTAACACTAAGAGAGAGCTACTCTACTATAGTAATGAAGAAAACAACATGAAATTCTAAACTTACACCATAACCTAACTAACAAATTAAACAACTATGCTAATCAGAATTGCTAAATTAACACTAACCTAATGCTAATTATCTAGGTTGCAGAAGTAAAGAGCATCAAAACTAGACTAAGGTGCAACAAAGAAACTTAGGCTAAATCGTGTTTTAAGTGGAAAAAGCAATCGAAGGTTGAAATCAATGAAAGGAGGACATGAGGGAGCAATAGTGCATAAGAACCATTGGCTCAGTCGGGTGAAAGGAAAATGAACGACGGAGATTGGATCGCAGGAGGTTACGTAGATAGATGGGCGAACAAGGTTAATTAACAAGATGAACAATGGAGATCTTATCGCGAAGGCTTAAGTGAATGGATGGATGAACAAGGGAACAAAGGAGATGAATGATGAAGATTGTGTCGTGAGGGATTAGGTGACTGGGTGGACGAATGAGGTTAACAGGAGATGAATGGCCGAGATCTAATCGTGCGGGTGAAGTCAAGAGATGGACGGACAAGGCTAACATGAGCGATGAATGACTAAGATCTTATCGCACGGGTGAAGTCAAGAGATGGAGGACAAAGATCATATCGCGGGGAAAATAAACATGTGGAAATGAGGGAGTGAGTTTCTAGGGCAGTAAGTAGTTTCTCGTGCGCCCTTCATGCTGTAAGCAGTATTTGGAAATTTCATGCAATTAGCCTTACTGCATGACACATAGCACGAGAAAACCACTTTTCTCACGTGCTCTCGGGTGGATAACATTCGTGCACTAATCCGCGCGAGATTTCACAATAGGTGTTGGATTAGGCAGGGCTGATCAACGGTGGAGATCAGCTAAGCTAGTTGGTGATCGAGTGAAGCGAGAGCCGTCGGATCGTGCAAGGTAGATCTACGGTGGCGGTTTAAAGCACCTAAAGATGTGGAGGTGACGAGATGGCCGTCGAATCAGGTGAGGCAGATCGATGGTGGGGACTTAAAGTTCGTAAGGTGAGTGAAAGACTCCACACGAGGTAGAAGTTGGGGAAAATAGTGAATCATATGGTGATTGTGAAGGTTTGTTAGTGATCGGATGACGAAGAAGTGATGTATGAGGAATGTGCTGGAGGCGGTTTCAAATGAAAATGATAAAGAAAACTAGTGCGGGTGAACAAGCAACTGCATTAAACAATGAACTTCATAGCCCATGCGAGAATTAGAGACTGCATTTTTGGGGTTGTTGAAGGGTCTCTTCCTCAAGTCATGGTCCCCGAGGGAGGAGATGAGGCAGAGACACTTGCGCACAGCCTGATAGTGATCCTTTTCCTCTAACTAACCTGTGAAATGAAAGAAGGCATAAATTAAAGTAAGCTACAATAAAAACAACTACTGAATCAGATGAACATGAAAAACCATGCATGATCTACGCTATATTGCTGTAATGAAAGTGCAACTACTTAAGCAAATAAATAGTGAAAACCATAAGGTTACTTAAGAAAATGAACATAAAACCATAAAACTACTTAAGAAAATAAATAGAAAAGAAATCTATGCTAGCATAACAGTACAGTAAAGAGGAGCTTTGGCTTCTTGGGTCTGGCCCTAACCCAAGAGCTTCAGCCTTCGAAGTTAACTAAGAGCTGGCTTAAACGGAGCTCATTCTTATTGTAGAAACCATGGATTACAGAGCAAACTGTCACAAGTCTTTGCAACTCAGAAATAAAACAGAGTTTTACAATAGAAGTCTGAATCCTAATGAGGTCCTAAGCCTCTATATTTATACATCTAAAATCTCTAACGACTTCCTTCCCATTAGGGAGGCTTGGCTCCCAACTTAAGATAAACTGTTTTCTGTCCTTTTCACATGCTCGGCTGTCTTCTAGCCTTCAAAGTGATGTATGTGTGCACTCTGAGTTGATGGTGGAATATTTGACTGGAGGGGTAGTAAATGAGGAGGATTTACCTCCTATAGTTACTCTCCCTTGTCCCATTCTAGTTTTACCCAAGGTCTTTGCCATAGTTCCTTGCATTTATCCTTTTATCCTTTATCTTTGCCATAGTTCCTTGCATTCATCCCTTATTCCTGCATTACATGCACATTAGACCACAAAGCCAAATATCCAACTCTAACTCATTTCATAAACAAAATATAATCAAAAGTATGCAATAAGTTGTGAGAATAGTTGGTTTGACTAAGCTAGGAGGTGAATTAAGGCCAATTAAGGCCCATATAATTACTCAATAATGAGGCTCATCATCACCCCCTACTGAAAGTGTTGCTCATCCTCTGAGAAACTTAGTCAATGTCCATGTCCTTCATGGCTCTGGTAGCCTCTCTGACATCCCATTCTTCTACTGTGGTCTCTTCTTCTTGTTTATAGAAGCCTACTTTCCTTTCTACTTCTTCCCACTGCCTCTTTTCTTCTTCTTCTGTTCTCCCTTCTAGCATCCCTAGGAGTAGTGGTGGATTGAGTTTCAGGCCTATCCAATTGACCTTCAACCTTTGCATTGATTTCTTATACATAGGTGTTCTATTGAGTGCCTCTCTCAACCTTTGAGGGGAGTGATATTCTCTAATCTTCAAGCTGTGTGGCATTGTTTTCCATCTCCTTCAGCAGGCATGTATATTATCATCTCTTAGCAGCCTAAACATATCCTCAAAATGTGAAATTTCTTGCTCTTGGGCAACAAGATATCTAAGTGCTAGCTGAGGATCATTTGTAATTAGATTATGGGTGCTGATTAGGGCCATGGGATTTAATTGTTCAGCTCTGATAAAAAGAGGTTTATTTTGCTCTCTGGCCAATATTCTTTTCATCTCTACAACCCTTGACTTCTCATGGTTCATCGATGATGCCAAAGCCATTAATTGTAGATCTCCTAGCTCTGTATTAGGATCCCAAATATTCATGTCTGTGAGGGTCATGTTATGCAAGTAAAACACAGCCATTTTGGACCCACCCTTTAGTGCACTTTAATCACAAAGATCAATAAACTGTCTGCAGTCCTGAAATGGCATGGTGCTCCTTTGTGTTAGTGTTTTAATATGAAATTGCAGCCATTATTCTCTAAGGTGAAGAGCATAGACTTTAGCTAGCATCCTACACTGGATGGCCTCCAAGGAGAGGCTAGCCATATATGCTAGTTGGTCTTTCTTTTCCTGTAGCTGTCCTCTCTGTTTTTCTTATCTTCTTCCTTTTGCTGTTCTTTCACATCTCCATCAGTTTCTTCCTTTGTTTCCTCCTCTTGTTTCAACATCATCCTCCTTGTCTTCTTTCAACATGTTCCTCTATATTAGTTTCTTCTTCATCCATCTCATCCCCATCTAGCTCTGTATCTTCTTCTTCTTCTTGTTTTGCCTCCTCCTCACTGACAAAAGGACTAACATCATAGTTGAGGGCTTTGATTTCATCCTCTGCTGGTATGTTTATGAAGACTGACCATGTTATGGGTATCCTGAGGCTTTGGAGGGCATCCTTAATGAGGATCCTGATCAACCCATGGTGAACTAACTGCTGGGAATTTCCTTCCTTTACTTTGCTGCTGGAGTCTATGAGTGATTGCATCAAGAAATAGGGTATGTTGAGTCTTTGGTGAACTGGTGTTTCTACCCCAAATCTTAATTCTTCAAGCATCCTCAAACATAACAACACTGTATCTATGGACTCTTGCATTCTCTCTTGACTTATTAAATAATTTCCTTTTTTCCACCTTTTCACTTATAAACCAACTACCTCTTAACCTTTACAAATTTTGATCAAATGATGCATATGAGTGAGTGAGTAGGATACTTACTTGTGGTCTTGATGCCATGATGCAGCTGTCAAAGATCAGAAGTGCTGCTGATGGTCATTCTTCTTCCTCCTCGGTTGCCTGGTGATGGTTTATTAGCTTTTGCAGGTGTCTGTGACTGAAGATTTGATGTTGTTGCTGCTGTTGTGGATATATTGGATCTGATGCTATTGCTGCTGTGGAGCTCTTGGATTTGATGCTGCTGCTACTGTGGAGCTCTTGTATTTGATGCCGCTGTTGCTATGGAGCTCCTGGATTACCACTTGGCAATGTTTGGTGTCTCCCTTAGAATTTCTTGATCATGTTGCTGGCTGGTGCTATGAGGATGTTGTAAAGAATGGACAAAGGGAGTAGGAGTGTATGTGGATGCAGGGATGATGGTAATGGTTGAGGTGATTCTGTTAGAAAAAACAATCTTCACCTGAATTGAAGTAAGGAAGTGAAAAATAATAGAATTGACGGAGGGATGCATGGTAAGGAGTGGAGGAGATGAATATATGTGAGGCAGGGTTCCCTCTAGATCTTCTCTTTGCTCCTTGCTTGTCTTTTTCACCCACCTGCAAATAACAATTATGTTTTTTTCTTTTTTATTATATATATATTTTTAAAGAAACACCTAGGTTGTCTCAAAGAGGTTTTCACCCTAGATATCTGCCCTAGGCACCTCAAGGAAGGTTTTCACCCAAGGATCTTCTTACTCTTTTTCATTTTTCTCATCCTTGGGCTGCCTCATGAGGTTTTCAACCCAAAGATGGGACTCAGGCGCCTCATGGAGGTTTTCACCTGAATCCTTATTCTTTTGTTTTTTCCTTTTTCAGTGACCTGATGAGGGAGGAGCTGGAACTTGCTCTACCATCATCACTGTCTTATTGATACTGTCAATGAACTCTTGTTTTGATAAAGGCCTCTTGTACATTTTCAATCTATTCCCATTAACTAGCAATGAAGTGGCTTCTTCATCAATAGTTCTGATTTGCACTGAACCATTGTCATGGCATATTTCCACCACATAAGGTCTGAGCCATCTTGTCCTTAGCTTGCCCTTGAAGTCTTTAAACCTGGAATCATATAACAATGCCCAGTCTCCTTCTTGAAATTACTTCTCCTTGATGTGCTTGTCATGCCAGATCTTCCTCTGAAGCTGAACTATCTCTGTATGTAGGAGGGCCTACATTCTGAATTCATCCAAGCCATTCAAATGTAAGAACCTTTCTTTTTGTGCATGACTGAGATCTAAATCTAGTTGGGCTTCCATCCTCAATGTGTTATATTCAAATTCAATGGACAACACAACCTTTTTACTATAGACCAGCTCATAGGGTGTAAATCCAGTGGTGTTCTTCCATGTTGTATTATAGGCCCAGGTGGCCTCAACTAGTTTCTCTGCCCAATCCTTCTTGCTGCTGCTCACTACCTTGGTTAAGATATTCTCTAGTGCCCTATTGGTCACCTCCACTTGCCCATTAGCTTGTGGATGATAAGGAGTGGAGGTCCTATGCTTGATTTTGTGATGGCTGATCAGTTCTTCAATCATGCTGGAGGTAAATTGGCTGCCTTGGTCTATGACTAGCTCTTTAGGGTACCCAAATTTGTAGAATATATCCCCCCTTAGGAACTCAACCACCTTCTCTTCTATTGCTACCTTAATTGCTTTGGTTTCAGCCCACTTAGTCTAATAATCAGTGCACACAATGATGTGCTGTTTTTTCTTTGAAGGAGGGTTGATAGGTCCAATCAAGTCCATGACCCACTTGTCAAATGGCTCGAAAATCACTTGAGGTTGTAGGGGAATTTCATCTCTTGGAGTAGGCTTTCCCATCCTCTGGCACCGACCACACTGACTAATATACTTTTTCACATTCTAATGAAGAGTAGGCCAATAATAGCCTGCTTGCAACACTTTTAATGCTGTCCTCTTTGCTGCAAAGTGACCTCCACAAGGCCCATCATGACAGGTCAGAAGGATGTCAAAGACTTCCTCTTCCCTTACACACCTTCTTAAAATTTGATCTGGGCCAAGTTTGAACAGATTGCCCCTAATCTAGGTGAAGGGGGTGCTCTTTCTGACTATCTTGCTCTTTTCTTTGGAGGGCAAGTTTGGTGGGAACTGTGCTGATACCAGATAGTTTGCTATATCAACAAACCATGGGGAGAGAACTGAAATAGCAAACAAATGCTCATCTGGTAACTGGTCATCCACCATTCCTTCTTCACATGTAGGCAGATTCATTCTAGATAGAAAGTCAACAACAACATTTTCCTTGCTAATATTATCAACAATAGTTAGATCAAACTGCTATAATTTAAGCAACCATCTTATGATTCTAGCATTCACATCTGGTTTGTTCATTAAATATTTGATTGCAACATAATTAGTATGCACAATTGTTTGATAGCCTGTAATGTAATGCCTAAATTTGTTCAATGAATGCACAATAGCCAGGAGTTCCTTTTCAATCACAGTATAGTTTAGCTCAGCCTTTGACAGGTTCTTACTGATAAAATAGATGGCATAGGGAAATTTCTCCTCTTCCTGACCTAAGGTTGCTCCTATGGCTTTGTGTGAGGCATCAGCATGAATATTAAAGGGGAGGGCCCAATTTGGGCCTCTAAGGATTGGTGCAGTAGTTAACTTACCCTTTAGAATGTCTAAGGCCTCTTGACAACTCTTTCACCATATAAACTCAGAATCTTTGGCAAAAAATCCAAACAAAGGAGAGGCCAACTTGCTGAAGTCCTTTATGAACCTTCGATAGTATCCAGCCAATCCTAAGAAAATTTTGACCTCTCTCTACTTTTGTGGAGGTGGGACCCTTTGGATGATTGCTATTTTGTTTGGGTCCACCAGCAGTCCTCACTGAGATATTGAATGACCTAGCACAGTGCCTTCAGTCATTAAGAATTCACACTTCTTTGGACTGAGAAACAGATTCATTTCAATGCATTTGTGTAATTCTTTGCCTAGGTTAGTTAGGGCTTCTTGGAAATCACATCCATAAGGTGTAAAAACATCCATATAGATTTCCACAACATCGTGTACTAATTCAACAAAAATACTCAAGACTGCTCTCTAGAAGGTGGCAGGAGCATTGCATAGGCCAAAAGGAAGGACCCTATAGGAAAAAGTACCCCAAGGATAGGTGAATGTGGTCTTATCCTAGTCTTCTGGGTAGATTTGGATTTGGTTGTACCCACTGAATCCATCTAGGAAAGAAAAGAAATTCTTCCCTGCTAGGCCATCTAGCACTTGGTTAATGAAGGGTAGGGGGAAATGATCCTTCTTTGTGGCTTTGTTCAACTCCCTATAATTGACACAAATCCTCCACTTACCATTTTTCTTGGGAACTAACACTAAAGGAGAGACCCACTCACTGTTTGAGATAGGGTAAATGAATCCTGCATCTAGCAGTTTTTGCAGTTCTTCTTTGACTATGTCTTTAAAAGTTGGATTCATCCTCCTTTGTGGTTGCGTGACTGGCTTGCAACCTTCTTTGAGGTATATGTGGTGAGTACAAACTGAGGTGTGTACTCCCTTCGTTTCCTTATAGCTCCAAGCGAAGGCTTCTAGGTTCTCTCTTAGCATGTTGCATAAATTTTCCTCTTCTAAAGCAGAAAGAGATGGGTTAATGTTCAAAGTTCTCTCTCTGAAAATTTTTATGGTTTTGACATGGAGGGGGTTGGAATTGGCCAAGCATAGGTTAATTGGATGATTATCCTGGGTTTCCCTTACTTCTTCTTCTAATGGCAGTGAACTAGGAGTTGGACTTTGAATCAGGTGTTCAATTAAGTCATCCTCATCTTGTTGTCCTCCTACTATGATTGCTTCCAAAGTATAAAGTTGGGTAGAATAACCCTCATCTTCTTCCTCTTCCTCCAACCATAAAGGTAAATCATGCTCTAGAGAAGGTTGAGCAGGAGGGTATAGGACTAATTGTTTGGACATATGCCCATTCTTGATGGTCATATTTCCAGCTTTGTAGCTAATGTAAGCATCAGCTGTGGCTAACCATGGCCTCCCAAGGATGAGAGGGTAACCAGTAAGCTTAGCCTTCAGCTGGAGAACTAGGAAATCTGTAGGGTACTCCTAGGAGTCAATGGAGACCATCACATCCTCCACAATTCCCTCAGGGGTGACTGTGGAACGGTTTGAAAGTTGTAGAACTGTTGTGATCTTCCTTAATGACCCTTGGAGGTTGAGTTTGAGCATGGTGTCCTTGGCCATCACATTAATGGTAGCCCCAAGATCAATCAGAGTGTGTGGGGAAATGGTGTCATTGATATGCACATCTACTACAGGGCTTCCAGGGTCCAAATATTTTGGACATATTACCTGCCCCAACATTAAGTTAGACAACTTCCCAATGACATTAATGGTAGGGGCATCCCTTTTTCTTCTTCCTGGATGTTTGAAGAACTTCTCCTTAATCACTTATTGTAAATAGGAACATCTTTGATTGCCCGGAGAAGTGGGATCTTTACACATAGTTTTTTCAATTCTCCCAGAAGTTTAGTTTCTTCTTGGGTAGGCTAGAGTGGTTGGGTTAATATTTGAGGAAAGGGTGGATTTACTTTAAGGTTTCTTTCCTCTCTTTCTTCCTCAACCTCCCTATGTGGAGAGGGAGGTTGGTTGTCTGGGAGAATTCTCCCAGATCTTAGGTTGATCTCTTGGATTTCTACAACATAAGCTGGGTATGATGTTTCTCCATTGTATGCTTGTTGAGCCTGCCTATTGTTTGGGTTCAGATTTGGCTGGGCAGGCATATGGGGTTGCTTAGGTGGAGCAGTGTGCAGGAGTTGTGGTTGGGTAGGTGGTGGAGGCAATAGGGCTGGAACATTGTTGAATTGGGGCCTCCACCCCTGAGGTGGGGTATTCCACTGATGTTGTGGCTGAACATAAGGTTGAAATGACTGGTTGGCTGGATGGGATTGATACTGAGATGCATAGGACCAAGGAGAGGGTGTAGACCAGGAAGGATGAGCAGGGGGTCCCCAAGAAGGTATAATTATGGTTTGGTTGGGGTTGTAATATGCATGGGATGGCCCTTGCATACCCTGCTGGGATTGTCTAGGCCCAGGAGGTCTCGTTTGGTTGATGTAGAAAAGCTGCTCAGTGACCCCTTCAGCTTCTTGATATATAACTTTGAGTCCAGGTAAAGAAGGGCATTTGTCTATGGAGTGGTTTTCTTCATAGACTGAGCAAATATTAATACAATTCAATGGACATTCATTCCTAGGATGCCTCCTGGTGCATCTAGGACAAAAGATGGATAAGGCTCTCTCTCCTTCCTCTTGCTTCCTTTTGATGTTCATGGTGTCCAATTGTAAGGCAAGGGTTTGCATCATGTTACTTTTGAAATGTAGGATTTAACACCATACAAAAATTATCGGCATACGAATTCTAAAACACAGAAAATAAATAATGCGAGAGTAGAACACATAAAACACATATACACAGATATTTTCCCTTGGATCCCAAAACCGGGACTACCATCTTGATTTTTCATTATGTTCCTTTCAATGTTACAATACATATTTATACATGCCAAAGCATCCAATATCATGGACCGAAAACCATCACGTCCAATACCATGGACCGAAAACCACCGCGTCCAAAAACATGTGCGAAAATCATGCACAAAACCATAGGTGGGTCCGCCCAACCTAACATAGGGTCCAAAACCAAAAATTTTTGGGGCGTTGCCCCGGACCCCATAAAGTGGGGTTACGGGTGCCCTTCAAACCCCCTGTTAACTACGTGGAAATAATATAACACAATCCAACATTCTCCCACTTGTTGTTTTCTTTCCACAGGGGCCACAAGAGAGCTTAGTCATTTTCCCGACCCTGAAATGCCCATTGTCTCTCTACACCAAGAAAATTTCTCAGAGCTCACAGATTTTGTCAATGCATTTGCAGTATTCTTCAAAGTGTCCACCTTTACCAGCAACACATTTTTGTCTTCTATCATATCCCTCACAAAGTGATACTAAACATCAATGTGCTTTGTCTTTGAATGATATGTAGGGTTCTTTGCCAAGAAAATTGCACTTTGGCTATCACAGTCTATCCTTATAGCTTCCTATACTAACCCCATACTTGAACACAATCTCTGCAACCAAACTGCTTCCTTGCTTGCATGAGTGGCTGCCATGTATTCTGCCTCTGTAGTTGATAGTGCCACTATAGATTGTTTCTTACTCATCCAACTGACTGCACCTCCAAATAGGTTAAACACATACCCACTTGTAGATCTTCTTTGATCTAGATCTCCAGCCCAGTCTGCATCAACAAAGCCACGAATATCCAACACTCTATCCAATCCTGGTCTTCCTTGGTAGCACAGACCATAATCATTAGTGCCACGCAAATACCTGAAAACCCACTTCACTGTTGTCCAATGCTCCTTTCCTGGTTTTGACATAAACCTGCTCAATACTCCCACTACATGTGCAATGTCTGGTCTAGTGCAGACCATTGCATACATCAGGCTACCGATAGCACTTGCATATGGAACACGGGACATGTCCTCTTCCTCTTCTTGTGTCTTGGGACATTATTCAGCAGATAACCTCACAACTACAGGAATAGGAACCTTCACCGGTTTACTATCTTGCATATTAAACCTCTACAGTATTGTCTCAACATACTTCCTCTGGTTTAACCAGAGCTTCCTCTTTTCCCGATCCATTTTAATTTCCATGCCCAAAATATAGTTTGCAACACCAAGATCTTTCATGTCGAAATTGGAGGACAATTGGGTCTTCAAATCCTGGATAATTTCTTTGTCATTTCCAACCAGCAACATATCATCCACATACAAGACCAGATAAATAACACGGTCACTAATTAATTTAAAATACACACAGTGATTTGCTTTGCTTCTGGTGAAGCCAAGTCCCCGTATAAATGTATCAAATTTCTGATACCACATCCTTGATGACTGTTTTAACCCATACAGAGACTTCTTTAACTTGCATACCAGCTCTTTCTTACCCTTCTCTGAAAAGCCTTCAGGTTGCTTCATGTAGATTTCCTCTTCCAGATCCCCATGAAGAAATGTTGTCTTCACCTCCATCTGTTCTACCTCAAAATCAAAAGCAGCAGCAACAGATAAAAGTAATCTAATAGAAGTTACCTTGGCAACAGGAGAAAAAATATCACCAAAATCAATTCCTCGCACCTGGGAATAACCTTTTGCTACCAACCGAGCGTTGTATTTCTCCACTTTTCCTTCTGCATTCGTCTTCTTTTTGAACACCCATTTGCTGCCAATGGGTTTCCTTCTAGCCGAAAACTCCACCAGATCCCAAGCCTCATTTTTGTGCAAAGACGCCATTTCATCAGCCATGGCCTCTTTCCAAAATTTTCCATCCTTTGAATCTACTGCTTCCTTCACAGTTCTAGGATCATTGTCAGTAATAGATAAAGCAAAATTTGAACAGAAAGCAGATGGACTATACCTTTCAGGCTGCCTTCTTTCTCGAACTGATCTTCTCATAGCCGGAATTTGTGGCTCTTCATCTTCTGATTACTCCTCTGTTTTAGAGTCTGATTCTTCCTCCTTTAGCTCAAACTCTATCTTCTCAGGTTCCTTTTTTTGGAATTCATGTTTAATAACATCTTTCACCTCTCTGAACACCACAGCTCGGCTGTACACAACCTTCCGTGTGACTGGGTTCCAAAGCCTATAACCCTTTAAACCATCCTTATACCCAATAAAGATGCACTTTTCAGATTTACTATCCAACTTGGTTCGTTTCTCCTTTGGAACATGTACATATGCATCACATCCAAATACCCTCAGACATGAAAGAGAGGGTTTCTTAGCAGTCCATACCTCTTATGGAGTCTTATCCTCCAACGTTTGAAGGTGACCTGTTGACCAGGTAACATGCAGTATCCACTACCTCTGCCCAGAATTCCTGTCCTAAACCAACACCACTAAGCATGCTTCTTGCCCTTTCCATCAACGTCTTATTCATTATTTCTGCAACTCCATTTTGCTGAGGTGTATATGGAGTCCTCAACACCTTTATCTTCTTCTCTGTCTGCTTTTCCACCAGAGCCTTAAATTCTTTAAACTTGTCAAAGACTTCAGATTTCTTCTTAAGGGAATATATCCATGTATTCCTTGAGAAGTCATTTATAAATGATACATAGTACACAGACTTACCCAGTGATGGAACCTTCACAGGTCCAAACACATCACTGTGCACTAGCTCTAATATATATTTTGCCCTCTTACCACTAGAGGGGAAATTCACCCGATTCTGCTTCCCGTATGCACAATTTTCATAGAAATCAAAATCCAGAGAGCTATTACTCATACCTTCTACCATACCTTTACCATGAACTATTCGAAGGCCCTTCTCTCCAATATGTCCAAGCCTTTGATGCCACAACATGGTCTTTTCTCCAGAGACCACTAGATTTTCTGCTCTACTTTCAGGAACCATGGAACTGTTGCACCCATCAACAATAGTGCTACCTTGCAGCTTGTATAGAGTTCCAATCCGAACTCTCCGCATCAATACCAGTGCTCCCCGAACCATCTTGCAGGTATCCTTCTCGAACACTGTTTTTACACCTGCATCATCTAGCTTACTAATAGAAATCAGATTTCTGGCTAATGCAGGAATATGCAGAACACTTGGAAGTGTTCTAACCCTTCCACCTTGTAGCTTCAACTTTACTTTTCCACAACCAATGACTCTAGCCTTCCTGTCATCCCCCAAGAAGACATCACCACCATCATATTTCTCATGCTCACAGAACCACCCTCTATGGGGAGTGAAGTGAAAGGATGCACCTGAGTCAATCAACCTTGCCTCATGATCTACATGTGTACTTGAAGAAGCCAAGTACACATCCCTGCCTTCATCTGAGGTGGTTTTCGCCTCTGCAAAAGGAGCCTCATCAGATCCCTTTCCTCTGTCAGGAGCTTTAGATTTACAGTCCCTTTTGAAGTGGCCTTCCTTTTCGCATTTCCAGGACACCACCTTTACAGGTTTTCTTGGAGATTTAGATCTCCCACTCGATGAATTATTTTTGTTTTTGTTTTGGGTCTGCCCTCGTATAGACAAGGCATCACCATTTTGGCTCTCCATATTTTTCCGTCTCATCTCCTCCGTCAACAAGGATGAGACTATTTCATCAAAATGCAAGGCAGTTGCATTGCTACCTATTGCAATAACCAGACTATCCCACGAATCTGGTAGAGAACACAACAAACTAATGCACTTATCTTCATCTGAAATTTTAATATCAACAGATGCTAACTGACTTACCACAGTATTAAATGCATTTAGATGCTCTGTCACCGAGTCTCCATCTTTCATCCTCAGGTTATACAGCTTTTTCCGCAGGAACAGTTTATTCACCAAAGACTTAGATTGGTACAAAGTCCCTAACTTGTCCCACAAAGCCTTCACTGTAGCTTCCCCTGATACATTCAACAATACTAAATCTGAGACACACAATCGTATTGTGCTCTTTGCCTTCCAATCCAACTTCTTCCATTCTTCATCGGACACTCCCGTTGGTTTAGTACCTGGATCTACCGCGATCCACTGGTCTTTATCCACCAACAGATCCTTCATCTTGAGTTTCCACAACTCAAAACTCTGACCATTAAATTTCTCGATCTCTATCTTTCCACTGCTTGCCATCTTCTTTCACCACCAGAATCGATCTCGCAGATCTCCCACTGAACAGGGTCTACCACAGGCCTGAGCGAAACCCCTTAGCAACAGAGGCGTCCCCTTGAAGCCAAATTTGATCTGATACCAAATGTAAGTTTTAACCCCGTATATAATTACCGGCATACGAATTCTAAAACACAGAAAATAAATAATGTGAGAGCAGAACACATAAAACACATATACACAGAGATTTTCCCCTGGATCCCAAAACCGGGACTACCAGCTTGATTTTTCATTATGTTCCTTTCAATGTTACAATGCATATTTATACATGTTGAAGCATCCAATACCATGGACCGAAAACCATCGCGTCCAAAAAACATGTGCGAAAATCATGCACAAAACCATAGGTGGGTCCGCCCAACCTAACATAGGGTCCAAAACCAAAATTTTTAGGGGCGTTGCCCTGGACCCCATAAAGTGGGGTTACGGGTGCCCTTCAAACCCCCTGTTAACTATGTGGAAAGAATATAACACAATCCAACATGAAATCTTCCAACATATTTCCAATTTCACCCTTGATGGATAAGTTAGAGGATGATGTACTGGCCATAGCTTGACTACCCCTACCATTTTTCTTGGCTGCCCTAGAATGGTTTCTAAAGACAGTCTTAATATCCTCATAGGGTAATTGGTATACATCTCCTCCTGCTATCATATTTAAGGTATCCAGAAGATCTTCCCTTACTCCTCTAAGCAAGACCAACTTTAGTGACTCAGGGTCAAGTGTGCACCTGGCCCTTTTGTAACTAAGTTGGAATCCTTCTTCATAGTCTTCTAGGGATTCATCCTGGCCTATGGTCATCCTAAAAATCTCTTCTTTAGTGTCCTTTGACCTACAGTAGTCCCTATATTTGTTGTTAAAATTCTGCTGCATCTGAGCCCAAGTTGTGATGCTATCTCTAGGTAAACCCATGAACTAGCGTAATGCTGAATCCTTGAGGGTAGATGAGAATAGTTTTAACTTTTTCTCATCATCTGTATTGTCATAGGTTAGGCATATAACATCAAATTCAAATAGGAAAGTGTCAGGGTCCTCTGTGGTCAGGCCATGGAAATGAGGTAGAGTAGAGGGGCTTATATTCTTCAGCTTAGTGTCCCCATTGGTTTCCCTGATGGGGAAGGAACTCTCAACTCTCTCTCTATCTCTCCTATCATTTTGGTTTCCAACCATTGGTTCAGTAGGAATGGGTTCTTCCTCTTCTTATTCTTCTTCTACAGGTTCCTCAAATAGGTGAGGTTGCTCACCTAAAGAGTCTTCCAATTCACCGTCATTGAAGAAGAGAGAAAGTTGCTTGCTGGATGTAGTGGGGGTATTTGACAAGAATTACCTTGAATTGCCCCTAATCCTACGAGGCATGAAAGTAAATGTTTTCAAGTTGGTTTTTGTAAGATTTTGTTAAAGCTAGAAAGTACTTGCAGAATGGAAAGGAAAGCAAATAATGACAATGAAAAGAAAGAAAGAAACTAGATTACTTTTGTAGAAATAAACTAATGGAAGAAAGTTGAAGACTAGAAGTAGAAGAAAAGAAACTTTGGAGACTAGAAATAGAAGAAAGCAGTAATTACTTCTACTTAGACATCTCCCTGGCAACGATGCCAAAAAGTGATGAGCCTAGGTATTGCAACAATAATGCTGCAACTCCCAAGGCTACCAACTTTAATGATCAACTTGGGGTTCGTACAAACTTGGAGGTGACAGTGCTATATGCACAAGTAGATGTGAAGGTCTTGCCAGTTGTCACTGTTTGTCTGGCAAGAGACCCCAGGGGTTCCAAGCGAAACTTCTATAGGGTTAGAAGAAGCTTAATTCTTTGATTGAAGGAGAGAAAACCTATTCTAAGAGAGAGCTACTCTATTGGAGTAATGAAGAAAACATCATGAAATGCTTTACACCATAACCTAACTAACCAATTAAATAGCTATGCTAATCAGAATTGCTAAATTAACACTGACCTAATGCTAATTATCTAAGTTGTAGAAGTAAAGAGCATCAAAACTAGACTAAGGTGTAACAAAGAAACTTAGGCTAAATCGGGTTTTAAGCGGAAAAAGCAACTGGAGGTCGAAATTAGTGAAAGGAGGACGTGAGGGAGCAACAATGCATAAGAACCGTTGGATCAATCAGGTGAAGGGAAAATGAATGTCGAAGATTGGATCACAGGAGGTTACGTAGATAGATGGGTGAACAAGGTTAATTAATATGATGAACGGTAGAGATCTTATTGTGAAGGCTTAAGTGAATGGATGGACAAACAAGGGAATAAAGGAGATGAACGACGGAGATTGCGTCGCGAGGGATTAGGTGAGTGGATGGATGAACGAGGTTAAGAGGAGATGAATGGCCGAGATCTAATCGTGTGGGTGAAGTCAAGAAATGGATGGACGAGGCTAACTGGAGCGATGAACGACTAGATCTTATCGCGCGGGTGAAGTCAAGAGATGGACGACGAAGATCATATCGCAAAGAAAAGAAACGTGTGGAAATGAGGGAGCGGGTTTCTAGGGCGGTAAGTAGTTTCTCGCGTGCCCTTTAGGCTGTAAGAAGTATTTGGACATTTCACATGATTAGCCTTACTGCGAGACACATAGCACAAGAAAACCACTTTTCTCGCATGCTCTCGGGCGAATAACATTCGTCCACTAGTCCGTGCGAGATTGCGCGATAGCTGTTGGATCACACGGGGCTGATCAAAGGTTGAGATCAGCCAAGCTAGTTGGCGATTGGGTGAACCGACAGCCGTCGGATCACGCGAAGCAGATAGACGGTGGGGACTTAAAGTCCATAAAGTGAGTGGAAGACTCCACACGAGGTAGAAGTTGGAGAAAATAGTGAATCAGACGGTGATTGTGAAGGTTTTTTGGTGATTGGATGGTGAGGAAGCGATGTATGAGGAATGTGCTGGAGGCAGTTTCAAATGAAAATGACAGAGAAAACCAGTGCGGGTGAACAAGTAACTACATTAAACAACGAAATTCATAGCCCATGCGAGAACTAGAGACTGTGTTTTTGGGGTTGTTGAAGGGTCTCTTCCTCAAGTCATGGTCCCCGAGGGAGGAGATGAGGCCGAGACACCTGCACACAACCTGATAGTGATCTTTTTCCTCTAACTAACTTGTGAAATGAAAGAAGGCATAAATGAAAGTAAACTACAACAAATGCAGCTACTGAAGCAGATGAATATGAAAACCATGCATGATCTACGCTATATTGCTGTAATGAAAGTGCAACTACTTAAGCAAATAAACAGTGAAAACCATAAGGTTACTTAAGCAAATGAATAGAAAACCATGAAACTACTTAAGCAAATAAACAGAACATAACTCTATGCTAGCATAACAGTACAGTAAAGAGGATCTTTGGCTGCTTGGGTCGGGCCCTAACCCAAGAGCTTCAGCCCTCAAAGTTAACTCAGATATGGCTTAAACATAACTCATTCTTATTGTAGAAACCATGGATTATAGAGCAAACTGTCACAAGTCTTTGCAACTTAGAAATAAAACAGATTTTTACAATAGAAGTTTGAATCCTAATGAGGTCCTAAGCCTCTCTATTTATACATCTGAAGTATCTAACAACTTCCTTCCCATTAGGGAGGCTTGGATCCCAAATTAAGATAAACTTTTTTGTGTCCTTTTCACATGCTCGACTGTCTTCTATTCTTCAAAGTGATGGCTGTGTGCACTCCGAGCTAATGGTGGAATATCTAAATGGAGGGGTAGTAAATGAGGAGGATTTACCGCCTATAGTTACTCTCCCTTGTGCCATTCTAGTTTTACCCAAGGTCTTTGCCATATTTCCTTGCATTTATCCTTTTATCCTTTATCTTTGCCATGGTTCCTTGCATTCATCCCTTATTCTTGCATTACATGCACATTAGACCACAAAGCCAGATATCCAACTCTAACTCATTTCATAAATGAAATATAATCAAAATTAGACAATAAGTTGTGAGAATAGTTGGTTTGACTAAGCTAGGAGGTGAATTAAGGCTAATTAAGGCCCATATAATTACTCAATAATGATGCTCATCAACAACAGCGAAAGAAATTGGAACATTCAACAGTGTGTTGGTAGAGTACTTTAGGAGTAGGGCCATTGTGGGACACTGGTACCCAATAGTGTCCATTGATTTCCATGAGCATGCTATGACTGGTATGATGGTTTTGAGGCATGTATATGCCTTGGTTTTGTATCTTCTGATGCGAGGAAGCCTTTCCAAGGGATGGATTGCCCGGGATAGGGGATTCCGGGGAACTTGGAAGGTGAGTGACTGCATGAAAGGGGTTGACCGAATTTCTCGAGGGACTGTGTAGCAAAGAAGGGAAGGTCGCAGATATATTTGTTTTGGTCATTACCATTGCCAAATGGAATCAGATGCACATTGGGAGTGCACCTTGGAAGAATGAGTTGGTAACTATTCATTGAGGTAACAAGTGGCACATGGTTATAACATTGGACATTGGATGCAACTTTTACTGTGGCAGTGGATTCTAGACTTCCTAGGAAGGAGGTGAATCCTGGTATTACTTTGAGGGTGGAGGTGTGATCCTCTGGATTCCCTTGTTGATTGATACGGGCATCATATCCTTTTATTTGTTGGTTTAGCAAATGTGCATATGTGTATATGTGGTTATTGTAAATACCATAATGAGTTGTGTTATAAAGCTCCAATATGTGGTATGTTGTCATGTTATCATGATGTTTTACTTTTGATCAGGTCATTCATTGTAAATAATACAGTGAGCTAAGTTATAAAGCTCCATGGGCAGTATGTTTTCTTTTCAACAGTTTTGCTGAGGTCTTGGTGTGGTTTTACACTGAGGACGGTGCCGGTGTTCCCCAAGGGGGAGGGTTCTATAATAGCCCTAGTGGAAATTCCATGTAGTAAAGTAAATAAAGGAAAAATAAGACCACGGGAAAGGGACATGTATTACGAGCTGAATGTTGGGCAAAGATATCCTAGTAGGCATCATTGGATGTGTGTTTTGGCTAAGGAAATTGGCAAAGGCATTTTGGCACATTTATTTATGAAAATAAAGGAAATTAGGAGAAAAAAAGGTAAAAGGTCACAAGTTGCATGTGAGGAGGAAAATGAAGGAAAATAATGGAAAATGAACAAATTAGAGGCCTCATTGATAAAAAGGCTTCAAGGATCCGTGGGCACGGTTGCTCAGTGTTAGTATTGTGAGCTTAAACTTTAGTAAGTTCAAGTTTGGAGCTCTCTCATTATTCTCTCTCTCACTCTTGGTCACTTAGAGTTTTCTTGGAGCACTCTAACTTTGGATCAAGGAAGGAAAATCAAGCCAAGGGAAAGGAAAGGAAAGAAAACAAAGGAAAGGAAAAGCAAGCAAGGATCAAGGAAAGGAAATAGGATTCAAGCAGTTTCAGCAGGAATACTTGCAGGTAACCTTTTACATATGTGATTTCCTAGCTAGTTTGGACATGCATGGCTTTTCATGTTGGTGTATGGTTCTCTTGTTGTCGGTGGCATGGTTTTTCCAGGTTATGACAGTGGATTGCGGCCTAGCCTAGATTTTTCCAAATGCCATGGTGTTGGGATGTTTATTTCAGTTTTTGAGCTTTGGTTTGCCAGATGGATTTCAAAATCTAGGGCGAAGGTGGTCTCAAGGTTCATTCCCAAATGCCTAGGAATCCCTTGACCGGTTTTGGCGGGATACACAGTAAATTTTGAGGGAGAAGTCTCAGTTTAAGGCCCAGTGATTCGGGATTGGATTGGGGTAAAGCCTGACAGACAAGGAGATGGAAAATTACTCAAGGAGAGTGATGGATTCCATATGGAATTCCAAGTTCTGTTTAGTTGTGGTTGGAGTGCTGGTCTTGGTGTGATCATGGTTTGATGAGGTTGGAGGTGGTTTAACCTCTGGATTCCCTTCTTTGTTCTTGGATTGGTTGTTCTATGAGATCCTACATTCATGCTTGGAATATGGCACAAGGGTGATTGGATGAAAGAGAGATTTGGTTTAGCCATGTCTATGGTTAGGTAGTACATGAAAGTCCCAAACTTGGTCAGATTTTCCCATGACTAATAAAAGCTAAGTTCTCTTAATTTTGCACTAATTTATATGCAGATTTAATGGCTGTCATATCTATGATATTTATATGGTTTTATGTTGGTTATAAGCATGGTTATGTGATTGGTTTATGTCATGGTTATTTCATGTATTTACTTGTAACTGTTAAATGGATCTATGCAAGACCTAATTGATGATCTAGTAGCTCAATGAGGAATGAGGCGATCCTTCTGATGATGTTTCATAAGTTGTTTTAGTCATTTATACTCTATCTTGTATCTTAGACCTGTAGTTTGCATTGATACTAAGTTTTTGACAAAATGTCAGTCCCGGTTGGGGATGCTCAGGCCTAGTCCTGAGGGTGATTTTTGATCCAACAGAGGATCAAATTCAAAACTGAAAAACAAAAAGGAAACTGTTGTTTACAATGTACTTTTTCTTAAAATCATAAAAAAATAAAGTATTGTTATCTTCATAAAACAAATTTTTTCTAAATACTAAGCAAACATATGTCCGAACAAGATCATCATGGAGAAAAATAGCAAAAATCCCAAAGCTACTTTTCTGAGTGTACAAAAGGCTGCAAAACTTTGAGCTTTTGGAAATGGAATGTGGAGAGCTGCTGAGGAGGTGAGATTTCTTCCACACGTACTCCATGTCAACCTCTTGAAAACCTTACAGATGGCTTCCCTCCAGCATGCATGTGATGGTCTGGGCATGGTCTGTGTAGCGGTTGTGCAACAAATTTTCAACAGGCCATATCTCCCAAACATAATACCTATGTAAAGACTAATGGAGGTTATTGAAGATTATAGTTTTTTGAAGATAAAATTCTCTTAGTTTCTCTGAATTCTTCCCGAGTTTCCAAGAAAACGCTGTGCAAAACCATGACTAAAACATAGTATTTGTATAGTCCAAAAAATAGGCTTTGAAGATGTAATAAAAACTACCGATTTGTGACACCTGTGTATAAACTGGAAGAGGTTATCATTCTTTGAATTGTTCTTGAGAAAACACTCTTTCAATTTATCTAAATTTGGCTCCATTTGATTGGAAATCATTCTGCAAAATGGTGATTAAAACATAGTGTTAATTTTGTGCATTCCGAAGAATTGGTTTTGAAGATGCATTCCAATCCCTTGATCCGTGAGACCTGTGTAAAATATGAAAGAGGTTATTTTTATTTGTCATGTCATTGAGAAGAACCTCTTTCCATTTTGTCTGAATTCAGCTCCATTTGGTAGTAAACCGTTCTACAAAATGGTGGCTAAAACAGAGTGTTTTTGCAGCAAATCCCACAGTGATGAGTATAGGGGAGTGGTAGTGGTGTCTTGGGAATAGGTTTAGAATGAAGGGAGGGAAAGGGAATGTAATATGAATAAGAAGTAAATGATATGTGAAAATTGGAAAGGATGTAAATGATATATGAAGATATGTATAAAGGGAAATAGGGAAACATGATGTAGATAGGAATAGAGGATCATAATTTAATACACATTTAATGACCAGACCTCATGACCATCAAAACTTTAGACTGACACAATTTCATGTTTTCGACCAGACCTTTTGATGACCACACCCATGGCGACATTTTGGATAGTGACACTCGAACTTATGACATCATCTATGACATTAAGTTTGAATTTATTCAAACAAACCATTTAGTATTTGGATACATTTGACAAAAGAAAAATTACTAACCCTAACATTGGCTCCATTGGGGATGGAAGCCTCCCTATGAGGTGTCAAGAACAAAAATGCAGAATATGTTCCTAACCATTGGGCAATGGAGTCAATTGATACACTTAAAATATGACTGAGAATATGATTTACAGACTGAAAAAATAACTATTGACTGACTGACTGAACTTACATATGGCAGAAAATCACTGGAATCTCAGGGCCTTCTCCTTGGGCTTCAAACTCTGATGATAGCTTCCCACACCTACTATATTGCTTGCTCAACTAATCCACAAGCTACTTGATTCAAACAACCAATGCAACCACGCAAGCACCTTATCCATTGGTTGAATTCTATGCATGTGCTTGCTCCCAATCAAAAAAGGAAAACTAATGAATGACAACTCCCATAAAAAATCACAAACAATTTCAACTACGATGAGATTAAAAAACATGAGCCCACTAGCTGACTTCAAGAACGCTGCAAAATGATCCTCATAGGAATGCACATTGAATTCTAGCTCCTCTAGTAGATTGCAATTCTGTTTGGATAAATCTTGATCTGCAACATTACTTCCCTGCAACTTCAACTTATATTTGTCCTCACAGGGCTGTAAATTTTTCTGTGACCTTTGTAATGAATATGATGGAACCGTTGCATCATGTATAATGGCAGTGTCAAGAGTTAACCCTTCATGTATATCAGCAAAAATATGATCTTGATCTTCAACATATTCTGTGTTTGTTACTTCAAGAGGCATATTTTCCTGAATAAAGTCTTCATTTTCAACAGGCTCTAGATCAACCTTTCTTTTTCACTGCTCTCCTCTTCTTGATCATTAATAGTCTGTTGAATACGTTGATCAGGCTCAAGAGGATACACCTTTTGCATTTCTTCATTGACCTCAAGAAAATGAACATGAACATTTACATCAAATTCCTGATTAGTTTTATCTTCAGCTAAGGAAAAAATTGTTGCCCACTGGGTATCCACTTGATTCTCATGGTAATTGTCCTCATCATTTACCATATCCTTCTACTATTTTAAATAATTCTCATACTTTTGATCAAAAAAAGACTAGCAATATTGCATATCTTCTTAATCATGAAAAGGGTTCTCGTGCAAAGATTCTAGCATCTCTTCATTGCCATAAAAAATTCCATATTTTGAATGAAGTTCTCAACATGGTCCCAAAAATCCTCAACCAATGACAAAGAAGGATGTGATTCTTTACATTTTTCAAAAAATGTTGAATGGAATCTTTAAGAGAATAAATACTAGCAGATGGCAAACCTTCATACCAAGACCACGCTTTTCCTTCCAGAGTAGCCATGAACATATTCATGAAATTGAACCTTCAATTTGCGTGCATGCATGTGAAATTTAATAAGATGTAAAGTAGCATCATCATCATTCTCATCTCTGAACTTTGGTAAATAAGTCTACCAATCTACATGAGGTATCAGATTTGGAAATCCTGGAATGTAATCTCGATTCATAGGAGCATACCTTGTAGCTGAATTCATTTTGAAAATGTGGAGACACCAATGGAACTTGAAAATATAAGTTTTGATTGATTAGAGTCACCATGTGAATGGTTCAGCCTTCCTAAGTCCGACTGATGTTCACCATCAATAGCCAAATCTGAAACTTGAAATTTTTTTCCTGGGAAAGATGAAACCGTTTGGTCCCCGACAACGACACCAATATATTAGCACTTCGTAAAATCCCTTCAGGCTGAGAAAAGGGCTACAGAGGTAGCGGCAAACCACTTTGGGCTAGAAACTGATATTTTCTAGCTGGAGGGGGCTCCCTCACTCAAAAAAAATATAAAGACTTTAAAGCACAAATTCATAGTAGAGATCAGTTCTAACAAAGGAATTCTGAAGGTATTTGGTTGAAGTGTGAATGGCTAGATAGATAATAACACATGATCAATTTTTCCTTTTACCCATTTAATTATGCAAGTAAACCAACAACTATTACAATGGCTTGTAAGCATGACTTTGGGATACAATGACAAGTTGTAGTATAGAGGAGATAAACTAAAACAAAACAAATTCTTCCTCTGCAATAAGACAATGATGTTTATATAGGAGAAAGAGAGATTAAACAGAGAAGATAACATGCATGAGTATATAGCATTTCATTTGTAACTGAAATGTGAAGACAATTGAAAGAGAGCAACTAAACTAAATTCTAGATCAATTGAACTCAAATACTCATAAAACACAGAGAGAAAATAGAATAACTGAACAGAAAATAGAACAAATCCCATACATCATACCATAAGAATCCTTGTACAATGAAATCGATAACCCTCAATACATAAGCACTACACCATGAATTGATCACACAAGCATAAATTTCGGAAAATTAACACTAACACATCGCTGAACCATCAACAACCTGTTCTGTATTCATTCATCAAATATATAATCAATACATAGGATGTAATTATGTCTAAGTTCCCTACATCTTCGATCCAGCAGAGGATCGACTTCAAAACTGAAAAACAAAAAGGAAACTGTTATTTACAACGTACTTTTTCTTAAAATCATAAAAAATAAAGTATTGTTATCTTCATAAAACAAAATTTTTCTAAATACTAAGCAAAGATATGTCCAAACAAGATCATCATGGAGAAAAATAGCAAAAAACCCAAAGTTTCTTTTCTGAGTGTAGAAAAGGCTGCAAAACTTTGAGCTTTTGGAAATGGCACGTGGAGAGCTGTTGAGGAGGTGAGATGGATTCCACATGTACCCCACGTTAGCCACTTGAAAACCTGACAGGTGGCTTCCCTCCAGTATGTGCGTGATGGTTTGGGCACGGTCTGCATAAAGGTTGCGCGGCGCTTGCGTAGTAGATTTTCAATGGGCCATAGCTCCCAAACAGAAATATCCGTGTAAAAACTAAATATGGTTATTTTATATTATAGTTTTTTTAAGATAAACCTTAGTTTCTCTGAATTCTTCCTTGACTTCCCAAAAGAAGTTCTGCAAAACTATGACTAAAACATAGTATTTGTGTAGTTCGAAAAATAGGCTTTGAAGATGTAATCCAAACTACCGATCTGTGACACATGTGTATAAACTGGAAGAGTTTATTATTCTTTGACCCGTTCTTGCGAAAAACCTCTTTCATTTTCTTTAAATTCGGCTCCATTTGGCCGGAAACCGTTTTGCAAAATGGTGACTAAAACATAGTGTTTTTTTGTACTGTCCAAAAAATAGGTTTTGAAGATTGCATTCCAATCTCCCATCTGTGAAACTGTGTAAAATATGCAAGAGGCTATTGTTCTTTGCACTGTCATTAAGAAAAACCTCTTTCCATTTGTCTAAATACAGCTCCATTTGGTCATAAACCATTATGAAAAATGGTGACTAAAACATAGTGTTTTTGTAGTAAATTCCCACAGTGATGACTATAGGGGAGTGTTAGTGGTGTCATGGGGATAGTTTTAGAATGAAGGGAGGGAAAGGAAATGTAATGTGAATAAGAATTAAATGATATGTGAAAAGTGGATAGGATGTAGATGGTATATGAAGGTATGTATAAATGGAAATGGGGAAATAGGGTAGGGAATAGGGAAACATGGGGTCGATAGGAATAAGGGATAATAATTTAAAACACATTTAATGGCTATACCTCATGACCATAAAAAATTTAGACTGACACAACTTCATGTTTTTGACCATACCTCTTGGTTACCACACCCATGGCGACATTTTGGATAGTGACACTCGAACTTATGACAACATCTATGACATCAAGTTCGACTTTATTCAAACAAACCATTTAATCATTTGGAGACATTTGACAAATGCAAAATTTCTGACCCTAACAGAAACCATATAAGACAAGGAGTGTTTAATTGGTATTTCATAAGGTTGAAGTACCTTTAATATCTTTGAAGGACCTTTTGAAGATTGTTTGTTTGCCTTGATTGATAAAATACGTTATATTGAAAGACTTCTAAGGAAGCCATTGAAACATATTTTGTTGACATGATTCTAGTCAACAAAGAAGTAGATGAAGTGTTCCATGATTCCTAATCATCTATACAGAGGCATTAGACCAGTTGGAGGATTCTTATGGTTTGGATGATTTGTCCCATCTGCATTTGCACATGACTAATTCAATGACCCGATAGGTATGTATTGAAATACTCATGTATTGTAGGAAAATGCTGCAAGGTTACTAATTGTCACACTCAAAGACACAATAGCATGCAATCCATATTTAAAGTATGTGTTGAATTCTCTAGAATTCTAATACCAAATATTGTACTAGTGTAAAAACACATGAGCTATGGTTTTTGTAAAAGGATGCCTTGCATTGTAATGAACATGAATATATTGGTTGAGATATGTTATTGAAATCATTTGCTCCAATAAAAGAGCTGAAAATAAGTGTCATAACACTTGTGTTGTGAGACCTTAGAAGATATGCTAGTCCCAGGCTTTGTAAGCCCTAGGTAATCTTGAAAGATATGATTGAGAAATCACTACCCAAAGTATTGACGATTACTAGATGAAGAAACACTAACTCATGCAAGAAAGGAAAATCTAGCTCATGCCTTAATGGCTAGTGAAGATGAAGGATTTGCAAATGAATTTCTTGATTTCTGCAAGAAGATAAGGATCATGAAGGAGCTGAAAAAATTCCCTTCAATCTTCAAAGATAAATAGTTTATATTTTTCCTCCTTGATTGTTATTGTTTTATTTATGGTCAACCTTTTGTCTTTATATCCTTTTGCTTGGTTATAATTTTTCTTTCATGGTTTCTTGATGATATTTGTGGTGCATTACAAACGTTGCAAAGACTCTAGTAACAGGTGGAAGTATCAAGAAGAATGAAGAAAAATTATCTCAACAAGAGTAATTTGTGTTCAAGAGGAAGAAGTAGTACCATGCCAAATGACCAGAAGAGCTTCTAGTTCAGAGGGAGCAATATGTTAGGCCAACATGTATGGGAGATTGTCAGAAGACTCGAAGGGAAGACATTGATGACATCCAAATGGATATACAAGTTTAAGTATGTAGAGGACGGTAGTATTGAAAAGTACAAGGCGAGATTTGTGGCTAGAGGATTTTCGCAGAAAGAGGGAGAGGATTACGATGGGGATTTTCCCCCAATTTCTAGGTACACTACTATTATATATATTATTTCTATTGCTTCTTCTATGGGTTGGATTTTACATTAGATGGATGTAAATACTTCTTTCCTCAATGATGTAATTGAGGAAGAAGTGTACTTATAACAAACTCAAGGTTTTGAGGTTCATGAGAAGGAGTCTCATGTTTGCATATTGAAGAAAGCCTTGTATGGACTCAAACATGAACCTACAACCTGGTATTTTAGAATTGATGGCTATCTAACAAGACTTGGTTTCTCCAAAAGTGATGTTAATCCAAACCTATATATCAAGGTTGAGAGAAATGAACCTATGATTTTATTGTTGTATGATGACTTATTTATGATAGGTTTAGAGCATCTCATTATTCAGTGTAAGAGGGACTTGGCCTCTAAATTTGCTATAAAGAGCCTTGGCTTGATGCACTACTATTTGGGACTAGAAGTATGGAAAAAGCCAAGTGAAATATTTCTTGGTCAAGGAAAGTATATTATCAAGGTCCTTTAGAAGTTTGAAATGATGAACTATAAATCTATGGCAACTACCATGGTGACTAATCTATCGAATTTGAGAGACTCTAAGTCCGATTTGGTAGATCCATCCATGTACTAGTAATTGATTGGATTGTTGATGTATTTGGCTAGTACGAGGCTGGACATTTTCTTTGTAGTGAACACTCTCAGCTAGTTCCAAGTCGAACTAAGACATGAACATTAGATTACAACAAAACATATATTAAGATATTTGTGTGTCACAGTTAATTATGGTTTGAGATATGTCTCAAACAATGATATACAATTGTTGGGATATACAAACTCTGTTTAGGTAGGGAGTGAAAAATACAGAAAGAGTACATCAAGAGGTTGCTTCATTTTGTGTTATGCTACGATTACTTGGATGAGCAGGAAGTAGAAATACGTCACACTCAACACTGCAAAAGCTAAATATATGGCAACCATATAGTCAGTCGTGAAGCAATATGGCTTCAAAAGTTTCGCGCATGACTGTTTGATCAGGTGCTGGAACTGACCGTGATATATTGTGACAAACAAAGTTGTGTGAAGATTTTAGAGAATCCATTCTTCCATGATAGGTCGAAGCACATTGAGATCAAGTACCACTTCATTTGTGACATGGTGTAAAGGGAGTAGTGAAGCTCCACTACATCTCTACTAATGAGCAGATCACTGATATTCTCACAAAACTTTTGTCTAGATAAAAGCTTGTATATTTCCGGGACAAGCTTGGACTTATTGAGAATGCATCCCTTAGTGAGAGGAGTGTTGATGTGATAACATTAGGAACAATTATTCTCCTTGGGTCAAGTATGTTGACTTCGATTAGGGAGAATGGTTTGACAAAGGACAATCATTTTTCTTGGGTCAAATATGTTGACCAGGATTATGAAGAATGGTCCTAAATTTCCATAATTACTCAACCATAGAGTTGAGTAGATGCCTTTCAACATCAAACTCGGGATTACTTTCCACATGTTTGAGTGAGAACATTTAGCATCATGGCCTAGAATTACTCATGTAGAGTGAGGCATTTGGATTTGGGATAAGGATTACTCAAATGGATTGAGCGTGTCCTTCGGATTTCACCATGGGTCAAAGAGATTGACCGAGATAATGGTGAACTAGGACTAGTCTGTATACCATGCCTAAGAGGCGCCAACCATAATTATGGTGACTAGTTGATGCTAATAATGTATCATGGATCAAAGATGTTGATCAAAATTATGGTGACTAGTTGATGTCATTGATTTACCATGGGTCAAAGTTGCTAACCAGGATTATGTTACCGCGATGATGTTGATGCTGATGATAAATATTGTTGTTTTAACCTTTTCTTAGATAAATTCTTTAACAAGAGAATATCTGGATAGTCATTATGAATACCTCCCTAACTAAAAGGGAGTGTGGAATTTTTGTAGCTATGGTCAGTCTTCATAACTAAATGTTTTATCCCTTTAAACATATGTAAGACATGTTCTTCATGTTGGATTCAAAAGAGAGGGAATTTTGAATTTCTAAATTTGAACTTTTGGCTCCAAAATATCAAGTTGGCCCTCCTAATGATCAAGTCGACTTCACCCTTTAGTGACACCAATTCGGGGTCCTTGAATTCATCTCGGGAAACATACCATATTGGACACAAGTCTGAATCTAGGTAGGCCATATCTAAGGCACATCGAGTTGAGTTTATGGACAGACCACCTTTGATAGACTGAATTTAGACAGAATGAATCTAACGAATCTCTTTTGGGTAGACTGGATTTTTGAGACTACTTAACTCTGTTTGACTAGGAATGACCTGTATTTGTCTATGGTAAGTTTTACCTTAGTTTTGACTGAAAATATTAGATGAATATCTTGTTGGTCTGAATAATTTATCTAAGGAGAAGGTTTCTTTGATTTTCCCCATGTGGGTTCTCCCAGGGTAAAATATTTGTGTTTCTTGTTTGGTTTTCTCTTTATGATTCTACTATCATAAATGTTTCTAATGTTGATGTCTTATGTGTAATTTCTAAATGATGAATGAGAATATGAAAAAGGATTAAATCATTAGAAGTAATTATCAAATTAGAAGACCTATGAAAAATTAATAACACTTGGGTTGAGGCTAAGTCCTTTTAACCCTTACATACCATTTTTCCTAGATTTCCTTTGCCACCAAACTCTTCAACTATCTTCTCCAATGCACAAGTCACTTCTTGCCCTCCTCAAACTTCCTAGCCAACTCTTATAGGCTCATAGTCAACCTCTGCCCACCTGGGAGCTCCACCGACAGCTTCCTAAGCCCAGGCTTATCCCTTTAGCCCATAAAATTCTTGTTTTACCTTAATTTCCTCAAAAAACAACATTGTCCAAACTTATTTAGCCCTCCTAGGCTAGCAATCCCTTCATTGTCCATCACAGGCCCACCTTCTTGACACTTAAGTCTCCTTAATAGGTCTCGATACTCTTGCACCAACCCTATTATGACCATGATCTGCCCTGATCAAGCCTCTTAGAATTCTATCCAATCTTGACCTCTTTTTGCTTCACTTCCGTCTCCCTATTTTCATATTCTTGTCCTCCTTTATGAGCCTACAATCCCTTTTTCTAGGTCTATTCAAGCCTTGGAATACTTGCTACTCCTTGCGGCTAGAAGAAATCACACTCTAGATCCTTTCCTCCCTCGTTTAGGCATATTCTAGACCTTCTACCCCGTACTATACCCTTGATCGAGCTATTATAGCCCTAACAAACCCTTGGTCCTATACTTCATTCCCTCACCCTACTGATCTGAGCTTTGGCTAGGTCCATTCCAACCTTCATAGATCTTTTGATCCCTCTTGCAATAACTCCTAAGGTCCTCGACTCCCTTGATCAGACCCTTGGCTCAAACACTTGCTAGAAAAATCCTTAACTCGACCTCCTTGAACAAAACTCTTCAACTTGACCTCACTTTCTAAGTTATATATCCTTTTTCTTGACACTCTTGATCACAAACGAAGTCCTTCTCGCTTATATATTATAGCCTTTCCTTTGGCTTATATTTATAGTTTTCCATAGGTCACTTAGTAAACCACTTGGTCCAAACCCTTAGTTCACATGCTTGTTGGATAGATCCTTAACTCAGCCTCCTTGAATATAACTCTTCAACTCGACCTCCCTCTGTAGCTTGCAACTCCTCTTTCTTGGATCCCTTGCTCACAAATGAAGTCCTTCTCACTTATATCTTCTAGATTTTCCTTTGGATTAAATTTATAACTATCCATAAGTCACTTAGGAAATCCCTCGGTCCATTAAGGCGTTTCCAACTCAACCTTAATTATTAATTAGAATATTAGATTCACTTCCTTGGGTTTCAATCCCATTCCTTTGGGTCAAAACCCAAAACTTTGGGTGCCTTTCCCACAAAGTCCCCAAAGGATTTTCGACTGAAAAATGCCTTCTAAGCTACAAAATTTCAACACTCCCTCTTAATGAGGAAGGTATTTCCACCACTACCTGGAAGTGGCATTGCCTTTGAATCCCATTTGCAACCATGTCCTTTTGGAAGATATGGATCTTCGAAGAAACCATACTCCTTGAAATATCTAGCTCCATGGCTTTTACTTTCATGGCCATGACTTTCCTTGCACATGCCATGACTTCATTTTGCATTATCATGACTTTCCTTGAATGGTGCATGACTATCCTGGTGTGTGTTAGGTTCCTATACCAATAGGTTTCATTTTTCATGATTGACAATGGAAGTGCCAAATATGTTCATCTTTTCATGTTGCAAAGGTTCCATATTTTGTATACAAATAGAGAGAATTAAAAAATGTAAAGAGGGTATGCCTTAAAAGAAAAATCAAAGGGCAAGAAGAGTAAATTGGTCAGAAAAAATGATAGAAATGAACCCCAAACCAAAAGACCAGGAAAGTGGCCATTCAAAATGCCACTGCTATCTTATTTGCAATGTCCAAATACTGTGTTTATCACACTTAATGGATGGCCCAACAGTTCAATCTGGACCATTCCATGTTTAAATTGCTTGTTGTAGAATAGAGAGAGAATATCTGTCCAAACAGTTCAAGCTTGGCAGGTGAGTACAGGGATAGAGAAATTAAGGAGCCCAACTGCTTAATCTGGGCCCTTGGAAGAGATAAGGGTAGATTTAGATAGGAGGGCAGTCAAAAGAAAAGAGGAAAATCAGGGTTTGCAAGTTCAAATGCACCCAATCAAAATGAAGAAAAAATGCTAGGTGCATTAGGATGGGTAGGTAGTTTGAGGTTGCAGAAGCAAGTTGGTGATCACTTTTGTCTTGTCAAGAAAGACTTATCTCATCAATCACATTGGTACCATGGCAGTTGTTTGGTCGCAGAACAGTGGAAGCATGACTAATTTCCCCTTTCATTCCCCTAGAAATCTTTGACTAACATCCCCTCAAGGACCTTGGGATCTACCCAATAGTCCTATTTCACTTCATTCTATGAGAAATGCTAACCTAAACTCTGAGTTTACTTAATGAAAAGAAGCCACATTTCTTGTGTAAAAATCATCATTCCATACTCATTACATTTTCTTATGCCTAAGTTTCACTTTACAAACTTAGCATTTGTGTATGCAATTTCATTCCATAAACCCATATTAACATTTAACTCTATTATGTAGCTCCCTTGATCATTTCCCCATCCCTATCATACAAAAAACTATATAAAAAACCCAAGAAATGTAAATATCCCCACCCCTTGGCACTATAGCCATATAATATAGTTTTTGGGGATTATTAAGTCCACTTGGGACTTTAATAAGAACCCTTCCGCGTGTAAACCGTCGGGTTTATTTAACCTCCGGTTAAATAAATAACCACAGTTCAACCCCCCCCAACACATAAACCACATCTTATTACCCTCCGCACTTATACATTTTGGGTTTCATTTGATATTTGATTAAATGAATAACCGTAACCACCGGCGCCCACCCACAAAACCCATTAACCCAAAGTTTTTCCCCCGCGATATTTTTATAATATTTAATATACGGGCGGGTCCCTGCACCGTATCACGCCAGCATCTATGCATCCTGTCAGCCGTTGGATTGTTCCCGGCAGATCGGATGGCCCTTGTCTATATCGGAGCGACCCCGCTGTATGAGGGTTAGCTCCCGATAACAAGCGGTTTTGCTGCCGTACGCGGGGACGCGTGGCCCGTTTTGATTGCATCGGGCCCGCGCTGACACAAACCGCCCCCGTACCAAAGGCGGTCCGATAGCAAACCACTTACCGCCTGTCCTCTCTGCCGCCCATGTTAGCTCTGCGTCGGCTTTTGCGTCTGCGCCCCCGTTACTGTATAGTCCGCCATGGCCGCCCCGTCACCCATCCACGTCAGGCGCCACGTTACCCGCCGTACCCTGCTACAGGACCATGTGACGTCATGCTGACGTCTGCTGCCCAGGCGTGTTCAACCTGCCACCCTGACCTCCTCGGCTCTACCTGCAACTCCATTTCACCGCAAGGTCACGAGTAAACAGGTATTTATTCGACTGTCGCCCCTAAACCCTGTTTTCTCAAGTTTCTCTGTTAAAAACGACCTCCGAAAGAACTGAATGTGATTGAAGTGAGCTTTAATCTCTAAACCTCCCCTTTCAACTCACTACTCACCATTGCTTCCAAAGAAAACCTGTCTACCCTATAGCCCTCTGCAAAATTGCCCCTGAAACTCGAAATTGAGCTCATTTCCGCCTGTGAAACCAGCAAAAAAGCACATGCAGCCGAAGCCATCTTTTCACCATTTTTCTCAGCTGCCTAGCTAAGCTCTGAAGACTTGCTTTTTCCTTTTGAATCCTGCCCAGAGAGGCCATTTCCATATAAATTCGAACTGTAAATTCCCTGCCCAAAAATCCACTGTTTGGACTCTGTTCCCAATTAAAACATAAGACTCAAATACCACTATAATCACAGACAATCATGGAGGCTCCAGTAGCCTTGAATATTGCACCATTAAATGCACCTCATAAAGATTTAGAGTGGATACCTCTTGCTGATAGAGACTATCAAATTGATGATATGGAGGGAATCAAGCCTCACCTTCAGGTTTTCTATGAACTAAGGAACAACTTCAGAAACAAAGCTGACCTGTTAGGAATATGGGAGTCAAACATGCCCATATATTACCTGCCCTCAGTGAATGTCTTCCCTGACCTCATCCATCAGTGTTGTGCTAATTATGAGCCTTCTCAAAGGGCAGTGATGGACCCTGCTGGGAATGTACTCTTTTACATTACCCCTCAGTCCATAAATGACATGCTGCAATTCAAGCCAACTCAGCCTCTGGTCTCCCTTTCCATGAAATAATTACTGGATCAAGCCTCAAAGTTGTCCTCTGTAGAAGTTGACCGAATTTCCAAGCTGTTCATGCCACCAGAGTGTTACTCCAGAATCACAATCCCCTATCACCATGCTTGGTTTACTGAGGAGGGAAAAATTCTCATAGACATGATCTCCTACATCCTGGGATTCAGAACCAGTGAATTGTAGATGAGACTGTTTTTGCCTTGATGTCTATCTTTACTCCAGGACAGCCCCCTGCTGTCAAGTATGACTATGCCACCTTCATAGCCAATAAGATTCATGAGCAGTTCATGAACTTAGAGAGGGAAAGGGTATTCAAATACACCTCATATATCTATCATTTTCTACTGTACTATCAATGAGAAAGTTTCCCGGTCTTCCTCAAGAAATTGGATGCTAGGGGGGAGCGAAGGTCGGTGATATTTTGGTCGTCAGTGTTCCATCATGTTAATCTCTCCCCATACACATACTACGAGTTCATTGACCTTTTTATATATACAACCACTTGCCTATTATCAGCAGATCCTCCTCCTAGGCTCACTGCTGGAATGCAGAGAATTCTACATCTCTCAAAGGGATACAACATTGGTGACTGGTACTTCTACCAAAACCATACTGTAATAAGGATTTATGTCTGTGAATTGCCCCCCTAAAGACTGCCAAAATATGTCCCCATGAGACTCTTTGCCCTGGAGTACTATCGGAAATTCAACATTGCAGACTTGACTCACTTTTATGGTGCTAGGAAAAAAGCACAACTCAAGATAAGACACCAACTGGGCCCTTTTATCTTTAATAAAAGGGAGGAAGCTCAGAAGGATGTAGACGATATTCTGAGAGATAAACTCAAGCTGAAACAAAGTTTTCTTTGGGCACCATATGACCCTGAGCATTTCATAAGCTTTAGAAGAGTTAAAAGCACAACTCAAGATAAGACACCAACTGGGCCCTTTTATATTTAATAAAAGGGAGGAAGCTTGGAAGGATGCAGACAATATTATGAGAGATAAAATCAAGCTAAAAGAAAGTTTTCTTTGGGCACCATATGACCCTGAGCATTTCATAAGCTTTAAAAGAGTAAAAAAAAAGCTCATAGGGTATGTCCACTTCCCAATCCCTGGAATTGAACAATATGCCAATCAACAAGAATGGGTAGAGGGCACACTAGTGGAGGAACTTACTGAAGAAGAGATTACAGAAAAAGCAATCAAAAACCTTGAAAAATCAGTTGACCTGGAATCTTTTGGACAGGTGTTTTTCACAGGTCCTCGGCACCTTGGAGAAGGCACCTCATCCGCCACGGCCTCCCAACAGCCTGCCCAAGTAAGTGCTCCACCAGCAGACACATCCAAAGGAAAAGAGGTGCAACATTCAGAGCAGCAAGTGCACAATTCAGAGCAGCAAGTGCACAATTCAGAGCAGCAAGAGACAATGGCAGACAGACCGGTTTCAACAGATGAACAAAGTCAAGGGCAAGACCCTTCAACACAAGCAAAGGCAATTGAAATCCCTGTATTACAGACTCCCCTTAATGAGGAAAGGGCCAAGAAAAGGGATAGACAAGAAGAAACCCCCACAGGGACATCTACAGATCAGCAAGGGGAAAAGAGACAAAGATTGAATCCTTATTCAGAGGAAGAAATGCCAGAGGGGCCAACTGAACAGCAAGTTCCCCCAAGTATGGAGACATCAGCCAGCTCCTTCCAGCCAGAGCAAGAAAGACAACAAGGTGTGGAGGTTACATCTACCAGGCAACAGAGCAGACAGGGCTCTGACATCAAAAAAGCATTCATTGATATCAAGGCCAGAAATGAGCCAGTGAGGTTCCAACTTTACAACCAAATGCTAAGAATGGCTCCCACTAATCAACAAAGGCTAATGGCAGCCTATGACATCCAAGAAGGGAAAATGACACTTAGTCATTTCAGACCTATAATGCAACAACCACAATCAGCTGCTGACTATATTAGAACCAATCTGGAAGTCCTCTCCAGGGATATCCATCCCATAGACTAGATTGAGTTACACAAGTAGACCGGCGAAATGGTATATTCTACTTTGGCAGACAAAACATTGTTGGCCCACAGGTTGCAAAACTCTTTGCACAATACTTCTGCCTAGCTGGAATTAGAGAAGGCCTCCTCAATGGCTAAAGATAATCGAATCAAATCCTTGGAGGAGATTATTATAGAGTTGGGACATGATCCCAAGGATCCAAAGGGCATTCAGGCCTTGATCAAGAAGAAAGAGGAAGACATAGCAGCCCTCAGAAGACAACTCAGGATGCCAGCTACACTACATCCTCAAACTACAGAGGTGGCACAACAAAAGGAAGAGGAGGATGTGGTTACTTTGCTCATGAAGATGCATAAAAGATTGATAGAAACAGAGAATGCCTTGGAGGCATCACTACAAGGGAGACAGGGAGAGTTGGCCTCTCAGCCAATTCAAACAACCCACATTCTTATAGCTGCTCCTCCTACGGCTACCACAACAGTCCCCCCTACTGATTCGACATCAATACCAGGTACCTCAACTCCAGCCTCAACTTCAGCAGCAGTTTCAGCGACAACAATAGCACCAGCAGAGCAAGAGGCCAGTTTGAGTATGGAAGATATGATGAAAGAAATAAAGGCCCTGGAAGTACAGATGGCAGAATTGAAAGAGGCCAAAGAAAAGCTGGCCAAAATTGAGGAAAAATATGACAAATCAAAGATGGATGTAGCTGAAAAGACAAGGGAAGTGAAAACCCTGGAGAAAAGGATAAAGGAATTGGAGAAGGAGCTTACTCTTGATAGGACTTTGGCTGAAGTCAAGAGAATTTTGTGGGCCAAGATTGGCCAATCCATTACAGACCAATGGCAATCCATTGAAACTATTCATGAGCAAATGGAATTGATAGGCTTGGCTCAGTTTGAAAATCAAAAGGCTAGAGTATCTTTAGGAAATATGCCTGAGCAAGCCAACAGAATGATTCAATTCTTGAACACTCATACCAAAGAGCAGTTGGCAGCAATAGGTATCAGGAACAGGACTGATACCATCTTACTAGTGAAAAGGGTGCCGACCTTAAGGAATTTTGTGCAAACTCTGGAAAGAAAATTCCAGGAAATGCAAGTAGAGGTAAATGAGTTCAGAATAAAGTTTGCAACATTACAGAGCAGAGGGCTATCCAGTTTAGTAACCAGCGCTGGAAGACTGCTGTCACATGAACATTATGCCAACAGGGTAAATAACTATGCCTCCAATCAAATCACAGCGTCCTCGAGCACATCAGAAGAAACAGGGCCTCCCTCTGGACAGAGTCTTTATGACAAGCTGGAAAATCTGTTTTATATTAAACATGAGATAAATCATCTCTTTGAAGTCCAGCCTAACTTTTATAGATACACAGAAGCTGATGAAACACTAATAAAGATACAAAGACATCAGCTACCTACAGAGGATTGGTGGAAAGGAATGATAGAGACATTGCTCAGGTGATTTTGTTTATTAATTCTTTTGATCAGCTACAGGTCAGCCAATACAGAGGCACGGTCCACCTGTCAAAGGGAAGAGAACAACAAAAAGTTTTTTTTTTTTTTTTGGTGACTACAACTCGTTAATACAAAGAAATCAAACACCGATGATAAAGGCCAAGACAACGACAAACAACATAGCAGCATCAAGGCAGCAAAACGCAGAAATCAATGCGCAGTGACCAGCCGACTCACTCAGCCCAGATAGTCAAAATACCTCTGACAAATTGGACAGCTAGCACATTCATATTTACTACAGCATTTATTCCCTCATTTACTACTTCTCTAGAGTTGGTAAAGGAAGTTATGAGTTCAAGACTTATCTTCATGATATTTTGTATCTCCTTTTTTGTATAAATACCCCCCCATAATATGTATTTGGGGTTGGTGATTTTCTCTCTAAGCTACGCTGTAATTTCTGAGACTCTCTAATACAAATGGCTGTTGAAGTTCATGGTTTCTGCGCTGTCTGAATGTGCAAATGATGTTCTGGGACTTGCTACAGAATTCCTGTGTCATTCAATGGAACAATAAGTTATTCTAAACTTCGTTTTATGTTTTCTGTGTTTGCAAATTCCACATATGTTCATAATCTTGGTAACAGAGAAGAAGAATAGCCCAGGATTTGTTTAACAACACCCTGTGTTCAATCTCTGCTATCAAATATGTTTTCTTCAGAATTAGTCATAAATATGAATTCTTAATTGCTCATGTTTGCACTAATTCCTTCATTTTGAATATTGTTTAGGAATTCTTAATTGCTCCTGAATAACATTCATACACTTTCCCTCTGCCAGCATAATGAAAGATTCTTGATTGCCTTTCATTCCCTGACTTCATTCCATCCATTTCCAGACTTGAAAATTGTTCCAAAACTGCCTATCTCCCTCTGTAGTATTACCTTTACCCAGGAAACATTTTCAGCAGTACACCATCATTGACTCCATTGCCCAATGGAACAGACTGTCTTGGACTCTCACCCCAGCTCTACTTGAAATCACCATCCAACAAACTTAAAACAAAATCTGTGCATAATAACTAGCCTAAAATACTTCAAAACAAAGCTAAATTACAAAGAGAGAGCCCTCTCTGGTTGCAGGTAGGCTAGGACCTGTAGCTAAAAGTTTGGTTAGTGGTTACCTCGGCCGTATTCCCTCCAAGAGGCAGGGAACAACCAGAGTGATAACAGTGTGTACAATGACTTTCCTTGTGTGCACCATGAATTCCTTGCATGGTCTACAACTTTCCTTGCATGCACCACAATTGTCCTTACGTGGTCCATGAATTTCCCTAGAAGACTCCACTCTATCACTTGAATCTGAAGGTTAGACTTCCACTGGTTGGCTGAATCTTCTCCATAGCCTCCATCTGAAGCTAAAATCCCTCTAAGCTTATACAACCTCATCTTGGGTCACTTTATTTCCCTTGCAGAAAGTATTGCATTTGAACTTGTTTCCTTTTAAGGTCAACCCTGAGCTGTGGTTGAAAACTAGGCCTAGTCCACTCTAGACCACCGCAACTAAACTCTGCAAGTGTCCTCATCCTCCTAGGTCAAACACCTCATATGCACATGGCTCCACTGTTAGATGTGGAATTATGCAACCCAGTGAAGATCTTATCTAGCTATCAATTTTTTATCCACATAGAGATACCTCATCCATGCCAAAGCACTTCACACCAAGGTATCTAAGTTGTCTCAACTTACTTTGACAAGTCCACAAAATTCCATCAACGATGTCGATAAATTGCCATAGAGCATACTATTGTGCACTTAGTTCTCCACCAACCCACTAGAACTCCCATCCTATCTCATCACCAAATCCAGTCAAGACCACATCTCAATGTTCTCAATTTAACCTTATGCTCCATGACTAACCAACTCACTTGGAAACATTGTTGCTTCATGAAACAATAAACAATCTCTTAGCTCCATCCTAGGGTTGATACATGTGCACACTCTGATTTAGCTACCCTTCAAAGTAGCTCTCATACCATGTTGGAATTTCCATGCACCCCAGGTTTGGTCAATGTGAATTTTTCACTATTGAAGCAACTAGAAATTATTCTTCTAACTAAATATTAATGTGTAGTTTATTTTCTGTTACGATAAACAGCGAATAAAATCACTACTACAATTTTCACAAAAAATTAAATGCATTGCAGAAATAAAACTAGAACTAAGAAAATCTAAGTAAAATATCTGGATGCCAAATTGGTAATGCTCTCCTGAGAAATCACCGGCAAAATATCTAAGAGAATTTTCTCTCTCTCCATAGCAATCCTGGCCTAATTTTGCCTCACAATTAACTCCCAAACTAGATCTGCATTAACCTTTGCATAGGCACTACACAGGATGAAACTCACACTGCTTGGAATAACTGCTCTTTTCCTTTGCTGACTGTCTCTACCACGGAGAAGGATTTGCTGCCCCCCTTGGAAGAATTTTCCCAGCTTTCTCCTACTAAATTGATCTCTCCTCTGGCTGGTTGAGCTACCTACTTGAGGCTCTATGCTAGCCCCTGCACAACCTCCTATGGAATAACTCGACCTCTCTATGCTATCTCTTCTAGATTAGAAACCCCTTTGGAATCTCTCTGTTACTATTCCTCAATCTTTACTATTCAATTCCTAACTCGATTTCTTCTCGACACTGAATCTCTGCTCTGTGGGAAATTCGATCTACTTAGATCTCACCCTCACTTGATGTGTCTATCTCCATCCCATCATCCTACTCTTATAATCTCTCGTTGGTGAACCAATGAACATGATCAAATCTCCATCAATGGATAATATTATCTCAAACTCAATCAGTCTGAGTTTCTAGAACATTCTCACATTTCCTTAATTAATTCCTTTTAATGAACTAATTTTTCTAAGTTAGAATTAGGAAGAATTTAAATGATTATTAATTGATTTAATTAATGCATTTCACAGCCTTATCTCATGAAACATTTTCTAGGTTTTGAAGATCTCATTTTCTTAGCCTCTCTGTCACAAATTGAGAATAAAACACCTGTCTAATGCTACAAAAACTAACACCCTCTTAGCGATGAAGGTGCTCTCTCCCATAACATCTCCCCTCATGCTATTGATTTCTAACATATATGACAACCTACCATTGTCAACCAAGCTACTGTGCATACTTTGATTCATCTGCCAAATGTGTAGCTGAACCATATTGCATTTGCGTTACTGCTGACATTGCATTGTACCACCCTGTACTGCTGCCAACACTGCTATATGTTTCAACTTATATCACGTCGCTGATGTTGCTACAACTACTTCAACTGAGAATGAAACTGATAATCAAATATGTCCCTATATAAGCTCTGCATCTGTCTCCTGAGTCTGTGACTGCAGCTAGCCTCTTCACTATCTACTGAGTAATTGTCTATGCCCTCACTAGTTCTACGCCCCTCAATAACTAGATGTGACTAGTTTTGGAATTGTCCCTCAAGATATGATTGTGCCATTTGAAATTGATCTATCTGCTACTAAAAGTGTTCTCTACTATACCCATCTCTTCTTTGAAATAGATGAAATCAGCTCTCCCTAGAGCTTTTGTGAGTATATCTGCAATATGCTCTTCTGTGGGAACATGTTTTAGCCGGACTGCTCCACGCTGCACACAATCTTTGATAAAATGATATTAGAAATTTGTGTTTTAACCTATCATGAAACACTGGATTTTCAGAGAGCCTTAAGAACCTTTGATTATCATAGTAGATACTGGTCGCCTCCAACCTATGACTAAACAAGCTCACCAAAAACTTTCAAATGCATATAGCTTCACACATGGCTGTGTTAGCTACCATACACTCTGCTTCTGTTGAGATTAGTGCCACTGATTTATGCCTTCTTCTATACTAAGATACAACCCTTGATCCAACAATGAAGCAACACCATAACATGCTCTTTTTATCCACTAAACTTCTTGGCCAATCTACATCTGTGAATCCACATAGTATGACACCATCACCTCAAGTATACCTCAATCCATACTCGAATGTGCCGTGAAAATACCTAAAAATGTGCCTCACTGTTGTCCAATGCACTCTCTTTGGTCCCACCATAAACTGGCTGAGAGTGTTGACCGCAAAGAAGATATCTGGCCCGGTCCTATGATGCATTGATGTTCCTCCAGTTTGTGTTATGCAACTAGCTCACAAATAGAAGAAGGGATAGATCAACGACTTCAAAAGAAGCCTCTTCGAGGGGGAAACCTCCTTTACAGTACAAAAATGAACAATTCTGGGATGATACAAATGGCAGGACCTCCTTTCTATATATAGGAGTTTAAGGGGTCACAATATAATCAGAGCCCACATAACAATAATATTATAAGGGCACAAAAATAACAATAGCGGGCTTCTATGGGGCACAATAATAACAATATGGGGACTACATGGGCACAACAATACAATAAGGGGGTTTCACTAATAACAATAAGGGGCTAAACTAGTAGTATAGGGACCTAACATGCCCCTCTCCTTCAAAAAGTGTTGTCCTCAACGCTTGAGTAGTTATGGATGCTTCTGTATAAAATTCTCATCCTCCCATGTGAATATTTAGTGGGTAAGTTCTTCTACTTGCTGAGATACTATGAAATTGATTGACTTCGTAGCTGTCGGGTTCTTTTTTCTGTGATGGCTTCAGGTTCCAATATGATTTTCCCTTCCTCGTTAAGTTTCGGTAATATTGTTTGAACTGGGATCTTGTCACCTATAACGTTCTTTAAGCCTGAAACATGGAAAACTTGGTGCACTCGAGAAGATGCAGGAAGCTCCAATTTGTATGCCATAGTACTAATCTTTTGCAACATCTTGTAAGGACCATAGTACTTTGGTGATAATTTATTATCCTTCTTAGCTTGCTTGAGGGACATTTGTTTGTATGGTGATATGAAGGCCTTGTTCAAGTCCCCATATTTCCCACGATGACCTGATTATAGACTGGTTTAGTAGAGTGAACTTGTACGACATGCCAACTCACAAAATAGAAAGAAGAGATAGATCAACAACTTCAAAATAAGCTTCTTCGAGGGGGAAACTTCCTATTCACAATCTATATAAAATAATTTCTTCTCTGTACACTTATGACCTTTTTGAAGCAGCAAAACCCTAGAATCCAAAGCTCCGATACCAAATGTTATGCAACCAACTCACAAAATAGAAGAAGAGATAGATCAACAACTTAAAAATAAGCCTCTTCGAGGGGACAACTTCCTTTACAATACACAAATGAACAATTCTTGGATGATACAAATGACAAGACCTCCTTACTGTATATAGGAGTATAAGGGGTCACAATATAATCAGAGCCTACATCACACTAATATTGTAAGGGCACAAAAATAACAACAATGGGCTTCTATGGGACACCATAATAACAATACGGGGACTACATGGGTGAAATAATACAATAATGGGGTTGCACTAATAACAATAAGGGGCTACACTAGTAGTAGAGGGACCTAACAATTTGTGATCATAGGAATATATATGGGTATATTGTCCTGCATCCCAAATCTCTTCAGAATCTATGTAGCATATCTTCCTTGACCAAGGAATATCTCCCCATACTTCTTCCACACTTCCAAGCCCAGGAAGTAATGCATCAGTCCCAAATCCTTCATGCCTTATTTTTCTACCAGTTTCCTCATGTATTCCTCTATGAATCCTCATGACCTTTTCAAGAAGAGGTCATCCACATACAACACTAAGACAAGTGGCTCATTCTGTACCAACAAATAGTAAAGGTTGGGATCTACGTCACTTTTTACAAATCCCATCTACTGCATGAAGTTGTTAATTTGACCATACCATGCCCTGGGAGCCCGCTTCAGCCTGTATAGAGCTTTCTTCAGTTTACACACGTGTGCCCCTCTCATGTGTCTCGAATTCCTCTGGGTGTTCTATATATACCTCCTCCTCTTTCGCCTCATTCAAGAGGGTTGTCTTGATGTCCTTCTATTGAATATACCATCCCATATGTGTTGTTAGAGATGTAACCGACTATATAGAAGTATATATGAAAACTAGGGCGAAGGTCTCCTCATAGTCTATCCCTTCTTTTCGTGCATACCCCTTTGTGACGAACCTAACCTTGTACTTTTCCACACTACCATATGTAGCGTACTAGATCTTATAGATCCATTAAGAGTACACAACTAACCTATCCTCTCGTCTCGGTACCACCTCCAAAACATCATTTGTCATGATTGGGCTATACTTTTCCACCATGGCATCTATCCACACCTGATGCTGTGTGGCCTCCTGATAGCTAGAAGGTTCTACAACCTGTGCCACCAATGCTTGGTACCTGTTTGTTTGTCTTTGTTCTCTCTTATTCGTCCTATGAGCTCTAATGAACTCGTCTGTATCCCTTAATGTTTAACGAATTTTCTTTCTAGTTCAACCACTAGTGATGGGAGGATCGACTAGATCCTCATCCTGCCTCTACTGCTTCATCTGCTATGAACTCACTGAATCACCTGCACCTGTGGATTTTCTAGTACTAGTAACAATACTAGATCCCTGTGGCTATCCTGATGGCTTCCCTTGTGGCTACCCCTACTGTTGGACTAATGGAGCTTCAACTTGTCCATTCTAATCACCTTTTTGCAACTCGTGAGATTTCTTGAAGACTTTTTCCTCCATAAACTTAATTCTCGTCTCACAATATTCTTCCCAATTATAGGATTGTAAGTCCTGTATTCCTTCGATGTTTCACTATAAACAACAAAGAATCCCTTCTTTGCAGTCTAATCCAACTTAGTTTTCTTCTCATTTGGTATATGTCAATAAGCTATACTGCCAAAGATCTTGAAGTGACTGACTCCTAGCTTTTTCCCTGAGAAGACTTCTTATGGAATTATCTTCCCCAATTCCCTATGAGGAACCCTCTTCTATATATACACAATTGTCTTACATGCCTCTATTCATAAGAACTTGGAAAAATACTGGTCATATAACATTTCCTTTGTAGCCCAAATTATATACTTGTTCTCTTGCTCTGCTATCCCATTCTACTACGGATTGTATGGAGCTGTCCACTCCCTCCTGATGCTTTCCTTCGTACAGAAACCCGTGAAGTCACTGTTTGTGTACTCACCTACGTTATCTGAGTGAAGCACCTTTATCTTCTTACCTATCACATTCTCTACTAGAGCCTTGAATTCCTTGAAGTGACTAAAGACCTCATCCTTGGTTTCCAAGAAATAGATCCAAGTTTTCCTGGAATGATCATCAATGAAAGTGATGAAGTAATCATACCCTCTGAGAGATCTAGTGGACATAGAGCCACAAATATCAGAATGTGTAAGATGTAACACACCATCTAATTTACTGTCATTTCTTGGGAACCCTGCTTTAGCATACTTTCCAAGTACGCACCCTTTGTACACATCATCACGTTCCGTCCCTGGTTCTGGAACACATGTTACACTCTCCCGGAGCATTCTAAACACCCCATGATGTAAATGTCCTATGCTCCTATGCCATAACTCATTCATGTCTCTCCCACTATTACTACCATTTCTAACTAGTGCCATTAGAGAGTCGAGCTGCAACCTATACAATTTTTTGCTTCGTACTCCAATCTATTTTACCTTCTTCTAGTTCTGGTGTTTGATGAACTCTTTCTTCCTTACAAAGTGGACATCATATCTATTATCCTATATCTGGGATACTTCAATTAGGTTCATACCTAGTCCCAACACATGTAATACATCTGTGACACTGGTGCTTGCTCCTGAATCTCTCTAAATGTCAATGCTACCTCTCTTGAATGGAGTGCATTTAGTCTTGTTTCTCATTGTTATTTGGAAAACCATCTCCTCCTCATTGTAGCTAGATAAGTATTATCTAACTCCTGCAATGTGAGATGAAACTCCACTATCTATATACTAGACTCCCTGTGATGCTAAGATAGATAGGAAAGCTATCTAAGCAAACTCATGCTCCAATATGGAGGACAAATATGTAGCCTGAATTTCAAATATGTCTGTGGCCATACTAGAGAAATTTGAAAAATTTATTGAAGACATCTTGAGTATAATTTCATGTGATTTTTCTCTTCTACTGAGTGTTGATTTTATACTGTAAAACTTGTTGCAAAATCATTGCACCCAGATTTCCTCAACGAAATTACTGATATTTTCACTGGAACTGCTTCTTGGCAACATGACTATCTGTAAATTACTACAATTCAGGCTTTCAAATTTTCTGCTGCCTGCAAACTGAAAATTGAACCCTTGCCTCTGCTAATTTGCACTCCTGGCTAGCCTCTGCATAAATCAATTTTTTTTCCCCAAGGACTCCCTCTAAAGCTGCAAAATTTCTCCCTTGTTACTAAGCCATTGATCTGTCTTCAAACTCGTTCTAATACCATGTGAAATTTTCATTATTGCAACGACTGGAAATTATTCTTCTAACTAAATATTAGTATGTGCAATTTATTTGCTATTATGACAAAAAATGAAATTTTCACCAAAAATAAAATGCATTGTAGAAGTAGAGCACACACACAATAAAATTGACACTGTTATTTTTTGGACAATGTCCCTAGAAAAACCCAATGTGGGAAAACCAGTGCAATAGATGAGGGTTTTATTTTTATTATTCAACAACAAAATTTGAGTATAATATTTGGATGCCAAGCTGGAAACCCTCTCCTGAGAAATCACTGGAAAATATCTGAGATAATTTTATATCTCCCCCCCAGCAATACTAGCCTAATCTCGCCTCAAAATCATCTCCAAACATGCCTCTACACCAACCTCTATGCAGACATTGTGCAAGTTGAAAATCACACTACCTAGAATAGTTGTTCTCTACCTCTATTGTCTATCTCTTCCATTGAGAAGTATTCACTGGCCCTTTGGAATAATTTCCCCAACACTTTTCTACTAAATTGATCTCCCCCTTGGCTGAATTGAACTCTCTCCTTGAGGATTTGCGCTAGCCCCCACACAAAATCTTATGGAATAACTCGATCTCTCTCTACTGACTCTTCCGGTTTTAGAAACCCCTCTGTAATCTCTCTGCTGCTGCTCCTCAATATTTGCTACTTGATCTCTGGATCAAATTCTTCTCGGCACTAAATCTATGCTCTCTTGGAAAATCGATCTGCCTAGATCTCACCCTCACTCGATGTGACTATCTCCATCCTATCGTCCTTCTCTTATAATCTCTTGTTGGTGAACCAATGTCCATGATTAGATCTCCATTAACAACTAATATCATCTCAAAATCAATTCATGTGAGTTTCTAAAGCATTCTCACCTTCTCTTAATTAATTCCTATTAATTAACTAGTTTTCCTAAGTTAGAGTTAGTAAAAATTTAAATGATGGTTAATTAATCTAATTAAGGCATTTCACAAGGTTATCTCACAAAACCTATTTTGGGTTTTGAAGATATCGTGTTATTAGAATCTCTGTCACAAATCGAGACACAAACACTTGTATGATGATACAAAATCTAACAATATATGCCATAGCAAGGAACATAACCACACTGGAGATTCCCAACTTCAAACAACTTTGGACAACATAATATAATGACAATGTGATCAATAACAATGCACAATAATTTGGCCCAAAAAAAGTTCCTTATTAGTCCTTCAATAAGAAAACCTTGGATCTCTCGTACCATGGATAATGGCCCTTTACAATCCCTGTATAATGCCAAACATAATAAAAATTACAATACAAAGTACCTAGGCTAAGGCTAAGTCCTTTTATCCCTCATCTACCCTTGATCTTGGTTGTGCTTTGACACCAATTTCTTCAATTATCTGATGCAACACACAAGGCACTTCCTTCCCTCCTCAGATTGTTCGTCCAACTCCGTTAGGATCACAATAAACCTATGCCCACCTGAAAACTCCACTGACAAATTCATAAGCGTAGGCTTATCCCTTTAGCCCACATAATTCTTTTTGTACCTTAATTTCCTCCACAACCAACACTGTAAAAACTTCTTTAGCCCTTCTAGGCTAGCAATCCCTTTGTTGTCTAACATAAACCCTCCTTATTAACCTTGACAACCTCCTCAACAGGTCTTGACACTCATCTTTCAACCCTGTTATGACCTTGATGTACCATAACCAAGCCTCGTAGACCTCCATCCAACCTTGACCTCTTTCTTCTCCACTTTGGCCTCCCTATTTTCATAATATTGACTTCCTTTAACAACATGTAGTCACTTTTTCTAGGCCTGTTTAGGGCTTGACCTACTTGCTACTCACAATGGCTAAAAGAAATCATAGTATAGACCCTCGGTTCCATTATTAAGGAAAAGTCTAGATGTTATGCCCTTTCCTAGATCCTTATTCAGGATAATTTATCCCTAACATAATCTCCGTCCCGCACTTCAGGCCCTCAGCCTACTGATTTGAGCCTTAGCCAGGTCTATTGCATCTTTCATAGATCTTCAACCCCCTCTTGTAATAGCTCTCGAGGCCCTTGGATCCCTTGACCAGACCCTTAGATCACATGCTTTCTGGATGGATCCTTAACTCAACCTCCTTGAACAAAACTCTTCATCTTGGTGTCCCTCTCTAGGCCGCGACTCCTCTTTCTTGGTTCTCTTGCTAAAAAATGAAGTGCTTCTCACTTATATCTTATAGCCTTTCCATTGGCTTATATTTATAGTTGTCCATAGGTCACTTAGGAAACCTATTGGTCCATTAGGGTGTTGCTAACTCAACTTGAATCACTAATTAGAATATTAAATTCACTTCCTTGGTTTTCAATCCCATTCCTTTGGGTCAAAACCCCAAACTTCGGGTGCCTTGCCCACAAATTACTCAAAGGGTTTTCCACTCAGAAACACCTTCTGAGCTACCCAATTTCAACACATCCACCATAAAAAATTGAAGAATAAGACCCATAACACACCAGTAGAAACCTTGAATTGAAAAGAAGAACACTTGGAGCTAGGGTAACAAAATTACCTTTCCATGTCCATGAGGAGGAACTAAAGCTAACCACCTTAAAAAAATAGAGCCGAAGTTCTTTGCCACAAGGTTCTTCCATATGTTCGTAGAAGCCACCGAATTTCCATGTAGAAACCTCCATCCAGTAAACCCAACATCCCTCTCACCTCCAATGAGGAAACAACCATTTCCTTATGCCCAAAGAAAGAGAAAGTTACTTCCATTGTAGGGCACAAAATTAGTATAAAAGGAAATGTTCCTATTCCAAATTTGAAAATTCTAAATTCACCACCTAAACCTTTAGTCTCCCAACAACATAATTCCAAACACTGAACTCACAAGGGAAGCTGTTAATCCCACCTATTTGGGGGATGCTGCTATCATGGCATAATAGCCCACCTTGCAGTGGAGACATTATGAATGAAGAGTCTCAAACACAACGATCCATCCATCCAAGTAAAATATCCTTCACCTTATTCATGCATTAGGGGGCAAGCCATGCCATCCCCCCTCTTTAATGACCTTGATTGTCGCTGGGGAAGCAGGCACCCCCCCCCACCTCCGAGCTCAAATGCCAATTGTTCATCCACCCCCATCGAGGATATTCTTATAAAATTAACCATATACCAATTATGATATTAATAGGGAAGCTAAGTTTTTGTTAATTTGTTTCTAATAGAATGAGTTTAAATATTTTATGGGTTTTTTACCAATCATATTATTAGAAATGATTGGAAACCATATCATTGGAATTCAAATATATATATATATATATATATATATATATATATATATATATATATATATATATATAGATACAGATTGCGAGTAAAATTTGTTGTCTCATCCACTCATGTTGAATTCCAAGGGACATGTTTGGCCCCTTGTGACAAGGATGAAAGAGTAGCTCCTCCCCCCCACCTCCACTGACGTGTTATAAGATATTGGTTGTGATATCCCTTTTTATTTCCCCTCTTTTAAATGTCACTATGAATTGTAATTCATGTAAATATTAAGGAAATGTAACAAAATGACTGGGTTGGAGGAGTGGACATAAAATCAGAGATCTGAGGAGGAGTTGCTTGTAAACACAAACCATAACATTCATTTGATCACCTATCCCCTTGAAGAAATTATGGCTTTTCTGGTGAAAGCATTAAAGCACGTATGGGCTTCTTGAGCAAAGGAAGAGCCCATACAATCCCTAATCTCAAGGAATGTGTTGAGGTTTTCAACACGTAAAGAAAGGATGGGAAGAAAAAGGGGGCAATGCGAGACAATAAGGAAGATATGCTTGGTTATGTAGATGCATATGAAGGGAGAAGACACGTTGGGTTGCATAAGGAGAATTGAAAGAGATGTTCCTGAAGAAAAAAGAATAAAATATTAGTGTATGCATAGGCATGGAAGCACACTGAGGAGCGTAGTGTAAAGAGAATATTGTTGTGTTGAGAAGGTGTAGTTACAGTTGTCTCTGGATTCCTATGGAACATAACAGGTGGAGGCACAATATGCTTTGGATTTGTGCAGGATGGAAGGTGGAGACACTACGGGCTATGGATTCTTGTAGTGTGAATTAGGTGGAGACATCATGGGCTCTGGATTCCTACAGTGACTGTTGGGTGGAGCATTATGTGGTTTGGATTTCCGAAGTGTTTGATTGGGTGGAGACACTATGTGTTATGAAATCTTGAGCACCAGGTGGAGACATTATGTACTCTGGATTCCCATGTGATCTGTTTGACTTGTATTGATGTAATTTACCTTGAGCACATAACTCCTTGGTCTCTGAATCTGTCTCAGGGATGGTTAGTTGCAAGAGGAGTTGTAGTGTATCTAGGCTATGTTTGGGTGGAGAGTTGAAGTCCCTACCTCAATTTCTAATCATATAAGTTAATCATATACATATGCTCACATGTATACATGTTGTACCGTGGATGGTAAATGGTATTGTTATGTGTTATGGCAATGCATATAATAACATTGTTTATGGAGGAATGTTATATTCTATGATGATTTGATGAGATTTTATTACATGTTCTCATGGTTATGAGGGGTTGGGAGGCCCCTGTGCTTATTGATATTTTATTGAGTTATAGATTGTTTACATGGTTTAAATGAATACTTGATGCACATAGTTAACTACTATAGTGTGTGGAATTCCATTGTTTGACATGGGCATAAATATTTACTAATTATGAATGTTGAATGTCTTTATTCAGTAATCCATTCTTTACAAGTATATCTAATGGAGTATGTTTGAGATCCGTTGTGTGGTTAATGCGATGCCACCATGTTTGAAGTCATAGAGTAGTGTTAACTATGGCTTGGCTTGTTTCTATGCTGGATGGTAGGCATGTAAAATGTGCATTGATATGTCATGGCTACACACAATGTCTTAAATGTTAGCATCGAATAAGGGCTTTGTCCTTGTAGACTTCGGTCTTTTGAGCATTGTTTTGCTTCAGGGAAAGTTAGGCAAGTCCTTGGAAATCATGTGGAATTTCTAAGTCTAGAAATAATCGGGCTTGTTTTGGGAAGGGGATTTTTTATTAATCCAAATTTTATGAAGGAATGAAATGAAATATAGATATACACAAAAATAAAAAGATACAACAAAAGCAAAAGTTCAATTCATTAATAACAAAGTACTAAAAATTGTTTACATGCAGAATGGAAATAAGCTAGCTCAGGCGATGGTAGCTTATCTTTGAGAAGAGATGTGGCATCTACATTCCTTCTGAACTATGTTATAATGAGGCTCAAAGGCCTATTTATTGTTGAGAAATAATGCAAACCATAATCATCCAAAAACTTAACCCTAGGAGATGAAGCACCAAAAGTCAATGGGCCCCATTGGGGTAAATTGGTACATTAACTTCTGAGGTTCGTAGATTTGGCATACAATCTTCATTTGACACATACGATACCTTGTTAGGAAGATTTATATGAGGAAATTCAGGGTTTGAAAAACTGCCAAAAATAGTAAACTGTGCTACAATTAAGGAAAATGAAAGAAAACATGGTGGGGGTCCAAGTGGAATAGGAAAGTGGCCACCAATATCCACCTAGATCAGTCCTTCCCCCTTAGGAATCAATGACCCCCATTGCATTGAGTGCCTCCATGAGATGGGGAAACTTTTGCTGAACTTGGTTCCTGGTGAGCCACTTGCTTTGGTGTAGGAGTTGGCCAACTTTGACAACCTGATATAGTTGGATCTTCTTCTGGTGAGTGTTCTTGATCTACGTGTCCATGGTTTGATTAGTTTTGGCCTGTTCCATGCAGTGTGGGTTTAGCTCTTTTTGTGTGAGTTGTTCAGCAATGTTTGATGTGTCCAATAATGGTGGAAAGTATGGCTGAAGTCTGTCCACATTGAACACTGGGTGAAAGCCAAGGAATGGGGGAATGCTGAGCTCAAAATAATTGTCTCCCACAACCTTATTGATGGTGTAAGGCCCATATCCTAGTGGGCTAAGCTTCCGATGGGCTTCAGTAAGGTGTTATTTTTGCAAATGCAACCAAAATTTGTCGCCCGCTTGAAACTTATGGGGCACCCAATGTTGATCATGTCGTTGTTTTTATTTGGCATTATCTTTCTCCATGATGTCGTGAACCTACTCGCAGATGTGCTAAATGCACTCAATAAACCTTGTGGCTTTATCAACTTCAAATTGAACATGGGAATATTCTACTTGTGTAGTTGCAAAAGTTAGCGCAACATCAAGGGGGCATAATGGTTGAAATCCCAGGTGCTCTTCAAAGGGGTTGTGGCTATTCGAGCTATGGAGAGCTCTGTTAGAGCCATGTTGCATGTAGGGAAGAATCTCATCCCATGTCCTCAGATGCTTAGAGTTGTACATGCATAGTATGTGCACAATCATCTTGTTGATGACCATTGTTTGGCCATCAGTTTGGGGGTGGAATGTAGTTGACTTGTTGAGCTTGGTGTTCAACAATGACCAAAGGCTCAACCAAAATTCTCTTAGGAACTTGTTATCCTAATCTAATATAATGGTGTGCAAGATCCAAAAATGTACCCACCCTTGTTCAAAGAAGATTTTGGCAGTGGCCTATGCTATGATACTCTTCTTGTAGGTAACCAATATGACCATATTAGAAAATGTGTCGACGACCACAAATAAACAGTCATTTCCATGCTTGGTAGAAGGAAGGCTAGACATATAGTCCATGGAGATGGATTCCCAAGGACAACTAGGAGTAGGTAGAGGAGTATACAAGCCTTGCTTCTTAATAGTTGGCTTAGAGATGGCACAGGCAGTACAAGATCTGATGTATTTTTCAACATCCTATCGAAGATTTGACCAATAAAAATACTTATATAGTATGACCACAATTTTCTCCACACCAAAGTGTCCTCCGACCCGACTGTAGTGCCCCTTCCAAATCATCTTGGCACACTCACTTGAAGGAACACAAAGGTGGCCCAGGTAGCATAATAGTGCATCTTAGAGGTGGAAGTCTTGAACTTGCTTGCCATCCACAAGAATATGGTATGTGGTGGAAAACTCTGGATCATTTTTATATATTTGCAGTCATCCAGATTTCTCATGGCCACAAGAGTTGATAACAATGGTCAATACTACAACCAGTGGTTGATTGAGGAAATCTGTAACACGATTGGTGCTACCCTTATTGTATTTGATATTCAAATGGAATTATTGTAGGTATGTGGACCACTTCTGATGGAGATTGTTTTGTAACTTCCCTTGGGTCTGTATAAATTGCAAGAGTCGATGATCTGTGTGGATGATTGTCTCCTTCCCCATAATTTAATGTTTCCATTGCCATCAAGCCTGCATGTTGGAATACATCTCCTTATTGTAGGTGGGGTATTTTCAAATTGTGTCGGAAAGTGTCTCACTATGATAAGCCACCAAATTCCCTTGTTGGGATGAGAAATACAACAATAGAATAGTCAGAAGCGTCTGTCTCAATTTCAAATGGTTGTTGCAGGTCTGGAAATGTGAGTACTGGTGCAAATCAAAGGCGGTGCTTTAGCTCAACAAATTCCTTCTATTGGGACTCAAACCGGAAAAAAAAGCTTTCACTCTATCCTTAGTAACTTGACTCAAAAGCTAAGTGATATGAGAGAATCCTAAAACGAACGTTTGATAAATATTAGCAAGGCCCAAAAAGCTATGAAGCTTTGTTAGAGTGGTTAGGGTTGGCCAATCCTGAATGACTTGGATCTTAGCTAGATCTACATGCATGCCTTGCTCATAAATGATGTAACCCAGATATTGGACGCTTCTCATGCCAAAGGTGCATTTGTCCAAGTTGGCACATAGTTTGTGTTGTCGTAGGGTTTGAAAGACCTGTCGAATGTGTTGCAAGTGCTATTCCCAGCTCTTGTTGAAGATGAGGATGTAGTCCAGATATACAACCAAGAATGAGTTAGTAAAGGGCCACAAGATGTCATACATTAGCCTCATAAAATTTGCAGGGGAATTTGGCAACTCGAAAGACATGACCAACCACTCAAAAAGGAACTCCTTGGATTTGAAGGTGGTCTTCCATTCACCCGTGGGTTCTAATGGAACTTGGCGATAACCAAAATTTATATCGATTTTGCTGAAATACTTGGCCCCTTTGAATTGGTCAAGAAGGTCATCAAACTATGGGATTAGATATCTGTTCCTGATAGTGATTTTATTTAGTGCCCCATAATCAATGCAAAGTCTCCAGGTCCCATCCTTCTTCTGTACAAGTACAATCGAGGTCCGACAAGGTGAGGAACTTAGCCAGATGTGTCCTTTTTGCAACAACTCCTAGATTTTCCGCTTGCTTTCTTCATTTTCCATAATAGAGCAGCGGTATATTGGCTCATTGGGTGGATGTGCTTTGGGAGTCATATCGATCAAAATATTGACCTTATAGTGCAAAAGTATCCATGTGGATGAGGAGAAGATGTCCCTGTATTCTTCCACGACCTTATCTACTTTCTTATGTCTTGCGGTGGAACCATTCGTGTGGGCCATGGATGTGGCCATGATCTTCCCCTTACTTTTAGAATGAATAAAAAAGAAAACAAATTTCCTGGTTTGGGAGATGATCTTACTGCATTGCTTAGAAAAGATCAAAGAGATGGTGGTAGGAGGGGCTACCTCCGATATTTTGTATAACCTACTGCCTAAAGTAATAATAAAAATGCAAGGCCTTGACTCTACATAGCATGATGCTTCCACAAGTATGGTTGGCCTAATAATACATCACAAAATTCAAGAGGAGAAACATCACACAATACCTCATTCGTTAAGGTTTTGATGCTATAAGGAAGATGACACTACAGGATGACGCGAAGATCTCATCCTTGGGGGAGCCACTCGATGTTGTATGCCTATGGGTGTGGTGTGGACAGTAGGCCCAAGTCCTTAACGACCTTTGCCGAGATGGGATTATTTTGGCTCCCAATATCAATAGTGAACTATAGCAAAGACCCCTTCACCCACATCTGTGAGTGGAAGAGATGCTCCCCTTCCTTTGGATCTTCACGCTCAATCTTATGGATCTTGGTGGTGGCAACAATGGCGCTGGGATCTGCATCATTATTTTGCTTCCCTTTGTCATTCCCTTTGTCAGGTTTTGACTTAGAGTAAAAAATGCATCTGACTTCGAATATTTCAGCTCGACCACCAATGATTTCTTGACTCGACACTCACTTATGTTATGAGTGGGGATCTTATGGAACTCACATCACTTTCCCATGTCTTTCTTTGCCTTTGTGGTGTTGTTCTTTGCCTTCGCGGTGTTGTTCTTTGCCTTCGCGGTGTTGTTCTTTGCCTTCGTATTATTGTTCTTTGCTTGTGGATTCAACAAGTTGTCTTGGGTCACCATGCCTTGGATTTTTACTTTGTTTTTCAGTTTGGGGCGCCTTTCCCTTGCTTTAGATTCACATATCTAAAGTCTTGCTTCTTCTGTTTAAATTCCTACTTGATCTTGACAGCGTATCGGTAGGTGACGCCAAGTGATGAGATGTCCAGGGACTCCATCAAATCCTAGATGTATTTGTATAGACCACAATAGTAATTGAGTAGCAGATTCCACTCACAATCCTTGATACCTAGCTTCGTGCGAAGGGTATGAAAAATATTTGTGAACTCCAAAACGTCTTGGCCCCTTACTTGCCGCAGTGTGGTCAACTTTATGTACTTATCTTCGTAGCTCCCGACAAGGTAATACTATTCCTTGATGACATATCAAAAATAATTCCAAGTGGGTGCTGCCGAAAATAGTGAGGGTTCCCTCTCGACCCTTTGCTCACAGTAGGTTTCCCGCTAGTCCTTGACGTGGGGGGCAACTTTGAGGAGTGTAAAAGTAATCTTTTCCCTATTGGAAAAATCATGAACTGAAAAATATCCTTCCAATAGATTTAACCATTTATCTATGACATCTACATCTATCTGGCCTTCAAATATGGGAATGCCAATGTTGACTTGTACCTTAAAGGGAGTGGCGCCTCGAAGGTGGTTGTTGGATGAAGATGCATCACTTGTGGGTATCTGCCGAAGGATCTAGGAAAAGTTGTCCATCATTGTGTTCCTTTATCACTTGAGGGCTTCTTCGAACAATATTTTGAAAGGATCTCCCACTCCCTTGTCTTTATTTTCATGCGCCATGGGAGGCTGTCGAGGTCGACAAGGTTGGTCTTGCAAAGGTTCAACCAGTTCGAGCCCTAGCTCCGTATTCCTCAACCTCGTTGGGGATATGCACAAAAAAATAGAGAAAGAGCAGACTGCTCTGATATCACTGATCCAAATTTTATGAAGGAATGAAATGAAATACATATATAAACAAAAATATAGAGATATAATAAAAACAAATCTTCAATTCATTAATAACAAAGTACTAAAAATTATTTACATGCATAATGGAAATAAACTAGCTCATGTGATGGTAGCTTATCTTTCAGAAGATATTTGGCAGCTACATGCCTTCTGAATTATGTTACAGTGAGGCTCGAATGCCTATTTATTGTTGATAAATAATGGAAAACCCTAAACATAAAAAAACCTAACCCTAGGAGATGAAGAGCCAAAAGTTTGTGGGCATTGTTGGGGTAAATTGGTACATCGACTTCCCGAAGTCATAACTTTGGCATATGATCTTTGTTTGATGTGTACGATACCTTGTTTGAAAGATCTATATGCGGACTACAACTTAGAACTAAAAATGCTTGCCATTGGGGCGAATTTTGACTGTTTTCCAAAAAAACATTCTTTAGGTCCTCAAAATGGCTTCGGAAGTTTAGGACCCAAAAAACCACGAAAAATAGTAAATTGTGCTACAATTAAAAAAACTGAAAGAAACAATGGTGGAGGTATAAGTGGAATAGGTAGGTGTCCACCAATATCCACTTGGATCATGTATTAAAATTAACCATATGATTAGCTTAATGGAAAGTTTACCGTTAATTTGAGGGATTAAAGCTTAATCTAGTGTCATGCCTCTTTTCTAAGTGATAACTCTTTTGGAGTAGGCATGATAGACATAAAGCACAATGCTAAGGGTTGGTGTCATATGAAGAGGAAATTCACATCACACCATTCATATATCGCCAAGCCTCGACTAAGTTATTTTTGACTCAGATGCAGTTAACAAAAAGTGCAATGAAAATCTCTTTTGCCTTTAAATGAGAAAGCATGAAATTGCACAATGGGCTTGACCTTGTGGGACACGAAACAAGTTGACGTGGTAGATGCCACAAATTATAGGTAATTATACATGGATGCCACGCAGGTATAATGATGTGGTAACGTTGTTGACATGGAATGTTATCGATGTGACACATGGTGGGCAGAAAAAAAACTTCTTGTAAGGCCAAGTGGTTGGTTTTTGGATGACATGTGGCAACCATAGAGGATGCCACATGGCAGGGTGACATCACCCTTATGTCAATGTTACATCAACAATATATTGTGAAGGTAGGGTGACGTGAACTCTACATGGGTGTGTGGATACCTACGTGGTGCCATTTGACAAGCCATGTCATCCTGAATCAAACCTATTGGAAGAGTTATGAGGTTTTCTCTTGTCTCTTGGGGTGGGTAACAAATGACGCGATGTTATATTTGTTATGGGCACAATTAAATAAAGGTGTGATGGAGGGTTTGTCTTTTAATTAATGTGGAATGTTCCAGAAGAGGACCCCGTTAACTATCAAGGAGGTAGGGGGCCCTGCTATTAATATGTGCCCACGATTTAAATCAGAGCGGTAGGGTATCGACTAAAGTGATGAGGTAATTAATCCATTGGCTATGTGTGTGCTAAGCATTCAACATACTTTAATTACTTAAGCTTTACAATTTGGATTATGCACATGACCTTATCTGTGAATTTTTCTCTCTCTCATGTTAAGCTGTCACACCTTCCCATATCCAAAATGAATATTAAAAATAGGCTCTCGCACCTATTCTAGAACATAACTTAAAGAATTCATATGAAAAAACATGAATCACCCAACACATGAGATACACATAACCATACTTCAAGGCATTTTGTTACTCAAACAAAGACAAATTTACAAAAAAATTACACAACCTCTTTGTTACATGCCCTCATGCTACTTTCTCAGGTTTCCTTTTTTCTAAGCTACCTGAACTATACTCTCCTCTTAATTTAATCCAGGTGGATATCGGTGGCCACCTTCCTATTCCACTTGGATCCCCAACACTGTCTCTTTCAGTTTTTCGGTTTCCTTAATTGTAGCACAATTTACTATTTTTGGCAGTTTTTCAGGTCCTGAACTTCTGGAGCCGTTTTGAGGCCCTAAATGATGTTTTTAGGGAAAACGGAGAGACCAAAAACTTTTTAATCTAGCTTGTTTGTTTGTTTTTGGCCTTCTCTTCAAGATCTTCGAAACGAGATATTATGATAGCCAAACGAAGATCGTATGCCAAAGTTACAACCTCGAGAAGTTGATGTACCAATTTACCCAAATGGGGCCCATCGTTTTGGTGCTTCATCTCCTAAGGTTAGGTTTTTGGATGTTTAGGGTTTTCCATTGTTTCTCAATAATAAATAGGCCTTTGAGCCTCATTGTAACATAGTTTAGAGGCATGTAGCCGACACATCTCTCCTCAAAGATAAGCTAACATCACCTGAGCTATCTTATTTCCATTCTGTTTGTAAGCATAGTTCAATATTTTTCCATTAATGAAATGAAGTGTTTTTCTGCTGCATCTCTGTGTTTATGATTATATCTGTAAGTTGTTGCGTTCTTGTTTAAGTTCAGATTAGTGGTATCATAGCGGTCTGCTCTTTCTTTGTTTTTCTTTGCATGTCCCCAACGAGGTCAGGGTATAAGGAATTAGGGCTCGATCTGGTTGAACCATTACAGGATCAGCCTCACAAAACCCGACGACCTCCCATGGTGGAAGAAAAGAAAGACGAGGGGGTAGGAGATCCTTTCAAAATGTTGCTCGAAGAAGCTCTCAAGTGACAAAGGGATGCAATGATGGATAACTTTTCCCAGATCCTTCGACGACTACCCACAAGCGATGCATCTTCATCTAGCAGCCACTCTAGAGGTGCCACTCCTTTTAAGGTACAAGTTAACTTCGATATTCCCATATTCGAAGGCCTGATAGATGCAGATGTCGTAGATAAATGGTTAAATCTATTGGAAGGATATTTTTCAGTTCATGACTTTTCCAATCGGGAAAAGATTACGTTTGCACTTCTCAAAGCCGCCCCACACGTCAAGGACTGGTGGGAAACCTACTGTGAACAAAAGGACGAGAGTGAACCCTCGTTGTTTTTAGCTGCACCCACTTGGAATTCTTTCTGAGACGCCATCAAGGAACAATATTACCCTGTCGGGAGCTATGAAGATAAATACATAAAGTGGACCACACTACGGCAGGGAAGGGACCAAGATGTGCTGAAGTTCACAAATAATTTTCATATCCTTCGCACGAAGCTGTGTATCAAGGATACTGAGCAGAATTTGGTGCTCAAGTACCACGGATGTCTACGAAGATACATCTAGGACGATATGGAGTTCATGGACATTTCCTCGCTCGGCACAGTGTATTAGTACGCTGTAAAGATTGAGCAAAAGTTTAAACAGAAGAAGCGGGACTTTGGAGTTGCGAATCCAAAGCAAGGAAAAGTTGCCCCCAAACTACAGAACAAGGGACCAAGCCAAGGCGGGGCTACCCATGACAACCTGCCAAAGCCGCAAGTATCTTTCATCTAATATATTATAATTATTAAATTATCAAATAATTAAAATTTTAATAACATAATATTTAGTTAGTATAAATTCTCTCATGTGATTGCTACCGAAAGACTTTATTTAATTTAGTATAAACATGTTGAAAGCAAATTATATAAAAAATAATTAACAAACATTTTATTTTTTTATAATCTAAATTGATATAAAATTCGCTACTCAATTTGTTTTTACCTAATTAATTAAATTAATAAATACTTAGATATTTTAATATTATAATTTTAATTTTAATATTAAATATTAAATTAGTTTATTTATAATCATCAAAATAATTGTAATTAGAAGTAGAAGGAGCCGGAGGGGTGATTCATGGTTTAAAAAAACAAATGATATAATATATTTGGAGATTAAGAGTGGCTGTTAAAAATTAAGCCGAATATTTTGCTCTTTAGAAAAAAATAAAACCAATATTAATATTAACACAACCCATTTTTCTATCCAACATTAAAATTTACGCAACTTAAACTCACCCTATTAAAAATAAAATAAAGAAACGACACAACTTAAACTCACCAAATTAAAAAAAACAAAAATAATAGTAACGAAAACCATTACTTAAACCCCAATAAAATAATCGTAACAAAAACCATGACTTAAACACCAATAAAACAAACCTTTAAAAAGTCGTTACTTTAAAAAAAATTAATCCTTCCCCATCGTTAATTACAAACCATCTATGCTAATCAATTATAACTTATTTTATGTATCTATTACGGTGGACTTATCCATTAGATTCTTATTCCATATATCCACTACCCTTGGACTTATCCATTAGCACTTTCTTATTCAATTTTTATTATATAATACATAGGAATTACGTAATGAGCAGGAAGCTATCCCATTTGTACGAAGTGTTTATGGATGTACATAGTCTCGTAACTTTCTAAGTGATTCCCCATAGGCAGAAGTTGTCCCCTTACGAATATCATTGGGCAGAAGTTGTTCCCTTAAAATAATTTCTTATCTTTTGTGTCCATTCTCTTCCATACTAACACTCCACATCCCTTTGTTTTAGCCATATATATTATTTGAGGCTTATCTCGAGATACAACCTTTTCAAGTTTTATATTATTTCCTTTTTATTAAAATGTTAATAATATACATGTATATGGCAATCATGAAAGGTGATGTTTATTTTATCTGATTTGAATTTCAATTCTTACATCTCATAGTCATTTTTAAGAGTACCACTTGATGCCATGTATAAGTAGATTATTGAGGTTTGAAAAATAGATATTAGTGAATGATATTTATAGGAAATAGTTTATGGATAAATGAATTAACATATGATAATTTATAATGTTTGATTATGAAAAGTTTTTACATGTTTAGATGAAGGGAAGAATTTTTTTATATGAATAATTTACTAGGTATAATATTTGTTAAAATTTTGCAAATGCAGTAACAAGTTAAGAGATCTTGGTCATAAGAAAATCTCATGGTTATATCTTTAAGCTAGATGAGTCTTGTTATGGGTGGCTTTCTCAAGAATTCTTAGTTAACAATTGCAAATCTCAAACTTGGCCATTGACACTATGTGATACATTTAATAGTTTCAATATTCACACATGAACATCAGCTAATGTAGTGAATATTATGTGGTCTATTTGATCTCATGAGAAATTTTTCATTAGTGAATGATGCTCATGGAAGGTGGATGGAATAGGTTTGAATACATAATCCCAACAATGATATTTTATAATCATTACAGGGTTGAATCCATGTTTATGTAATGTAGAAACCAATGCAATTATATGGAGAGTAGGCTATTTGTGTTATAGAGTCTACATTCCAATTGTTAATGCAACATGTAGAATTTGTCATGACTATTAGATTAATGAAGGGAATTGTGAAGAGGACTATACATGTCATGAAGGATGTAGTGGTTTTTTGGAAATATAAAACTTTAGATATTCTGTGTTACCACCACCATAAGTGACTTTATCATAGGCTATCTATATGATATTAATTCGACAACTATTAAAAAAATATATCAATTTAAATGAGTTGCTACTTATTTGTTTTTTCTTTTTCTAACAAAACATTGTGGGATCCCCTTATTGGATAAAATAATAGCAATCGACAACATATACCAATCTAATGACCATGAATTAAATCTAGACAAAACTGAAATTAAAATTTGAAAAGCATATCCTAGATGTGATCTACAAAGATTCAAACCCTATTTTGTTCACGTGTCAATAAATAAAACTACAACAATAGGCATCAAGAAACATTTTGAAAGAATGTAAAGAATATCTCCATAGCCAATAGAAATATCAAGTATCTCACTTGGGGAGTAGACTTGTTGAACATGTGGCACCTAATGCTCCTCCTTGGGAGGGTCCTTGACTTCCTTGATGTGGATAGATGCCCTCCTTGATTGAGTGAGCAAGTATCATGAACACAAAAATCACTTATCAAGAGGAAGTAGTTCTCAAGATCTTTTGGTGTGATTTTGGCAACATGCACCTACTATGAATGGATGCATGGATAGAGATACCTTAAGACCTTTATTTATAGGGAAAATAATAGTGAAAACCCCATAACATGGTCATCAAAAGAATGGTTAATTGACCATATCAAGGCTAAGAATAACAATTAGGGATTAGAAATGTCCACTTATAAGTACTTTCCCTTTTTGGGAAATTTGGGGTTGAAATGATCAAGACTAAGCTTTTTACGAGCTAGTGTAGCTTTTGGGAGTACTTTGTGCATTGATGGCATACTTCTACAGGTATTATTTACACTAAGCCTAATGGTAAAAACCAAGATTTGTCCCAACATCTTTCAAAGTCTAGTGGAGTTAGAAAATGAGGTGAAATGGATGGTAAACATGCTAATAGTGGTGTTTTCGACCAAAGCATGTGGAAATACCACAAGTTAGTAGTTTTTAAGTGATAACACCCCACAATTCCTCAATATGCAAATGAAGAGCAACTCAACCATTGATGATAATAGTAGTGTAACATACCCAACCACGCTGTATACTATTAAGGTGGTGAGGTATTTATAAGAATTCCTTTTACCATCTTAATATTTATCTTTAATAACCATTTTCCACGTCCCCAATTAAGAACAAGATTACACTTGAAAATTCTTTTATTTATTTAGTTTCTAGTGTGGAACAACTGCTCAAAATTCACAAGCCTTCGATTTATCATAAACAAGTTCACTACTTGTAAGACGTAAAACCATGAAAGTAATCCCAAACTACAATGCAATAAGAGATCAAATATAATTATAAAATCTTTGATTGATTGGTAAGGAATTATTCAACTCATCATAACAATCCAATCTTGGATATCATTCCCACAAGAGTTGAAATAAATTCAAAATCATATTTGGGTTCGAGATGCTTGAAGACATACCTATAAATAATTATGGATGAAAATGAAATGTTAAATATAAAATCCAAAAAACATGCCCATAAATAACTACGGGAACAAAACTCATTCTATTTATTATTCATAACAATCTAATCTCAAACATCATTCCCACAAGAGTTGAAAAATATGATTATATCTTTGTTTTGTCTATGAAATTTTTCAAAATAAGAACTATGCACAAAGTTTGTTATATGCACAATACCAAAATCTGTATGTTCAATAAACATCTTAGCTTGATGTTTATTCCCAAGATATTCCCACAACAATTGCAAGCGTGCATTCCATCTCAACAATTGACACATTTCTACAAACACGTTGTGTGCATACATTTTATTATAGGTATTGACACCTTTCTACAAACATGTTGTAGCTTTATTTTTTATACTAGCACATAGGTATCAAGATGAATATCAATGGAGTAACCAATACTAATAGGCATGATTAAATAGCCATATTCAATGTTTAAGTTCTCAAAGTATTGAAATGTTCTTTATTGTGTGAAACAAAGAATTTAAATCATTTTTTTGATTTCAAGATCTATGCTAACTATTCCATAACAGATTTAATCAATATGCATAACAGTTAAATCGCACAGGAAGTTTAGAAGGATATCGATATGAATATTTTATAAAAGACTACACTATGTAAAACCCTATGAGACACACAAAAAACACATAGATCCTTCAAGCAATAGTTAACCAAAAAAATGCATATTTAAGATTCTTTAACCAAGATCATTTTTTGATCACATAGGAAGCATAGAGAAATTTTCCAAAACTCAAAGATAAAGCAATCTCAATGTCTTCATCCCCTATGTGATTTTTTTTTTTTTGTAAGCTATGCAGTGAGTTGTATATATCATATCAAAAAAGAGATTAACATGAGATCTATCCTCCATGTGTATTGGTATGCCACTGGGGAAATCAAATGGGTCGCAAAGAAAATTTGTTTTTTTCCGCTCAAAAAATTCAATTTGGAATAAAAACTAATAAGACACTATCTGCTTAACTACTATATCTCGAATCTCATGCTATAAGTCTTTTCATAGCAACTTTTAAATTCAAACCCCCGCAAATCATAATAACATAATTTGTCAGAAAGAAAAGTGTTCAATAGGAGAATCCACCTATATTGTATTATGTGGGTTTATGTCTTTTTTTGAGTCTATGAACTCCAAGTCTGCCATATTCTTAGCCATATTTATCACTTTGATATTCGATTTTCTAACTTGCTTATGGGTTTCATCCAAACAAAGGAGAATTTCTTGTTGCTATTTAGGTATTTCAACTAGAATATTCCCCATAATTATTTTTAGTTTCCAGAATGTCCACTGTTTGCAAGTGCTTAATATTATTTGTCCTTGTAGTGCTTATATTCAGGATCCAATTACTAACTTGCTCCAATAACTATTCATTTGAGATAAATTTTCATTCTATCATGGCTTCTATTTTAACATTTCAATCTCTTGTTGTATTGCTAAAGGAGTATTTCTTAGATAAATCCTTGTAGAGTTTTCCGCAATATGTTGTGCCTTGGAAGTGGAAGGTCTTGTACTGTTATGACAACCTTGTTTGTGATCTATTTTGCCTCTAAACATGATGCTTTTTTGATAACATAGAGAGTGATGAAGCAAAGAAATGTATAGGAGGCCCATAGGCTAGTTAGAAGAGACATATCAATTGGGGTAATTGATAGATTTCTTGCTCTTATGACTTATGCCACTAATTTCAAAAACAATTTCACAAGCTTCCCACTCTTGGGAACTAACCGAACTCAAATCTCCTCCTAAGGACTAAAAGGAAAATGATAAAAATGCATGGGATAGACTGAGAGGAAAGCCATAAAAGGAAACATGAGTTCAAGAATCAGAGTAAAAGAAATGAGATTGAGAGAAGCAAATGATAAAGCGTCATTTGGGAAACAAGTCAAGCAACAAGGAGTGAATATAAAGACTTTATTAAGTACAGACGAAAAGGAATAAAGTGTTGAACAATACCACATAGGGAAGAATAAGAGGAAAACATAAATTAGGGGAGACATAGAGGGAAGTATTAAGGAGAGAACTAAAGGTGCTCTTAGCCCTGAAAATGTTTAGGGAAAGAGCAAAACAACATATGCTTATAGTGAAAAAAACAAAAGAAATAAACTTGGAATGATGAATCATATTCAAGGAGTCATTAAAGTCCAAGCACATGCCTTCAAGAGCAAGGAGGATAACCAAGAAAACACAACAAGGTAAGAAAGATAAACATAGAGAGATATAGACCACTTAACTAGAAAAAGATGGCATGCCCAACATGCCAAATCAATAGTAACATGAAACTAAAAGGAAACATCAACCAAAGAGAGAGATAGAGAGTTAAAAATGGACCTTTCTCTAGAGATGCTTTGAGTTGGTGGTGACCAACTGCATCATTATTCTAGGAGGAAAACATATACTATCTACCATCACCCTGAAGACTAGCTTGCCAAATTATGTGCCTTACTGCTGCCACGATGCTAATGTACCTCAATTTCCAACTTACTTGCAACCTTCTCCCAAAACTATGCACTGTAGTCTCATTCTTGCAATGGCTTTGATGAATTTTTTTAAATGCCTTGTCAACAATGGTGGATCATGGTGGGTTAGCTGTCATGTTTAGATGCCAAGTGAAGGAAGCCATTAACCCCGATTATCCTACAGTCTGACAGATCATATCCGTCATTTATTCTCCTTATGAAACACCCATTGTGGGGACATCCTCCATGTAAATTTTGAACAAAATATATATGTGTATATATACCCAAATTTTAAAACAAACATGATAGATATATTTTTTGAGTGATGCAGTCCAATCAAATAACATACACAAAGACATTTTCCACTGAACGGTAGGATTTATAGCATTTCATTTTTCTACAATAGGCTCCGCCTAGCCATGCTATGATACCACTAGGGTGAAGAAGTTTTAAAACAACAACCTAGGACAAATATTTATCTTAGCAAAGGGCATTTCTCAACCAATTATCTTACTAGAAAAGAGTAGCTCTCTAACACCCACAACACCTACACATACAATACAAGGAGATCTTCTTTTGCTACTTTACAATCTTTCAAAATGATTCTCCATCCAATTCTCTCCATATGTGCATAGAGAGATCTAGACTAATGTCATTAGGATCTAACAAAGATCTCATTCTTTCCATTGTTGAGTTTATTACAAATAGAGTAGTAAGCTAGCACCCACGACACCTAGGTCCTACACATACAACACAAGGAGATCTTCTTTCTATACTCCAGAATAACTCAAAAGTATTCTCCCTCTAGTGCTCTTCAATAAGTGCATAGAAAGGTTCGGGATGATATATACTAAGCTCTAATAGGAAAATATTACTCTTGGCTATCCACAATTCAGTCTTCTTTATCAAGAACACTCCCCCCTCTGCAATTTGAATTCTTTCCCATGAATGCAAATAACACCACAAGTCTATCTCCCAATTCAAATTATGTTCCAAAAGGCAGGGAGAAAGTCTCCATTGATAGAAAGAACATGTTTCCTAGAATATAGGAGATGATGGTTTGAGTTTAGGATAAGGCTTCATCTACTCTTAGAAATTCCAAAATTTGAGTACAGAGGAGACTCCAAAAATATAAATGCTAATAACAAGATTAATAGAAATGTAACACAGGGTTTCATGCATGTAGGTTCTATTAGACTCCCTCACCTCCCCCACTTGTGGTATTATAACCCCTTTTTAGGTGTTCCTACCTTAGTTAATCCTGGGATTTTATTAATTTGTAAACTTAAAACATTAATATGCATTCAAGATATTCTAGCCACCATGACTCTTCCTCCTCATGGTTCTAATTAAAATGTGGCAATAAAATATCCATGTGGAAAACATTTAAAAACTTACTTAATTACAAAATATTCAAGAAGGTCAAGTTGAGATACTGCAAGTAGCTAGTAATCCAATGAGTTTCAATTTAACTTGAATCACAACATGATTAGAGTTGGAGACCTTGCAATGAAGTACCAAGAAACATCTCACAAGATCCCCTCTCTTCCTCAAAATATTTAGATGGAGGGTGGCTCAAACACTATCCATAATAACAATTGGTAACTTTTAGAGTAATACCCCTGACTTGACCCCCAAATTGTAGATGAACATGTACATATGAAACATAAGCAGATGAGATGGTAAATATTAATTAGACCGGTGAGCAAAGGGCTACTTTGGGGCCAGTGTGCCCGTATGCATTGTATTTATATATTTTGAGTCCAAGAGACTAGTTATGTAAATACAAAATTACATGCATATTAATAAAATACATTACTGTTATAGGCCAAAATAAATGAAAACAATATGGGGTGCTAATGCTCCATAAGTGTGAAAAATGGGGCTTTCTATGGATTAAGATATTATTAAACTAATCTTGTCAAAAGTGCACATGTTTTAACTTAAATCCATAAAGTGGCTTTAGGGGGATGCCATGTGTCAAGAGAGTAACATGCATATAAAAGTGAAGGTGATAGTGTTATGAGAGACACATTCTACATCTTCTGACTATGGGAAAGGTGACTAGACACCCTGGTTGGGAAACAGGGACGATCCTATATTCTAGTCTGAGGTAAGAGGATTACTAGCCATGAGTGATTTGAGTGGAAAGTGTTATCCACCTATGGTATTTACCCGTGATGTTTAATGATAAAAGTATGTAACCCAAGAGCACAAAATAAAAAGAAAAAAAAAAGTGAAAAGAAAAAAAACAACTATAAATATGGACCTCCCATTTGGAAAGGATAGATTCAGCGATGATGTAGTTGTAAAGGTTTTATTAAACGAATTATCTTTACATATATTTGTGATGTATCTAGTGTATTCATTTTTTTTAATCAATACTTTTTTGGAATAGTTTTAGGAAATATTTTGTGCTTAATGGTATCAGAGTAAGTTATTAATCCATGACAACCAGGGTTTGAAGCCATTTCAAGGTTAGAATTGCAAAGGGGTCAATTTGCAGCCATTAAAGATGAGCAGGACAACTGTATTAAACACAGTGATAATTTTGTAAGAAAATTTAACTGCTAAGGCCAAACTTATATATTAAAATCAGGGATTTTTGTTTGGCACTCATTTGAAGTTTGATAGCAGTAACGTGGCCCAAATAATGGACGTCAGTCTTTCTCCTTTCTCCAGCAGGTTGAAAGACATGATTAACTCCAAATAATGGACGTCAGTCTTTCTGCTTTCTCCAGCAGGTTGAAGGACATGATTAACTCCATTGACGGTCATACGGAGGCCTCGACATGAACCAACAGAGAACCAGTGCGATATGCTTCTCCCTCCCGTTGTGTGCTTAATGGACAGGTAATTTCTAATGGCTTTTTCTTTGAATTTACTGCGGTTCAATGGATTCGAGGGAATACAATCCGGTTGAGGCTGCCTAAAAGCTGTCTCATGGCAGAACGTACTGGAGATTTTGTGCCAAAGTCCGATTTCAGCTTTGGGGCTATGGTTGATTCGATGCAACCAAATGATGCCTCTGATGGCAGGGTCAAGCAAAAAATAGAGCCACGATGATGGCAGTGTAGGTTTGAATCCTTGGGAAAGGAAATGACAAAACAGGAGTATTGATATGTTGGGTAGTGCAAAATATTGGGGTAGTACAAAGAGAAGAGTATGCAAATGATAAAATCTATGTGATTCGTTCTCGCAGCCATTCTATCCGTAGTGCTACTGTTCACGATTAACACTGGAATGACATACATAGTGGCTGTGCATGGTACTGTGAACTGAGCATTGAACCCAACGTTGCTCTTATACAAGGACTTGTTGTCACCCGACCGCAACCATCGTCTTGCCATTAACTAGACAACTACTTTGCTATCCTATGCTGTGATCAAGTTAGGCGAGTCGAAGGAGCAACTGCTGATAAGCCATGTGCTAGACAACAGCATTGGGAGTGACACTTGCTCATTGTCGTCATGGAACACGACCAATCAGATGGAGAAAAGGAAGCATATACCATCCCTGTAGTATTTCCCTTGCCGATTCGCCAAGCATTGACTTAACGTTGAAGTCTTGGGTTCAGAACAAGTCGTTCCACCCACAGGTCAAGGTGGAACTATGATTTCGTAGATGCCAAAACAATGCTCCATTATACCAATGTTTTTGATGCTATGGTTGATGTTGCATACTTCGCCATGATCGATTTGAATTTCACAAACATTTCAGAGGTGGTGTCTAAGACAGGATGGCCCTCCAAGGGTGTCCACAGTGGACCTGCTGCCATAGTCAACAATGCTGATACTTACAATAATAATATAGTTAGGCATGTCCTTAACAACATCAAAACTCTCAAGCATTTTGAGAATTCTGCATAATATATACATTTATGAGTTATTCGTGTCCAGAGCGAACTTGCTGCCCTAGTAGACAATGCTGATACTTACAATAGTAATTTAGTTAGGCATGTTGTTAACAACATCAAAACTCCCAAACATCCTAGAATTCTGGTCCATACATACATTTATGAATGATTCAACGAGGATTATGAGATCAAGTCTTTCTGATCAGTGGAATTATGGACTCTTCAATGCCAATAAATCTCCGATGTACACATTCCATCTAACAAATGGTGGTATAATTCTTGCTAATGACAATGCTAATCAAACTCATTGTATATCAATGGATGGGGTTGACCCTAAAATTCTCCAAGCTGCTTTGGATTGGGTATGCGGTCCTAGACAAGTTGATTGCTCTGGTTTGTTGCAAGATCAACCCTCCTATCCTATGCCTTTGATAACTACTAGCACAAGACAAACATGGCACCTAGATCTTATGAATTTAACTGTGTGGCCACCATAACCATTACTGATCCAAGTCATGGCTCATGTATTTATCCTAGAAGCATTGGTGAAAATGGGACTTTGGCCAAGGCCAACAATGACCATAGTTGAAAACCCCTTTGGACCAACCTCTTGACCGGATATGGAGGTACCTACCTTGATGTCATTTCTTTATTTTTTTTTGTGGCCAATAGGAGTGTTAGTGCCTTTAGTAGTGAGTGTAGCAGTTTATTTTATCAATAACAGATAAAATGGGATGCAAATATGGCAAGTCCAAAGTGTTCCTTGAGTACACCAACTTGTTTGGATTTTGTCTTTTATATCCCTGTTTTTTCTTTATCTCTCTACATTTAATTTGTTGGATCTTGAAGCAGTGGATCAAGGTATATGTATTCATGGGAAACTAGAATTATTCGTATTTCAAGACATCCTTAGATTGTTGGGCAACTTATTTGTTGTAATAGACATACCATTTGAATGGGAAAATCCATGATGTTAACAACGTCACTGGTTCTCATTGCTCATCACATTTTTGGAATGGAGATAGGATAGTGGCTACACACAGTGGGGAATCATTTGAGGTTATGAAAAATATACCAACAATATTCTCTTTTCTACCAAACTTGATGGCCATAAAAAATTACCAAATGATTACTACAAGGAATTTGTCTGAGTCCCATACATCACTATACTTATGTTGAATCTTGGTGTTTATCTTATCCATCCATGGATGAAGGAAGCTAGCTATTGCCTACATTGGCTAGCTCATCTCTTCCTTGGTGTATGAATAATTCTATCAGGAATGCATTTGGTCTTTCTTTTGGAAAAATCAACTTTTTAGGCCTACTATTTGGAGTTGTACAAGTTGTTTGAAGTGTTGAAACATATGAAAGCATTATATATGTTATTCATCATTGATGTGTTGATTGTGGGTCATCCACAAACTCATGGTTATGGTTAAACACACAAAACCCTTGTCTTCATTATCTCTTGAAACATTGTACTCACTTGGTTATGAGTTAACCACAAAAAACCCTTGTCTTCAATGACACTTGGTTGTGGGTCACCCATAAACCCACGATTATGGATCAACCATACAAAACCATTCTCCAAACTTTCCATTTCCAACTCGGTTTCGGGTCATCCACAAACCCACATTTATGGGTCTACCACAAAAAACCCTTTTCTTTGTTAGCACTTGACACATTGTGCTCACTTGGTTATGGGTCATCCAAAAACTTGCGGTTATGGGTTAGCCACACAAGACCATTATGGGTTAACCACACCCTTCTCTTAATTGGCTCATATATTCTTCATCAAGGCAACTAGCTCAAAAAGGGCCACATTTAGTAGAAGCTACTCATGAGGGAACTTGGTGCAATGGGGATCATTACTTCTAATGGGGAAGGATTGATATGAGTGGAAAGTGGTATCCACCCATGGTATTTACGGATGGTATATACTCATGCTAATCACCCATGTTATTTAATTGTAAAAGGATGTAACTCAAAGGAGCACAAAAAATTACATTATAAAGAGGGGGCCTCCCCTTTGAAAATGATATATTCGTTCACCACTATTTAGTTGTAAAGGTTTTCCTCATTTAATAAAGAGTTATTTTTCTTTTGATATGTTGTGATGTATTCAATGTGGGTATTTTTTTATCTATGTTTTTTGAGAATAGTTTCAGGAAATATTTTATGCTTTCTCTCCTCTCTCTCGACATTCAAGCCTCCCAAATCAATAAGCTATTAGGAACCCCTGGAAACCACAAAGCTCTATATCACTACCTAAACACAATATTTGTAACCATATTGCATCCTTGGTTGCATGAGTGGCTGCCATGTATTTAGATTTTATAATTGACAGTGCCACGACATATTGTCTCTTGCTCAACCAATTGATTGCTCATCCAAATAGGTTAAACACATACCCACTTGTAGATATTTTATGGTCTAGATCTCTAGCCTAGTTTGCATCAACAAAGACATGCATGTCCAACACTATGTCCAATCTTGTTTTTCCTTGGTAGCATAATCTATACCTAGTAGTTCCACATAAATACATGAAAATCCTCTTTATTGCTATCCAGTGCACCTACCTTAGTTTTGACATATACATGCTCAATAATCCTACTACATGTGAAATGTTTGGTATAGTACAATCCATTGCATACATCAAAATTCCAATTACATTGGTACATGGAATATGAGACGTGTCCTTTTCCTCTTCCCATGTCTTAGGAAACTGATTTTCATACCACTTTACACTTACAAGAATAAGCACCTTTATCAATTTATATTCCTACATATTAAACATATGCAATATTGTCTTCATACTTCCTCTAATTTAGCTAGAGTTTCTTGTTTGTCTGATCTCTTCTAATTTCCATGCCCAAAATGAAATTTGTAGCAATGAGATCCTTCACGTCAAATTTATAGGAAAATTGAGTTTTCACTTCCTGGATGATTTCCTTGTCATTTCCAATCAACAACATATCATCCACATATAAGACCAAATAAATAAGATGATCATCAACTAATTTGGAATATAAGTAGTGATTTGCTTTGCTCCTTGTAAATCCTAGTCCCAATATATAACTATCAAATTTTTGATACGACATCCTTGGTGATTGCTTTAACCCATATAGGGACATTTCAACCTGCATACCAACTCTTTCTTTCCATTTAATTCAAAGCCATATGGTTTCTTCATGTAGATTTCTTTTTCCAGATAACCATCTAGGAATGTTCTCCACGTATTCTACTTCAGAATCAAAAGCATCAACAACAAATAAAAGAAATCTAATTGACGTTATGTCGACAAAAGGAAAAAAAAGCATCCAACCAAAGCCAATTCCCTCTATCCAGGAACAGACATAGATCCATCTTTAACTTCAGATCTACCAAGCATTGAGAGGAATCAAATCTTTCATGATACAAAACTCTTTCTCAGTGCAAAAATTGAGGGAAGGTTTGTACCTCAAGAGGTTTGATTCCTCTCAACACTTAGTAGATCTAGAGTTAAGATGGATCGATGCTTGTTCTTAATAACATTATTTACATTTATATACATTTCACATCTTGATATATATAAATATTTTTATTTTTAGTTCTATTAAAACCCTGATAATACATATAGTTACATGTATATATGTGCTCGACACTTTTTTGTGACATGTTTAATGATTTTTTTTTTAATTTAATTTTTAATGTGATATGCATAATATTGATTATATATAGAGCTTAGAAAAAGAGCTTACTGTAAGTATTAAGTGTTTATATGCTTATTAGTTAAATTTAAATATGAAGTTGTGAAATATAATGGTTATGAATATGAATCATTAATTTAACTTACATGGTAATATGGATCTCAATTTATAGTTATTATATATATATTATATATATTTCACATCTCTATATATTGAAATATTCTTATTTTTACTTGTATGTTTATTAATTAAATTTAAAACGATTCATATATGAAAATGTTAGGTTCGCGACTCTCCTCAGGGTATCCTCCCTTTCGTAGATTCCTAAGTTATTATATAATTTATTTGGTTTAGATTGTTTGTTGAGGTTTTCAATATACATACATACATACATTCATACATATACATGTACATATATACATGCATATATGTGTGTGTGTACAAGCATACATACACACATTCACATATATACACGCAGTGTGTGTGTGTGTACAAACATATATACATACATATGCATGTATGTCTGTATGTATTTGTGTGTGTGTGCCTTTAGTTGTAATTGAGACAAGATCAATTCTTTTTTTTTTAAATCTAATTTTAAATCTAACATTCTAATGCGAACATCTTTCCAATATTGGGTTATAGAGTGCTTCTTGATGCAGTAACCTTTTTCTATTAACTAAGCTTTTATCTCTTCAATTTGCCTTTTGCATTCAACCTTTTCTTAAACATCCCTTTACTGTTAATGGAATTTCTTCCAGTATCAATTCCACTAGATCCCAAGCCTCATTCTTGTCCAATGATGTTGTTTCTTCAACCATAGCCTTTTTCCAAAGGTTTCCATCCTCCAAACCCATTGCCTCCCTAACAGTTCTAAGATCTTCACCAGTAATAAGAAAAGAAAAATTTGATCATAAATTAGGTGCAATATACCTTTCTCGATGCTTTCATTCTCGAACCGATGTCCTCAATATCAAAGCACGTGGTTATTATTTTTTTCTTCTGGTTCTTGTTCTCCTGTAGAGTTTTATTCATCATCCTTGAATTCAAACTCTATCTTTTCTCATTCTTTCTCCCTTGATAGGACTTCCTAGTTGACAATGTTTGATTTCTATAAATACCACATCTCTACCATACACAATTTTCTTAGTTTACGGGTTCCAAAGTTTATAACTTTTTAGACCATATTTATATCTATTAATGATACACTTTTTTTGGATACCTTATCCAACTTACTCTTATTCTCCTTTAGGATTTATACATAAGCATCACAACCAAATACCTTGAGATGTTTAAGATATGTGGAGTCTTTTCAATTAACATTGGTGAGGGTGATTTTTTTACCACGTAACACGTAGTGTCCACTACCTCTACCCATAACTCATGTCCTAACTCAGAACCACAAAGAATGCTCCTTTCTTTGTCCATAAGTGTATTGTTCATCCTTTTTGCATCTCCATTCTATTAATTTATGTATGGAGTAGTCTTCTGAGTGGCTATACCACTCTTCATACATAATTCTTTGGATTCATTCCTACAAAATTATCCAACATTATCTAATCATCAATACCTTAATTTTATTCTCTATCTAATTTTTCACAAGAGACTTAAACACTTTGATTTTTTCAAAGACTTCATATTTCTTCTTGAGGAAATTGATCCATGTGTTCCTCGAAAAGTCATCTATAAATCAAACATAATACATAGATTTACTTAATGATGGAATTGACATAGGTCCAAACACATCATTGCGCACCAATTGTAATATTCTCTCTAACCTCATAACACTAGAGGATAATCTTACTTGGTTCTACTTCAAATATAAACATTTTTCAAAGAAATTAAAACCACAGAGAAATTAGACATACCTTCTACCACACCATTATGATGAATTACTTGAAGGCCCTTCTCTTCAACATGTCCCAATATTTGATGCCATAACATAGTATTTTTTTGAGAGGATGTTAGAGTTTTTCTTTCTTCTGCTCCACTTATAAACAATGTAACTATTGCACCTATCATGAACACTGTTTCCCATTAACTTATACAAATTTCCAATCCAAACTCCCCTCAACATTACCATTATTCCTCGAACCATCTTGTAGGTATCCTTTTCATACATTATTTTAACACTTGCATCACTTATCTTGCTTACAAAAATCAAAATTTTTCCCAATCTTAGGATGAGTAGAATACAAGGGAGTCTTCTAATCCTTCCACCCATGAGATTCAACTTTAATTTTCATTATCCTATGATTTTAACTGTCAAATCATCTCCTAAGAAAACATCATCACCATCATATATTTCATACTTGTAAAACCACTCCCTGTGAGGAGTCATATGGAAGGATTTACTTGAGTTGACCAACCATGTATCATGATCTACATGTGTACTTTAATAATCCAAATACACATTCCCTCCTTCATCTGAGATGATTTTTGTTCCTTAGAAGGAGCATCGTCAGATCCCTTTCCTTTCCTAGAAATTTTGGATTTAATATCTTTCTTGTAATGCCCTGTTGACGATTCTGGACCCGCCAACATTCAGGGGATCTCCTTGATATGAAGTCCTAATTATACCTCACACCATTTGGTGTAGGAGTCCCATCCGGTATAAAGGCCCAGTTTCCAATTCCTTAAAGATATTCCTTGGCTCTAATTGTCAGCAAGAGAGAGGGATGCAATGGTGCATTAGAGAAACAAGATGGTGTGCCTGGTGAGTGTTCAATTGTAAATATGTCAAGGTTCTTCTACTACGGAGAGGGGACGAAAGTGAGCCTCTAAGTCAGAGGTAGTAGTACCACCCAAGAAGAGACACACATGAACTGGAAGGATCCATCTAACATCCAGTGGAATAGTCCACAGAGGATGTGACGATCGTTACAACCAACAAATAATGGAGAAAAGTCTGTATAATATCCTGCAGAATAGTCCATAAGGATGGGACAACAATATCAACCATTAAAACACATTCTCAATAAGATAAGTACTAAAATAACCGAAATAGTTCAACTATCTTAGCAAATGTGAAAGCAAACATGAAATACAAACATCCGCATAATAGTCTTACAAACATTCATAATCTATGCATGAATAATGTGCTAGCCTTGAAGGCTTCTATTAGTAAGTAAAATTTCTGAGACACATGTTTACAATGTACATCACTAGCTCCAGTAGTGGAGCATTTGAGCGACTCCTTGCTCCTCAAAGAACTATATTATCTCGCTAATGCTAATTAATTGTGGGAGCAGCTAAGGCAAAAAGTCTTTTGCTCATACAATGAGAGAGTATATATAACCAAGGGTGACTCTTTAACTACCCTCATGACTGTTTGACTTCCTACGAATTTTCAACTTACATGACTCTTTACGTTCTATGCATGTCCTTTGGGCTTCCACTTTACACTACATTCTGAATATAATATACATGAACCACAATAATGATGTGGCATATGACTACTGATGACATGACATGAAATGACACTGCTAACATGGAATTCTTGATGCTGTGGCAATGTCAATCCATTGTTGCTGCTAAGTGCTGGATGTTGTTGGGTCCCTATAATACTAGTGATTACCCCATTAATATTGTAGTTGTATCCCTTATTAATATTGTTGTGCCCCTGTTGCCCCCATATTGTTATTACTGTGCCCCATAGAATCCCTCTATTGTTATTTTTGTGGCTTTATATTATTATTATTAGGTCGGCTGGGTTAGATTGTGACTCTTTAGACTCCTCTATATAGAAAGGAGGTTTTGTCATTTGAATCATCAAAGAATTGTTCATTTATGTAATGTAAAGGAGGTTTCCCCCTCTAAGAGGCTGAATTATAAGGCGTTGATCTATCTTTTCTATCTTTTTCTTGAGCTGGTTTCATAACATTTGGTATCAGAGCTTTGGATTCTAGGGTTTCACTGCTCCAAACAGGTCATCGTGGTATTTTCGCTATAACTTTTTTTCTGCGACGTTTCAAAAGCTAAAGAAAAAACACATTTGAGAAGAAATCACACTGAATCTTGGGTCCAAATTTCATATCTTTTTGCGTTATATTTGTGGAGATATGATATGAGGAAGTTGGTATTTTTGCAGACTCCTGAATTACATTCGAAATAGGTGACCTGGGGAAAATCGTTATAAATTTCTCTTTGATCATCGGATTGAAATTTAGTAAGAAGGTAAAGAAAGAGGATGGACTGTAGTTTCTTGTATATCTTTTTCAGAGCCAAAGGTCAAAACAGGGACACATGGCATGTCGTACAAGTTTCCTCTACTGAACTAGTCTATAATCAGGTCACTGTGGGATGTTTGACATAACTCTTCCTTGGAGAATCCAATTGGGATCAGACTGGTGGCATTGGAAAGAGGATGCAGAGAGCTACTATAGATTGAAATTTCAGAACTGCATGATCCAAAATTACAGAGATACATCAGAGGCGATATCGAGCTCCTACAAAGTGAAAAAAGGTGTGTAGATTTTAAAAAAATAATTCTTAAGCTTGGTTTGAAAAATTATTTTGAAGGAATTCAAAGGGCATAGTAGAGCATTGTTATCAGTAACTGATGCCCTGAGGAAAGAAAATGCAAACACCTAGTAAGCAACCTGAAAGCTCTAGCATGACTCATGAAGAAGAGGAAGAAATGCTACATGATATATCAAAATTACAAGACCAAGTGCAACAAATTTCACTCTCACAAAAGCTAACAGAAGCTAAGATAAATGGCGTGGAATCTAAGATAAGGGCCGTGGAAGCAAAGATTGATGATTTGAAGACAGATTTGAAGACAGATTTGAAGATAGACATGGCAGATTTGAAGATAGATTTGACAAATTTTCTACAAGAAATACTTACTAATGGTGAAAAGGTAGTAAAGGAAACTCATGATGCGAACAAAAGAAATGTTAATCATGATTTCATAGACTCTAATTTGGGATCAAAGACCCACCATATTCCAAAAATTGATATGAGGAAGTTTGATGGCAAGGATCCCGCAACATGGATATTACAGATGGAGCAATTTTTCGATCTCAATAATGTGCAAAACACACAAAAGGTACGTATTGCAACGTTATATTTGGAACCAAATCAGTTTGTATGGTATCAATGGCTTTGCTCTTGTAAACAAATTATCACTTGGGCAATTTTTACAGAAGAATTAATAGCACATTATGAGGATACAAAAAGCAACACTTTTTTTAGCCAATTGATAAGTCTCAAACAAAAGGGTTCAATAATGGAGCACATTGAGGAGTTCCAAAAATTGAACATAAGGGTAAAAAATATTCCAGAGGATCATAGGATTGATGTGTTCATAGGGACTTTAAAGGATAATATCCAGCATGATGTTCGCCTTTGGGAACTTGATTCATTAGAGAAGGCATTTAGGTTAGCAAGAAAAATGGAAAGAAAAATTATGGCAACCAGGAAGCATACCACTCACAACTATAAATATGGAAGTGTTGTTGCCCCTATTCTTCCACAACCTATAAGTTTGACACCACAAAAATTGGAAGAAAAAAGAGCAAAAGGGCTTTGTTACAGTTATGATAGCAAATACACTAAAGGTCATAAGTGTGCTGAGAAGAAATTATTCTACATAGATTGTGAAGAGGAAGAAGAAAAGGAGCAAGAAAATCCAAAAGAAGAGGATATACTCCAGGAACAAAGCCCAGATAAAGAAGAAATGAATCCAACCATATCTTGTAATGAATTGGCGGGAATTACCACTCCTCAAACCATCAAGATAGAAGGACAAATCAAGAAGAAAAAGGTAATAGTGTTGATTGATTCAGCTTTTGACACTTTTCTAGACTAGGCCTGCGTTTCGCCCTTTTGGACCCCTTCCCCTCACTCAATCCTTAAAATTCCAATTTCCCTTACTTCCTAAAATCCATCCCTACCTCCAAAATTTTTCCTAAGAATTTAGAATCCCCCTGTTGGGCTCCAAAAATGGCACTCATTACCATACATTTTTCACCTATGCTTCCATTATTTCGCTCACTATTCATCACCTTGTCACTCCATTTTCCCTACTATTCACCATTAATGGGTCTCATTTATATTTTCCAAATATTGTTTATTTTTAAGCATTTTTGAGAGAAATTCTTGCTTAAATATTAGAAAATAATATATTTTACTTTATATATGGAAAGTGGGTTGTTTTGGTGACATGTGTAGGTTGCAAGGAAGCTTCCAAGACACCTTTATGTGGCCTTGAATGATCAAATTCGAATTTGATAAGATAAACCTCATGGAAAAGATCATGGAGAAGATCATGGACCTCATGGAGGAAATCATGGAGGATAGGGTTATGTGTCTAGATGGTTGAGAAATGTATGGAACTAAAAGAGAGATTAATGGATCATCATTATGAGTTTGTTATCTCCTCTCATTGTATAAATAGGAGTACCTCCTCCATTCCAAAGAGAGGACTCTTAGAGCATTGTATCCAATTGATGATGGAATAGAATAAAGCTTCATTTTGCATATATTTCTATTATGTAGTTATAGATATAAGTTTTACATATATTTCCATTATGTAGTTTTAGATATAAATTGTGTGAATGTAGGATGTGAATTTATGTAGTTTTAGATATAAGTTTCCTTAATGTAGTATATGGAATAATTTGTCTTTTTCTTAAGAGAATTGAGCTCACTCTAAAAGGATGAGAGAAACATGTTATTTCATATTAGATATTATTTCATTTAGTTGCTTAGATGTTTGAGAATTTGTTTGTGATTGATGAATGAGTTTTAAATTAGAATCTAATCAGCATATGAGAGGACAACTAAGGGTCTAAGTTAGGCTCTCTCTCTCTATTTTGATTTGTATGATAATTGAAATTCATTCTTTTGCTTTTATGTTTCAAGTATCATATGAGGAGATACCAAGAGTCTAAGTTAGGCTCTCTCTCCATTGATTTATATGGTAATTGAAATTCATTTTTTTATGCTTTTAAGTTTTAAGTTATTTCATTTCTTATGTTTATGGATGAATCTTAGTTTAGTTTGGATTAGTACATGAGAGGACAATCAAGAGACTAAGTTAGTCTTTCTCTCTCTTTGAATCTGAACAACAATTAAAGTTCATTCTCTTGTTTTCATTTTAAGTTTTTTTAGTTTCATGTAATCAATGATTTCTCTATGATACTGTAGGGAAGGACAACCAGGACCTCCTTAGTTAGGAGCCTCTTCCCTTGCATATTGTATTGAATCTTAAATAATTTAGTTAGACATATAGTTAGTTGCCTACTCCTGCATATATTTTGCTGGCACCATCACAAGCTCACGAGTTTCCCTGGTCGATAATTTATGCAGCAATTTAAGTCCAATAAATTGCCCAACATTTTGGCGCCGTTGCCGGGGAATGGTGCTAAGGGATTAGGCATTAGAAATATTTTTTAGTACTAGTATTTTTCTTTAGACAAAATAACTTGTGAGACCTGGTGACAGCAGGATCTTCACAAAGAAGTTTAAGTTTGAGTTTTCTGATAGTTTAGTGTTTAGCTAGTTTTAAATTTTGTCTTTTCAAAAACACCCCCCTGCATGAATAAAAACGAATCAATCGACTAGTATGCTCTCTTCCTGCACTTCGTGTGATCAGGAAGATCAGAAAATCTATTGATTTCGTTCGAATAAAACTACTCTTGCTGGAGAACTAATGTGCAACATGACAATAAAGAATTTTGTGAATGAAAAAAAAACATCTTTAAATTTTTAGATGAAATTTAGTTTTTTTTTTAGATTTAATTTTTTTTTTTAATAATATATGTATCATATATACATATTATTATTAAAAGAAAAATAAAAAAATTAACCCTTTCTTTTGTTCTTTAGATATTTAAAAAAAAAAAAAACAAAAACTAACTTCATTATAGTTATTGTTTAATAGTAGGTTTTAATAAAAAAAAAATTGTTGATTTTACAACTTAAAAAAAATCTCAACTTAAATAACAAATTAAAAAAATTTTGTTTTTTAATTTGTCGTTTAAAAAAAAAATAAAAAAAATCCTAAGCAATAAATAAAATCAACATAAAAAAAATAAAAAATATAATATGCTTTCATTTCTTTTTAAGATTTGTTGTATAAAAAATAATAATAATAAGTACTTCAATTAAGTACTTCACAATAAAAAAACATAAATAAAATCAACATAAAAAAAAATAAAAGATATAATATGTTTTCATTTCTTTTTAAGATTTGTTGTATAAAAAATAATAATAATAAGTACTTCAATTAAGTACTTCACAATAAAAAAACATATTCCCTATACATACATGATAAGGAACCTTGGATGCGAGAGGCTCAATCTGAGTAAAGAATGCATCCCATAGCCATGCATAGCCTCTGGCATAGCTGATATCACCAATATGAGAAATAAATGTAGGTTTATCCCCAAGCTCTTCAAGGTCGCGCTTTAGCCATTTGACTGTAAGCTTGCTCTCTTCCTGGGTCCAGAGAAACATTCTGTATGGTACTGAGAATGCAACAGTTTCATCTGAATCTTTATTTGAAGATACAAAACTCTGAATAGAACTCCAGCCACCCTCATCACTTCCAACCTGATAAAAATAGCGCTTGCATTGTTCCAATCCCCGCATAACAACATCATGAATGTAGCCTCGATCCCTCCATCCCAAACTAGTATTAGCAGGCGCATCACACATCTCGGAGCGCGTATAGGTGATAGAACTAGCCCCTGCCACGCTGCCCAGCTCCTTCTCATCCACATCCAACCCATATCTGATATAGCTCTTTATGGCATCCTTCGTCAGGAACATGGCACGCATCTCATCCTGATTCGAGGTGAAGGCCAGGTGGAGCTGCGCTGGATCGTTGAGATTACGAAAACTAACAGCCTCGCTCTTCGCCAGAAAATGTCTGGTGGAGGGCAGGGGCTTGTGATCCTCGTCCACTGGAGTCCTGTTGGATATCTCAGAGTTATCCCATCGAAAAACGCGGAACTCGTAAGGCCTTCACAGATTGATGAGAGGAAGATCCAGATAACATGACCCCTCTTCCTTCATCCAGTTAGGGCAAAAGGAAGACAGCAGGATATAACCTATGAAATGCTCGTCTGCTGAATCTGGAGGATTGTAAATCCCCAGCCAGTCCATGTCGGAAGAAGAGGCAGATGAATTTGCAGTCCAGGTGAGCGTGACCGTCACATTGGCTCCTCAGCGGTTCAATAATATTGGAGAGGATTCCACAGTTAATTGGTGATGGCGGCATTCACCAAGGCGGAGGCCATGGTCACCCCCTCCCAATCGTAATACCGGCCTTGGCAAGCCTGGAAATAATTTGTTCATTGCAGGTTTTAGCTTTGTCACAACAGAGAGAGATTTTGACAAAAATTTCAAGATTGCAATAACCAGAGTGTTTTGACTGCAGCATTTTACTGATAAGATCGAGACCAGAACCAGAGGCGCAGCCCAGTGCTATACTTCCTGGCCCTTCGTTTCACCATATCAATAAACCAGGTTCTATGATTTCGAAGATTCACAACAGAATACGTCCTCAAATGCCCATTTCATGCCATTTCATTCGCTGAGATAAGGCAAATGCTCAACGAAAAAAATCTTCAAAAGCACTGCAACTAAAAATCTTCATATGCCACGTTGATGGGATATTTATCAATTTGGACTATATGATCCAATTTGGTGGGTTTTGTTTCGATTTCTTTTCTTTTTTTTAGTTTTGTATTTATTATATTTGTTTTATATTTATCTATATTTTCGATAAAATATGTAAATATAAAATCTTTTTGTATATTTGTATTTGTTTAGATTTATATTTATTTGTTTCTTGTCCACGTTTAATTTGTTTTTTTTTATATATTTAGTCATAATTTGTTTTTGTATATATTTTAATTTTATTTTTATTTTTAATTTAAAAAAATAGATTTTCTTAATTAAAAAAAATAAAAATAAATAAATACTAACAATAGTGATAGTTTATTTTTAGGTTTTCCTAAATAAAATTGTGTTGATTTTACAATTGTAAAAGAAAATTCAACTTAAATAATAAATTAATAAATTTTATGTTTTTAATTTATTGTTAAAAGTAAAATCAACATAAAAAAAATTCACAAAATTCACGCCAGTTTGAAAATAAAGAATAGAACATTTGGAAGCATAATTTGAAAGAACATTTGGTGGATTATTTAAATGCTGACAAACTTGTTTAGTTGGCAAATCGATATTGTTGTATGCTTTTATAACGCACTAATCTGCAGGACACAACAAATCCATGCACAGAAGTCAGCTGACACAAACAGGGAGTATTACTCTTAAAGGTTACTTGCACAAATGGATTGATACTAATATCATGATTAAGTCAACTTTAACACTTTGTCTGTCCTTAATTTGTTTTATTTGGTATAAAATTTTTGCGTAAGAAACATGAAGCAACTGGCCATTTCTTCATGAGCACACTTATGTTTTCTTTGTACCAAGTTTTTTTACAGGTTACAGGATAATCAAGTGATCATAAGGAGATTACATTATGTGCACAATTGGTCTTCCAAAGACTAAGTCATGACATATTCTAAAGACAAATCCAACTCTACAACCACTCCTTTGCAACTCCCTTTTTGCAAAACATTTTCCACCAATTGTCAATCCATAAAAGCATCCCATTTCCATATCCATTTTTCACAGCAAGAGTTCTTATTCATACACCAAGCATTTCCTTATTGTCATTTTCCATGTCATTACCATTCCCCTTCATTTCTGCAATAAAACTCTGCTTGAGTCAAAGTCCTAGAGTCTAAGTATCATTGAAAAAACACCTAGAGGCTTGCATGCCTTAATGGCAAGTACTCTTGCCAATGAACAATGGGAGTACATTAATATCCCTTGTTCGTTGGATCTTGTAGGTGACTCGACTACGACAAATTTATTCGTACCTACAAAGATGTGTTAGGCATCCTGACTCCCATTGGAATCAATGGTGGGAGCTCTTGTGTTGGCTAGGGGCATTCATTAACGGCCACTAAGTCAACAACTTCTTGCTATGTTCGACATCGACACATTTAATCACATAGTAAGATTTGTGCCATCGAGCGTTGAAGACTTGAAGACCCATATTTTGTAGCAGATGAAGCCAATTTCTTTTCATTGTTTTTCAGTTTGCCATCACTTGAGGACAAGTCAATCAATAAGGTTGGGAGGGACATGTAACTTATATATATTTTTTGTATACCTTCCAATCCTTATAGATTTTCAGCCATATTTAGCAGACTCATCAGATTCATCATCCAGCAGCAGAAGATCCAGCAGCAGATACGACTTTCAGCCATGTTCAACAGACTCCTCGGATTCATCATCTAGTAGCAGAGGATCCAGCAGCCGATACGACAACACAGACCCATCTTTCATCCACAACTTGAAGAAGAAGCTTCAGATCAGAATTGTGGCAGCTGAACATGCATGATTCATCCACTTCCTTAGGTAAGTAAGGTATGATGTTTTCTAACCTTTAATCTTGAAATTCTTTTTAGATGCTAAAATGATGATATTTGGAAAATATTCCACTATTTCACTATTTCCTTTCTCATTTAAAATTGCCAAAAACCATCAGTTGGGGAGGGGGGAATTTTACACTTCATTCTTTTTCCTCATTCATATTACATCTTAACCCACATAGTCTTCCCACAATAAAAACTACTACAAAATGATGAGCATATGATTGATCTCAACACAGTAAATAATGATTGTAAACACAAGAACCAATCATTAAAAAGAGATCTCAACAAAGTAAATAATGATTGTAAACACAAGAACCAATCATTAAAAAGAGATCAAAGTAAATAATGATTGTAACACAAGAACCAATCATTAAGAAGAGATCAAAGTAAATAATGATTGTAACACAAGAACCAATCATTAAAATATGTCAATGCTTTGCAAACAAATAAAAGTTATCCAAAGATGTGCAAAGTTAAAAGGAAGTCCATGATTGAAAGATGTTTGTTACACAAGAACCAAACATCTTGTAAAAGGAAGCTCATTTAAGAATCAAATCAAATAAGTCATTGTAGTAGCTTGCATGAGGACATGCAAGAACTTCAGTTGGGGAGTATGTTGGGCTCCAAAAATGGCACTCATTACCATACATTTTTCACCTATGCTTCCATTATTTCGCTCACTATTCATCACCTTGTCACTCCATTTTCCCTACTATTCACCATTAATGGGTCTCATTTATATTTTCCAAATATTGTTTATTTTTAAGCATTTTTGAGAGAAATTCTTGATTAAATATTAGAAAATAATATATTTTACTTTATATATGGAAAGTGGGTTGTTTTGGTGACATGTGTAGGTTGCAAGGAAGCTTCCAAGACACCTTTATGTGGCCTTGAATGATCAAATTCGAATTTGATAAGATAAACCTCATGGAAAAGATCATGGAGAAGATCATGGACCTCATGGAGGAAATCATGGAGGATAGGGTTATGTGTCTAGATGGTTGAGAAATGTATGGAACTAAAAGAGAGATTAATGGATCATCATTATGAGTTTGTTATCTCCTCTCATTGTATAAATAGGAGTACCTCCTCCATTCCAAAGAGAGGACTCTTAGAGCATTGTATCCAATTGATGATGTAATAGAATAAAGCTTCATTTTGCATATATTTCTATTATGTAGTTATAGATATAAGTTTTACATATATTTCCATTATGTAGTTTTAGATATAAATTGTGTGAATGTAGGATGTGAATTTCTGTAGTTTTAGATATAAGTTTCCTTAATGTAGTATATGGAATAATTTGTCTTGTTCTTAAGAGAATTGAGCTCACTCTAAAAGGATGAGAGAAACATGTTATTTCATATTAGATATTATTTCATTTAGTTGCTTAGATGTTTGAGAATTTGTTTGTGATTGATGAATGAGTTTTAAATTAGAATCTAATCAGCATATGAGAGGACAACTAAGGGTCTAAGTTAGGCTCTCTCTCTCTATTTTGATTTGTATGATAATTGAAATTCATTCTTTTGCTTTTATGTTTCAAGTATCATATGAGGAGATACCAAGAGTCTAAGTTAGGCTCTCTCTCCATTGATTTATATGGTAATTGAAATTCATTTTTTTATGCTTTTAAGTTTTAAGTTATTTCATTTCTTATGTTTATGGATGAATCTTAGTTTAGTTTGGATTAGTACATGAGAGGACAATCAAGAGACTAAGTTAGTCTTTCTCTCTCTTTGAATCTGAACAACAATTAAAGTTCATTCTCTTGTTTTCATTTTAAGTTTCTTTAGTTTCATGTAATCAATGATTTCTCTATGATACTGTAGGGAAGGACAACCAGGACCTCCTTAGTTAGGAGCCTCTTCCCTTGCATATTGTATTGAATCTTAAATAATTTAGTTAGACATAGAGTTAGTTGCCTACTCCTGCATATATTTTGCTGGCACCATCACAAGCTCACGAGTTTCCCTGGTCGATAATTTATGCAGCAATTTAAGTCCAATAAATTGCCCAACACCCCCTATCCCCTTCATTTACCTTTATTCCTATAAATTTCCCAAACCCCCTGTTTTTCCTACACTAAATCCTAATTTCCTCTCCCACTGAGCTAGGGTTGGCTATGGAATCAGAGACATCTGAGTAGAGGAGGCCTAAGGGAGGTCATTTCAGCAAGTATGAGTCCATTCCAACTCATAAACATCATGTCTCCATCACTTTTCAAGAAGTCATTCCAAGGGACAAATCATTTTCCACACATAGGGCCAATTTTTCTTCAAAGTATGTTTCCAACCAAATAGAGATGAATTTTAAAAAAGTGAGCAAGGTTTTTGTCCATAATAGGCCAAGGAACAAAAAAATCCTTCATTGTTTACACAGGTGTTATGGTTTTGGAGAAATGTAAAACATATAGGTGCTACAAGAGGTTTTCTACACTTCTGGAGTGAGCTTGGGCAAATCAATGTTTCTCCTAGTTAGAGTGTCCAAATGACTTCCTTGATGAGTCAAATGACAACTAGACTGAAAGAGATTTCCAATGAGATATTAGGAGCTCAATGTGGAGTTGAGGAAGGCCTCCAAAATTTTCCTGCAATACCACACTGCATTTTTGCACCCCCATTCTGCACTTTTTGACCAGTCTTGGGATAATTGATTTCTGAGGGGCTATAATTGATCATTTTCAGTGCTTGATAGGTCAATTGTGTAGCCAAGAGGGATGTATTCAACAAGATATCATGAGCTCAATTTGAAACCAGGAACCTACTCTAAAGTGGATCTTAAGTTGGCATTGCACTTAGGAGGGAGGCGCTGCGCTTAAAGTAGTGGTCACTCCCTTTTTTAACATAGGTGTTGCGCTTTTCCTAGGGACCTCCAAATGAAGAATGACCACCACCATTGGATTTAGAAGCCCGATTACAGTTAGGAAAACCACATTGCTAATATTTTTTGGGTCAACTCGGCAGTCAAAAAGTCAAAAAATACACAAAAAATCATGTTTCTACCCTGATTTGGAGGCTAGTACTGCGCTTTTGACAAGTATTGGTATAATAAACGTTTGGAGGGTCAACACTTGACCATTTTAGAAACTAAGGGTAGATCTAGAAACTGGACAGGCCATGCTTTCTAATGAGATATCCTGGGATCAATTTGGACAATGGAAACCCCCACAAATGTGGAGCTGAAGTTGGCACTACGCTTTTGACACAAATTTTCTAAGTTTCTCAGTTTTGATAGTTTCACCTTGAAAAATCATGTTTTTACCAATGTAATTGATGGATGTAAATGTAATAATGATGTATTTACTATTACCTAGGGTAAATACATTAGGTGAAATCTCTTTTGTGATTTAATGAATCAGTTTCCAAAAAGTGAGGGATGAGTCATTTTGACCACCCTACACTCTAGCTATCAGTTTAGTTTTTGGTGGAACTGCTCCTCCTCTCATGGATTCAACCCCTAAGGTTGGGAGGAGTTTTTTTAGGCCTATATCATGTACTTTTTCAGTCATTCTACAAGTTGGACTCAGTTGGATGTTGTATTAGTGATTCAGACTTTGGCATTGAATATATTGGATGAGTTGCAACTATTTTGGTGGGATTCCTGTGGCATGGTACTTTGACATTGTTTCTTCCTCGGTTACATGCGTGTGAATGTTTTGTACTTTAAATGATCCATTTCACTTTTAAATATGTTTGATTTTCAAAGTGTGATAAGCAGAATTCATCTTCTATGCTTTGTTTTTGGAAGATCATCATAATTTGTTTCATTTCTTCAGTTTAAAAAGAATTCATGATTTTCATGCTCTTTTTAGCATCTCATCAGTCTAAACCATTCCATAAATATGCTACAAAGTGTTAAATTACTTTCCTACCTTGCCCCATCAGATGTCTAGAATTCTAATTCTCTCTTGCCCTGACCTAGTTCACTCTCTAACCTAATTCACTCATCCAGTGACTACCCCAATCAAAATCAAATCAAAACAACCTCTGCACTTTATACCTAGCCTAAAACCCTAATCCATCTATCCCTCTGATGAGCCCCAGAAATGAGTAATTATATGGGCTCATTTTACCTCTTAATTCAAATTAATCCACCATTCTCATTAGTTTATTGCATGTTTTTGAATATATTTATGCTGATAGAGTGAATTGGGTTAGTCATTTTTCCATGTAGTCTAATGTGTGCTTTATGCAGATTTTTTGGTCAATTTTGGAAAAAGTTAAGGGATTTATGAGAAAGTGGTAGCAAATACTCGAGGAAAATAGGGAAGAGGATTTGTAGGGGGGTGTCTCCTTCATTTATGACCCCTTTCCTCGAATCCTCCATCAGCAACTCAGAGCACAAAGGTCCACATTGATGCATCCAAGGGGCAGCCGAGCAAGTAAAGAAGGACTGCTGTTTATCTCTAGTTCTGGGAAGCCGAGCTCCTTGATTTTAGGAGGACTATTGGAGGAATCCATTTGTATAAATAGGGGGGCTTAGAGCCTCAATAGGTTAGCCAGTCATTAGTATAATTTTTGCACTTTTGTGTAGCACTTGTTCAGCTCATTTTCGAGCTTCCTTTTTTAGAACAGTTTATGTAATGTGACTTTTACTTTTGATAATGGAGATGAAACAGTTTTTGAGCCAGCATTGATCTCTTTTAGAGGGCTGAAGCTCTTGGGTTAGGGCCAACCCAAGCTACCCAACACCTCTTTCTTTGTACTTATATGTTTTTTCTTCAGTTCATGAGTTAATTTCTGTTACATAGATTCATTTTACTTTGTTTAGATTAGGTTGCTTTTGATGGTTTGCATAGTTGTTTTTGTTTCAGTTGCTCAAGTAGGTTAATGCAGTGACAGACTAAGATTCAAAAAGGCCAACAGCAAGCCCTGATCTCCTTTCTCCCTTTCTGGGACTATGATTTGAGGTCAAGGCACTACTACTACCACCAAAAACATAGATTCGCTCTTCCATGCAATTTCTAGTGTGTCGACTTGATTTGGAAAGATCAATGTATTGATTTAGATTCAGATGCCTAGATCGTTACCTGTTATTTTACAATAGATCTCTCTGCATGCTTTTCTGTTCAAAGGTTACTGTTCAACATTTTCTGTTTGTAGGTCAGAAATTAGGTCAAGCTAGAAAAAGCTCTGTTTTCATGGTATAGTTAGTCCTTTCTTTGATCAGTTTTTGTAAGTAAATGTGCAGATCTTTTGTAGGGAACCTAAAATCACCATACATCCATAAAGCAGCCAGCATCAACTCACTTCTCACAAATTTCCCAAGTCATTCACAACATTTCACCAATCTTTCCTAATTTCTGCATTTTTCTCCATAAGCTTCCCTCTTTCCATTTGAACAAATCCAACCATCATGTTGCCTCTTGATCTTCCTTGACAAGCTCCAGACACATCAACACCTTCATCTAGCCTTTAGTTACCCTTTCCCATCATTTTTTCACCTTCCAAACCTCCAAAAATAGCTCTCGGCCTCCTCCTGTAGATCCTCTTGTAGATCCCCTACAACCTCCTGTGGAATTTCATATGAGTGATTTTTCATAGTCTGATTGCAAGGGAAGTCTTTAGAATGGTACTAGGGGCTCCTTAGGACCTCTCCACACTTTCCTCCACCTCTGCAAAAACCAAGACCATCTTACTTTTCCACCAAACCTCTGCACAACCACAATCCGATAGATTGCAAGCATAATAATTTCATATAAAAACACTCAAAAAAATACAAAAAGATGTTCTTTTCTTATTTTCTTCTGGGAATAGCTTAAGTAGATGTGATTTACCTTTTCAGTAGTCAATGGCACTCATTTCATCAGTTTTCATCTCTTTTCCTGCAAAAGTACGGTTAGTTGGATAAATTAGGGTTTCTTAGGGTTTGCCTTACATTCCAGTGTTCTTTCTCTTTCTGCAAGTAGAATAGTCCTTGTAGAGTTAGCTTTCTTTCATCACAGTTAAAAGGTTCTTATGCGAATTCATAGAAGTTGGCTTAAGCTCCTAGTGATCTTGCGCCAGTTGACCAAGTGAAAGCCTGCAGTAAGAGCTAGTACTTGTGCATACATCACCGTCACTTCCAAGTTTGTTATGAACTATTAGGTTGATAAAAGTAAAGTAGGAAGCCCCAGGAGTTGCAGAATTATTGCTGAAATACTGGTGCTCACCACTTTTTGGCGTCGTTGCCAGGGAAGCGTCAGAGTATTTTGTGATTACTACTTTCTTCTATTTCTTCTTGCAACATTCTGCTAAAGTAGTTTATTTCAAAAAAAGTAGAGTAGTTGTTTCTTTCAATTTCTGCATTTCCTTGCTTTCATTTCCATTCTGCAATTTCCATTTCAGCGAAAGTAGAGTAGTCATTTCTTTGCTTTCATTTCAATTCTGAAATTTCCATTTTAGCAAAAGTACATTAGTCATTTTCCTGCTTTCATTTCAATTACACAATTTCCATTTCAGTAAAATTAAATTAGTCATTTCCTTTCTTTCATTTCAATTCTACAATTTCTAATCCAACAAAAGTAGATTAGTCATTTCCTTGCTTTCATTTCAATTCTGCAATTTCATTTCAGAAAGTTCATTTCAGTTAGTTGCAATTTGTTTGTTCAATCAATTTCAGTTTTGCAAGTACAAGCAAAAAAAAACAAAAATCACCCAAAAAGAGATTTCCTTTCAGGCCTTGTAGGAACATAGATAATTAAGGGAAATTCCTACCCAACACCCCTACCACATCACAAAATCACCCTTCTCTCTTCTTCAGTGGCAGTGATCCAGAGAACCTATAGGTGAACAACCAGAGATATACGCGAAAATCCTATAGCAGAAGAGGAAGAAACCATCCCTCCTGAGACCATGGCTGAAATCAAAAACGTTAGAGGGAACGGGGAAAGAGAAGAGGGTACCCTTCCCATCCGAGAGACCAATGGGGACACTAAAATGAAGAACATAAGTACTTCAGCCTTACCTCAATTCCATGGGTTGACTACCGAAGATCCTGATACCTTTTTGTTTTAATTTGCTGTTATTTGTCAAACCTATGACTATGCAGAAGATGAGCAGAAGTTGAAATTGTTTCCTTCTACCCTCAAGGATGTAGCACTGTGCTGGTTCATGGGGTTACCTGGAAAAAACATCACAACTTGGGCTCAGATGCAAAAGCCTTTAATAACAAATATTGGGACTACTGTAGGTCAAAGGATACCAAGGAAGAAATATTTCGAATGACCATGGGAAGCGATGAATCCTTGGAAGATTATGAAGAGAGGTTTCAACTCAGTTATAAAAGGGCTAAGTGCACACTTGACCTCAAATCTCTGAAGTTGGTCCTGCTCAGAGGAGTCCCGAAAGACCTTCTAGATACCCTCCATTTGCTGGCAAGGGGGACATCTACCAACTACCTTATGAAGACATAAATATTGTGTTTAGAAACCATTCTAGGGCAGCCAGAAAGAGAGGTATGGGAAGTCAACCCCTAGCCAGTACATCCTCATCTAGTTCATCCCTTAGAGGTGAATTTGGAAATCTGCTGGAAGATTTCAAGAGCAAGATGATGCAGACTCTTGCCATGCAAATGGATACCTTGCATATCAAAAGGAAACAAGAAGAAGCAAAAAGGGCCTTAGCCATTTTTTGTCCTAGGTGCACCAGGAGGCATCCTAGGAATGAATTTCCATTGAACTCTATAGAAGTGTGTTCAGTCTGTGAAGAAGACCATTCTACGGATCAGTGCCCTTCCTTGCCCGGACTTAAAGCTGCATACCAGGGGGCCAAAGGAGCCACTGAACCACTTTATTTCATGAACCATAGGAGGCCACATGGACCCAAACCTTACCAATAGGGAATGCAAGGGACATTCTAGACATATTATAACCCTAATCAAGCCACTTCCATGCCTTCTTGGGGTCCCCCTGCTCATCCTTCCTAATCCACACCCCCTCCTTGGTCATATCCATATCAATACCATGCTCAACCAACTGCTCATTCATTTCACTCCTATGCTCAACCACAGCCTCAGTGGAATGCACCTCATTAGGGGTGGAGGCCCCAGTACAACTCTCCTCCCACTCTTTTGCCTCCACCACCTGCTCAACCACAACCATTGCCTCCTGCTCCACCAAGGCAACCCCAAATACCTATTCAACCAAACCCAAACCCGAATAAAAGACAGGCCCAACAGGTATATGGTGGGGAACCATCATGCCCGACCTACGCTATGGAGATTCAGGAGATTAGCCTACGATCTGGGAAGGTTCTCCAAGATAACCAGCCCCCCCCTAAGGAGGATGAGGAATAAAAAGAGGAAAGTGAACCAAAAGCCATTCCACCCTTTCTTGAGAGATTATCTAGAATAACACAACCTACCCTAGAAGAAACTGAACTTCTAGGAGAATTGAAACAATTATGTGTAAATATACCACTTCTCCAAGCCATAAAGGATGTGCCAATACACAACAAGATGATCAAGGAGAAGTGTTTCAGGCACCCAGGTAAGCACAGGAGAGATGCTCCAACTATCAATGTCATAGGACAACTGTCCGACCTGATGTTGGGGCAGGTAATCTGTCTAAAATATCTAGACCCTGGAAGCCTTGTAGTCGATGTCCACATCAATGGCACCATAATCCCCCATACCTTGATTGATCTAGGGGCTACCATTAATGTGATGACCAAGGACACTATGCTCAAGCTCAACCTTTAGGGCTCCCTGAGAAAGACCACAACAGTACTACAGTTAGCAAACCGCTCCACCGTGACCCCTGAAGGGATTGTGGAAGATGTAATGGTCTCCATTGATTCTTGGGAGTACCCTACTGATTTCTTGGTTCTCTAACCAAAGGCAAAGCTCACTGGGTATCCTCTCATCCTGGGAAGACCCTGGTTGGCTACTGCAGATGCCTACATCAGTTGTCGAGCTGGGAACATGACAATCAAGAATGGGCATATGTCCAAGCAGCTAGTCCTATATCCTCCTGCCCAACCTTTGTTAGAACATGATTTACCTCTCTGGTTGGAGGAGGAAGATGAGGATGAAGTCTATTCCGCACCACTGTGTGCAGTGGAAGCTACCATGGAGGGGAAACCACAAACCGAGGATGATCTTATTGAAAACTTGATTCAGAATCCACCCCCTAGTGTGTTTCCATTAGAAGAGCTGGTGGAAGAAACCCAAGCCAATCCTTTAGTTGATCTTTGTGTGGCTAACCCGACCTCCCTTCGAGATAAGAATATGGAATTCGGCCCAGAAAGAACCTTGAAAATCAACTCATCCCTATCCACCTCTCAGGAGAAAGAACTGTGTAGCTTATTAAGAAACCACTTGCTTTTGCTTTGAGCTATAAGGAGATGAAGGGAGTGCACCCTTCAGTCTATACTCATCAAATTTACATTAAGGAAGATTGCAAACCAGTCAGGCAACCTCAAAGGAGGATGAATCTAGCCCTTAAGGACATTGTCAAAGAAGAACTGCAAAAGTTACTAGATGCAGGATTCATCTACCCCATCTCTGACAGTGAATGGGTCTCTCCTTTGGTGCTAGTGCCAAAGAAAAATGGGAAGTGGAGAATCTATGTCGATTATTGGGAACTAAACAAGGCCACCAAGAAGGACCATTTTCCTTTGCCTTTCATAGATCAAGTGTTAGATGGTCTGGCAGGGAAGAAGTTTTTCTCCTTCCTAGATGGGTTTAGTGGGTACAACCAGATCCAAATTAGCCTGGAAGACCAAGATAAGACCACTTTCACTTGTCCTTGGGGTACCTTTGCATATCGGGTCCTTCCTTTTGGATTGTGAAATGCTCCCGCCACTTTCCAGAGAGCAGTATTGAGTATATTTGTTGAACTGGTTCATGATGCAATGGAAATCTATATGGATGACTTTGCCCCTTATGGTTCTAGCTTCCAGGAAGCTTTGTCTAACCTGGGAAAAGTTTTAGAAAAGTGTATTGAAATGAACCTGTCCCTCAGTCCTAAAAAATGTGAATTCCTGATGACTGAAGGGACCGTGCTAGGTCATACAATCTCTCAGCAAGGATTACAGGTGGACCCCAACAAAATTGCCATCATCCAAAGGGTCCCACCTCCTCAAAAGGTAAGAGATGTTCGAAGTTTCCTAGGTTTAGCAGGGTATTATAGAAGATTCATTAAGGATTTCAGTAAGCTAGCCTCTCCATTGTTTGGTCTTTTGGGAAAAGATGCTGAGTTCATATGGACTGACAACTGTCAAGAAGCTTTGGATACCTTGAAAAGTAAACTAGTGACTGCCCCAATTTTGAGAGGTCCAAACTGGGCCCTACCTTTCCACATTCATATAGATGCCTCTATCAAAGCAATACGAGCAGCCTTAGGGCAAGTTGATGAGAAGCTGCCTTATGCCATATATTTTGTAAGTAAAAACTTGTCGAAGGCAGAATTAAACTACACTGTAATCGAAAAGGAGCTCCTAGCTGTAGTCCATTCCCTAAATAAATTCAGACACTACATCACCGGCTATCAAACATTTGTACACACTGATCATGCTACAATTAGGTATTTAATGAACAAACCAGATGTAAATGCTCACATTATTAGATGGTTTCTTTTATTGCAGCAATTTGATTTAACCATTATTGATAAGACGAGTAAGGAAAATGTTTTTGTTGATTTTTTGTCTAGAATAAATCTTCCTGTAGGCGAAGAAGCAATGGTGGATTATCAAATGCCAAATGAACACCTATTTTATATCTCAGTGCTCTCTCCATGGTTTGTTGATATAGCAAATTACTTGGTTTCCGCACAATTCTTGCCACACCTATCCTCAAAAGAGAAGAGCAAGATCGTGAGGAAAAGTGCCCCTTTCACTTGGATTGGGGGCAATCTCTTCAAACTTGGCCCAGATCAGATTTTGAGAAGATGTGTCAGGGAGGAGGAAGTTTTTGACATTCTCCTGACCTCTCATGATGGGCCCTGTGGGGGCCATTTTGCAGCAAAGAGGACTGCCTTCAAAATTCTGCAAGCAGGTTACTATTGGCCCACTCTTCATCAAGATGTAAGGCAATATATCAGCCAATGTGACCAGTGTCAAAGGATGGGGAAACCTACTCCAAGGGATGAGATGCCCCTGCAACCTCAAGTGACTTTCGAGCCATTTGAGAAGTGGGGCATGGACTTTGTGGGTCCTGTCAACCCTCCTTCAAAGCAGAAATATTACATCATCATGTGCACTGATTATCTGACAAAATGGGCAGAAACAAAGGTGATCAAGGCAGCAACAGAAGAAAAAGTAGCTGAGTTTTTAAGAGAGAATATATTCTATAGGTTTGGATATCAAAGAGAATTAGTCACAGATCAAGGGAGTTAGTTTACCTCCAATATAATTGAAGACCTACTCACACATCACAAAATTAAGCACAATAATTCCACCCCTTATCATCTGCAAGCAAATGGATAGGTGGAAGTCACTAACAGAGCTTTGGAAGGGAATTTGACCAAAGTAGTGAGCAACAGCAGAAAAGATTGGGCATATCGATTGGTTGAGGCCACCTGGGCCTATAACACCACCTAGAAGACCACCACAGGGTTCACACCTTATGACCTAGTCTATGGGAAGAAGGCTTTGCTGTCAATAGAATTTGAATATAACACACTAAGGATGGTAGCTCAGCTAGACCTAGATCTCAGTCATGCACAAAAGGAAAGGTTACTCCAGCTAAATGAATTGGATGAATAAAGATTGCAGGCCCTTCTCCACTCAGAGGTAGTCCAACATCAAAGGAAAATATGGCATGACAAACACCTCAAAGAGAAACAATTCCAGGAAGGAGATTGGGTGCTACTGTATGATTCAAGGTATAAATATTTCAAGGGAAAACTAAGGACAAGATGGTTGGGACTGTACACAATAGAAAGGTGCAATGGCAATGGTTCAGTTCTGATAAGGACCATCGATGAAGAAGCCATCCCCATGCTTGTTAATGGGAATAGGCTGAAAATCTACAGGAAGCCCCTCTCCAAGCAAGAATTCATTAAGAATCTGATTAAAACAGTGTTGGTAGTGGAGCAAGTCTCTGCCTCCACTCCACCCACACCCTAAAAAGCAAATGAGGAGAATAAAAGATCCCTGGGTGAAAACCTCCCCTTGGAGATGCCCAGGGCAAGCAATGAGGGTGAAAACCTCCTGGAGGTTCTCAATTGTATCTTTAAAAAAAAAAATAGAAAAAAAAAGAGAAAAAAGAGAAAACATGAACAGAAAAATTAACTTCTTTTGAATGCATTGCAAATTGCATGAGGGCCACAGAAGAAAAAGGGACATGGCCAAGCCTAATACACCTTTGATAGACCATTTCTCCATCGCTATTTTCTTTTACCAGTCCCTAGCCTCACTTGTTCTAGAAAACTATGCATCCTACAGGAGGCTTTGTGCATTCTACAGGAGGCTCTTGTAGAAATCACAGAGAGCTCGAAATCAAGTCAAGAAAAGGATCAAAGGGCTAGAAACTTGTCTAGAAGACTTGTGGACCCCCCTACCACCATTCATCCTCCTAACTCTCCATTCCATACCTGCACCACTGCATTTCCACTCGCTTCTTTCTTCCCTGCACAGAAAACACAGAAATCCTATTTCTTTTGTTTTTTTTGAAAAATGAAGAATAAACAAGTAGCATCCTTAACTTAACTCTTACCTAGTGCATACCAACTACTTTTCCTTGACTGACAGAACCTTCCTCAACTACCTCTCCAGTCCCTACTCAAGCCTCAGCCAAAATTTTTAGAGGGAGAAGCAGCTACAGGAAATCCTGCAGGATTCCTGTAGCAGCTGATCCCCTTAAAAATCGAGCTCCAGAGGCAGGGTCAACGCAGCCACAAAGGTATAAAACGTGTAAGGAGCTTGTCCTGATTGAAGATCACTAGTATGAGGTAGCCGTGCCACCAATTTACAAGCCACAGGCACCAGTAGCAGAAATCCATGGATAGAATGCCAAAGTCTGAGCATGCAACAACACGGTAGCACACAATTCTCGACTAACAGGTAAGTGACTAAACTCGTTCCTTTGTTGCATGAGTATAATTTAAAAATTGAATGGACAAGTGAGATGGTTGCAATTAAACGAGATCGGTGGCCAGCTAACTAGCCACCCTTGTCCAGTTCAAATAGCGCTCAGTGGGTGCAATCAACACGTGTGTTCAATCAACTCAAAAAAATATCAAAACAGGTAGTGGCGGCATCTAACGGGAATGATTGAAATAATTGTGGTAGGTAGCATAAAAGTTTCATCATGACACTGAAGTAGGGACCAACGGTCCAGATGAGGGTAACGTACCCTTCCTGCCACCTCACCTCGTCACCATAGAATGCTCCTGTAAGCTTAAGTATGTTACAGTCAACCGCCTTCACCACCTTTGTTCTCATTTGTGTCGACGAGCTCTCGACTATAGCAACCTACCTACCACCTCCAGAGCCTTGAAATAGTCGCTTTCTGTCAATTTCAGAACCCTTCCGCTTAGTGGGCTCTACAGGAGTGAAAACACAGACCTACAGGAGCCTTTCTACAGGAAGGCCAGTGAGTAGCACCGCAAAGGAAAACTCAGGATTTCATGACAAATTTGGCCTGAAAAAGGTAAGCTCAGTAAAACCCACTCTGCATTTCCATATATATCCAAAAGGTGGTGTGATTCCAAGCAATGTATTGAGTTGAAAAGGGAAGGAAAGTGAGAACAAAGTTTGCATGTGTTTTTTTAAAAAACATATACAGTTTCTCCATTTTCTCTTTGCACTAAAAGACTATCTCCTTCTCCTCCGTGGTATTCTCCTATGTAAAGAAATAATGCAACTCTATAAAATCAAGCCTGTAAAGAGTGAACTTGCATTGGGTAGTTGCTTATTTTGAAAAAGGAAAAAACATAGTTCTGTATGTTCTCTATTTTTTTAAGCTATTGTTTCCCTCAAACAGACAGAAAAGTAATGTGAGTCTAGAGAACAGTGTTTGGAAGGAAGGAAAGTTGAAATTTGTTTTTTAAAAAACTACAAAAACTCTCTCCCTGTTTCTTGAAAGAAAACCTCAGTTGTTCCACTATTTTTGGGATTGAAACTTGTTGCCTCCCTCTTCAACTGAGATATTCCAGTAGAATTTGAAACATCATGACAAGGGGTTTTATGAGGAAGGAGCCTCTAAATTCAACTAAGCTGTATGAACATATAGACGTGGTAGCCCTCTTCAAATTGGATGCCTTTCCTTGAAAAGTTGCATGGGTATGATGATGAAGTCACAGAGGAATTTATATTGTCTTTAAAACCTCACTCAAAAATCCATGCCACAGTCAGTTTCAGGGGTCTAACTATAGAAATCACCCTAGAGTTCATCAGCAGGATTACAAGTCTCCCACTTGGACTACCCTGGAGCAAGGAAGAAAAACCACTGGGTCAAGTTGCCAAGAAGACCCTTTTCCAGCCTAATGAACATCCTGTGGAGGACAAGAATGGCATAAGGAGAACAAGTATACATTATCCATGGGATGGGGTTAGTTACTAGATTATGAAATACATCTCCTGTGAAGGAAGATACAACACAGTTTATGGGTATCATTTCAGACTGTTACATGAACTCATATATGGCATGGACCTTCCTGCATCCAGAAAACTCAGTGTTCCATATTTTCTCCTCAAATCCTTAATAGAATCTAGCACTAAATTAAAGGCAGGGGTTCCAGACCAATTGGCTCACTATGGGCTAATTAAATTTATGGTGGAGGATGCCCTCCACACTTTCACAATCCCCATAGCCTGGGAGCTTTTTAGAAACATGACTAAAGAGGATGATATAAAAACTCTTACCTATGACCTTAGTCCATCTGAAAGTGAAGAGGAAGAACAAAAAGGAGAAGCTGAGAAGGGAATTGATGAAGAAGAAAAGAACACTCAAATGGAAGAAGAGGAACCCCACACAGAAAAAGAAGGAGACCAAATAGAAAAAGGGAAACATGACACCACCAAGGATGAGCCTAAAGTAGAGAAGAAGAAAGAATCAAAAGCAGAAAAGGGTAAAACCACAGTAGAGAAAAAGAAGAGGCCAAGAACTGAGAGGAAGAAGCCTAAGATAGTTCAGAAAAAGGTTGCCACAGGAAAAGTAGAAGCTAAGCAAGTAGAGGAGCAAACAAAATCAGAAATAGTAGAAGCAAAACTAGCAAAAACAGGAAAAACAACAGATGAAGAAGAAGAAGCAAAGCAGGAAGAAGTGTCTCCTGAGACACTAGCAAGAGAGGCAGTAGTTGTTCTTGCTGCACTTAGTACTCCAACCAAGCCCAAAGGAAAAAGGAAGAGACAACCATTTATGTACTTCAAGGCTCGAAAGAGCACCAGAATAAAGATGGGGAAGCCTCAACCACCTTCAAAGGAGCCCATCATCATTGAAGATGTCCCTACGGCAAAATGTCCCTACTGCAAAAGAGGAGGAATCTCCATCCAAAACCCCCATTACATATGAAAGGGGCAGCCATAGAGCTTCTACTTGGAAAGAAAGGATCAAACTTATGGACTCTAAAACAGTCCTATAGGAGGCGCAGACCACTCTACAGGAGACATTGACAAAGATTCAAGAGACTAAAAATCTTGAAAAGAAAGCAGAAGAACAAACCAAGGAGGAAGATAAGGCAAAAGAGATACCAGAGCCTGACCCTCAACCTAACTTAGGTTCTTACTACAACCTTCTAGAAGGAGGGAAAATCATCCCACAAAACTTTGCAGACCCTCTTTTCTTTGAGCTGGAAAAGGAAAGAGTAAGGACCCATACATGGATGCAGATTTCAAAATCAAGAGGGGTGGAAGACATTGGGCGCATGGAAAACAAATTTAGGGAAATGGGAAAATAATTGAGCATGGTCAAGCATACAGAAAGCATCAAAAGAGCTCAATTGGAGGTAGAAAATGAAATGTTAAAGAAGCAGCTGCAAGAAAGGGAACCCCGGGCAGAAAATGAGATGTCAATCTTAAAAAGACAACAACAGGAAAGGGAACCCTAGGTAGAAAATGAGGTATTAATCTTAAGAAGGCAGCTATAGGAAAGGGAAGCCCAATTAGCCTGCATGGCCAGCTAGGCTATGGAGGCATTACAGTGCAAGCAGTGAGCCAAATCATATGCAGTGTACCTCAAGGATCAGTGGCTCCAATTTCTGATCAAGACACTGGCCCAGAGGGGCATAATACCTTTTTAGGATTATGGCCAATTCATGAATCTATGTGATCACAGTTTAGCTAAGGACAAAGCGAAGTTGGCAGAGTTTTACTTGCACAACATGGCCCTTACTGATATGAACCTATGGGATCCCAACGTTGTGTTATGAGACTTGCAGCTGATGGCTATGGCATCTTAGATGAGCCATGAAGAGAAACGGGCAGCAGAAATCTAGAAAATGATGGAAAAAGAGCTGAATGAACCCCTGATGGTTAGAGCAGAGCCAGCAGACCCCATGGCTCTCATCTATGCCCACCAACACCTTGCAGCTAATCCTCAAAGTGTCCCCAAATATGTTGATAAGCAGGCCCAAGATATTGCACATTTCGAGGACATGGAGAGATTGTTTGGAGATGACTGCATTCATGCCTGCATGAGAAGGTGGAACACATTGCCACACAGCCTACAGATCAGGGAGTATCACTCCCCAAACAAGATGAGGGAAGCCTTGAGGAGAGTGCCACTATATAAGCACTCTATGCAAAGTTTGAAAGCCAATTGGATTGGCCTCAAATTCAGTCCTCCACTGCTGCTAGGACTGCTGGAAGGAGTAAAAGTGGAGGAAGAACAAAAACAGTGGGAAGAGGTGGATAGAAAGGCAAGATTCCATGATAAAGAGGAATATATCACAACAGAAGTATGGGATGTCAGGGAATCTATCAGAGCCATCAAGGATGAAGAGTTAGACTAGTTGCTCAGAGGATGAGCAACCCATTCAGTAGGGGGGTGATGATGAGCCCCAGAAATGGGTAATTATATGGGCTCATTTTGCCTCTTAATTCAACTTAATCCACCATTCCCATTAGTTTATTTCATGTTTTTGAATATATTTATGCTAATAGAGTGAATTGAGTTAGTCATTTGGCCATGTAGTCTAATGTGTGCTTTATGCAGATTTTTTGGTCAATTTTGGAAAAAGTCAAGGGATTTATGAGCAAATGGCAGCAAATACTCGAGGAAAATAGGGAAGAGGATTTTTAGGGGGGTGTCTCTTTCATTTATGACCCCTTTCCTTGAATCCTCGATTAACAACTTGGAGCACAAAGGTCCACATTGATGCATCCAAGGGGCAGCCGAGTAAGTAAAGAAGGACTGTTGTTTATCTCCAGTTATGGGAAGCTGAGCTCCTTGATTTTAGGAGGAATTTTGGAGGACTCCATTTATATAAATAGGGGGGCTTAGAGCCTCAGTAGGTTAGCCAGTCATTAGTAGAATTTTCGCACTTTTTTGCAGCACTTGTTCATCTCATTTTCGAGCTTCCTTTTTTAGAACAATTTATGTAATGTGACTTTTACTTTTGATAATGGAAATGAAATAGTTTTTGAGCCAGCACTGATCTCTTTTAGAGGGCTGAAGCTCTTGGGTTATGGCCCAACCCAAGCTTCCCAGCACCTCTTGCTTTATACTTATATGTTTTTGCTTTAGTTCATGAGTTAATTTCTATTACATAGATTCATTTTACTTTGTTTAGATTAGATTGATTTTGATGGTTTGCATAGTTGTTTTTGTTTTAGTTGCTCAAGTAGGTTAATGTAGTGACAAAATAAGATTAAAAAAGGCCAACAACAGGCCTTGATCTCCTTTCTCCCTTTCTGGGACTATGATTTGAGGTCAAGGCACTACTGCTGCCACCAAAAACACAGATTCGCTCTCCCATGCAATTTCTAGTGTGATGACTTGATTTGGAAAGATTAATGTATTGCTTCAGATTCAGTTTCCTAGATCATTTCCTGTTCTTTTAGAATATATATCTCTACATGCTTTTCTATTCAAAGGTTACTGTTCAACGTTTTCTGTTTGTAGGTCAAAAATTAGGTCAAGCTAGAAAAAGTTCTGTTTTCATGGTATAGTTAGTCCTTTCTTTTATCAATTTTTGTAAGTAAATGTGCACATCTTTTACAGGGCACCTTAGCTCACCATACATCCATAAATAAACCAACATATGCTCACTTCTCATAGATTTCCCAATTCATTCGCAACATTTCACCAATCTGCCCTAATTTCTGCATTTTTCTCCATAAGCTTCCCTCTTGCCATTTGAACTAATCCAACCATCATTGATCCAGGTGGATGTTGGTGGCCACCCACCAACCCATTTGGACCCCCACAACTGTCTCTTTCAGTCTTTTCAGTTTCCTTAATTGTAGCACAACTTACTATTTTTAGCAGTTTTTCGGGTCCTGAACTTCCGGAGCCGTTTTGAGGCCCTAAACGACGTTTTTTTGGGAATCTGGGGGCAACATGGGTCTATAGACCGATGTTGCCCTTCCCAAAGTGGTAGTGCTCGGATAGATCTTTCTAACGAGCTATTGTACGCGTCAAACGGAGATCGTATGCCAAAGTTACGACCCCGGGAAATTGATGTACCAATTTACCCAAACGGGGCCCACAATTTGGCGTTTCATCTTCTAGGGTTAGGTTTCGGGATGTGAAGGGTTTTCCATTGTTTCTCAACAATAAATAGGCCTTCGAGCCTCATTGTAATACAGTTCGGAACAGTTCAGAGGCATGTAGCCGCACATCTCTTCTCAGAGATAGCTACCATCGCCCTAGCTGGTTTATTTCCATTTCTGGTTGTAAGCATATTTCGGTATTTTCCATTAATGAAATGAAGTCTTATTTCCGCTGCATATCTGTTTTTATGATTATCGTATCTCTGTATTTATGGTTATCTCTGTAATCTATTGTGTTCCTGCTTAAATCCGGATCAGTGGTATCAGAGCGGTCTGCTTTTTCTCTGTTTTTCTTTGCATGTCCCCAACGAGGTCGGGATATAAGGAGTTAGGGCTTGAACTGGTCGAACCTTTGCAAGACCAGCCTCGCAAATCCCGACGGCCTCCCATGGCGGATGAGAAGAAAGACGAGGGGGCAGGAGATCCTATCAAAATCTTGCTCGAAGAAGCGCTCGAGCGGCAAAGGAACGCGATGATGGATAGCTTTGCGCAGATCCTTCAGCGGCTACCCAGAGGCGACGCATCGGCTTCCAACAGCGACTCTGGAAACGCCACACAGTTCAAGGTACAAGTTAATTTTGAAATCCCCATCTTCGAGGGTCAAATAGACGCAGATGCCGTAGATAAATGGTTAAATCTGCTAGATGGGTATTTTTCTGTTCATGAATTTTCAAGTCGGGAAAAGATTGTTTTCGCTCTTCTCAAAGCAGCCCCCCACGTCAAGGACTGGTGGGAAACCTACTGCGAGCAGAAGGATGAAAGTACAGGCTCACTATTTTCAGCCGCACCCACTTGGAATGACTTTCGGGATGCCATCAAGGAGCAGTACTACCCTGTCGGAAGCTATGAGGACAAATACATCAAATGGACCACATTGCGGCAGGGACGAGACCAAGATGTGCCGGAGTTCACAAACATTTTTCATACCCTTCGCACACAGTTGGGTATCAAAGATTCTGAGCTGCATCTGGTACTCAAATACCGCGGCTGCCTGCACAGATACATCCAGGAAGAGATGGTGTTCTTGAACATCTCCTCGCTCGGCACGGCGTACCGATATGCTGTCAAAATCGAGCAAAAGTTCAAACAGAAGAAGCGAGACTTTGGATCTGCAAATCCGAAGCCCAAAGGACAAAGCCAAGGCGGGGTGACCCAAGACAACCCGTCGAAGCCGCAAGAAAAGAACAACACCATGAAGCCGAAGAAAGACACAGGGAAGTGGTGTGAGTTCCACAAGAGTCCCACTCATAACACAAGTGAGTGTCGGACCAAGCAGTCGCTGGTGGCCGAGTTGAAGGCTTCCGAATCAGATGCATGTTCCGACCCTGAGCCAGAACCCGACAAGGGGAATGGTAAAGGGAAGCAGATCATTGATGCGGACCCCAGCGCCACTGTTGCCACCGCCAAGATCCAGAAAGATGAGCCCGAAAATCCAGAGGAAGGGGAGCGTCTTTTCCACTCACAGATGTGGGTGAAGGGTTCGCCGCTGCAATTCATTGTCGACAGTGGCAGCCAAAAGAACCTCATTTCAGCAGAGGTCGTGAAGCGGTTGGGCCTACCGACTACACCTCACCCACAGCCGTACAGTATCGGGTGGCTTCATGAAGGACGAGATCTCAAAGTTCGCCAGCAGTGCCGCCTTCCATACAGCATCAAACCATTCACAGACGAGGTATTGTGTGATGTTACACCTCTGGATGTTTGTGATGTACTATTAGGCCAGCCATACTTGTGGAGGCGACATGCTGTGTATGAGTCAAGGCCTCGCGCTGTCATTATTTCTTTGGGTGATTCATTATACAGGATACCAGAGGTAGCTCCACCTACTGCCACATCTTTGATCACTGCTAAGAAAGGCAGCAAGCTCATATCACAGACCAGGAAATTCATCTGTCTGGTTCACTCCAAAAGTAAGGGGAAGATTGTTGCTACATCCATGACCCCTGCAAAGGGTTCCTCTACGCAGCGGCAGCAACAAAGGGATACGGTCATGACAAAACACAGGAACAACTTCTCCTCACCCACAAGGGTACCACATAAGCTTCAAGTGGGCAACAAATTCTGGTTGCATCTGCAGAGAGAACGCCTTACCAGAACCCATCAGAAGCTCAGACCACTCCGACATGGTCCTTACAGCAGTACCAAGGCTATGGGGAACAATGCTTTGGAGCACATCATTCCTCCATTCCTTCGCCTGCACCAAATTTTCAATGTGGACCATCGTCGACCATGCTTCCCACCATCACTGGACACATCAGAGATTGTAGGACAAGTTCAGCAGATGGAGGAACTCAACGCAATGGGGACCATTGCTTCCTAAGGGGGGAGGAATGATCCAGGTGGATGTTGGTGGCCACCCACCAACCCATTTGGACCCCCACAACTGTCTCTTTCAGTCTTTTCAGTTTCCTTAATTGTAGCACAACTTACTATTTTTAGCAGTTTTTCGGGTCCTGAACTTCCGGAGCCGTTTTGAGGCCCTAAACGACGTTTTTTTGGGAATCTGGGGGCAACATGGGTCTATAGACCGATGTTGCCCTTCCCAAAGTGGTAGTGCTCGGATAGATCTTTCTAACGAGCTATTGTACGCGTCAAACGGAGATCGTATGCCAAAGTTACGACCCCGGGAAATTGATGTACCAATTTACCCAAACGGGGCCCACAATTTGGCGTTTCATCTTCTAGGGTTAGGTTTCGGGATGTGAAGGGTTTTCCATTGTTTCTCAAAAATAATTAGGCCTTCGAGCCTCATTGTAATACAGTTCGGAACAGTTCAGAGGCATGTAGCCGCACATCTCTTCTCAGAGATAGCTACCATCGCCCTAGCTGGTTTATTTCCATTTCTGGTTGTAAGCATATTTCGGTATTTTCCATTAATGAAATGAAGTCTTATTTCCGCTGCATATCTGTTTTTATGATTATCGTATCTCTGTATTTATGGTTATCTCTGTAATCTATTGTGTTCCTGCTTAAATCCGGATCAGTGGTATCAGAGCGGTCTGCTTTTTCTCTGTTTTTCTTTGCATGTCCCCAACGAGGTCGGGATATAAGGAGTTAGGGCTTGAACTGGTCGAACCTTTGCAAGACCAGCCTCGCAAATCCCGACGGCCTCCCATGGCGGATGAGAAGAAAGACGAGGGGGCAGGAGATCCTATCAAAATCTTGCTCGAAGAAGCGCTCGAGCGGCAAAGGAACGCGATGATGGATAGCTTTGCGCAGATCCTTCAGCGGCTACCCAGAGGCGACGCATCGGCTTCCAACAGCGACTCTGGAAACGCCACACAGTTCAAGGTACAAGTTAATTTTGAAATCCCCATCTTCGAGGGTCAAATAGACGCAGATGCCGTAGATAAATGGTTAAATCTGCTAGATGGGTATTTTTCTGTTCATGAATTTTCAAGTCGGGAAAAGATTGTTTTCGCTCTTCTCAAAGCAGCCCCCCACGTCAAGGACTGGTGGGAAACCTACTGCGAGCAGAAGGATGAAAGTACAGGCTCACTATTTTCAGCCGCACCCACTTGGAATGACTTTCGGGATGCCATCAAGGAGCAGTACTACCCTGTCGGAAGCTATGAGGACAAATACATCAAATGGACCACATTGCGGCAGGGACGAGACCAAGATGTGCCGGAGTTCACAAACATTTTTCATACCCTTCGCACACAGTTGGGTATCAAAGATTCTGAGCTGCATCTGGTACTCAAATACCGCGGCTGCCTGCACAGATACATCCAGGAAGAGATGGTGTTCTTGAACATCTCCTCGCTCGGCACGGCGTACCGATATGCTGTCAAAATCGAGCAAAAGTTCAAACAGAAGAAGCGAGACTTTGGATCTGCAAATCCGAAGCCCAAAGGACAAAGCCAAGGCGGGGTGACCCAAGACAACCCGTCGAAGCCGCAAGAAAAGAACAACACCATGAAGCCGAAGAAAGACACAGGGAAGTGGTGTGAGTTCCACAAGAGTCCCACTCATAACACAAGTGAGTGTCGGACCAAGCAGTCGCTGGTGGCCGAGTTGAAGGCTTCCGAACCAGATGCATGTTCCGACCCTGAGCCAGAACCCGACAAGGGGAATGGTAAAGGGAAGCAGATCATTGATGCGGACCCCAGCGCCACTGTTGCCACCGCCAAGATCCAGAAAGATGAGCCCGAAAATCCAGAGGAAGGGGAGCATCTTTTCCACTCACAGATGTGGGTGAAGGGTTCGCCGCTGCAATTCATTGTCGACAGTGGCAGCCAAAAGAACCTCATTTCAGCAGAGGTCGTGAAGCGGTTGGGCCTACCGACTACACCTCACCCACAGCCGTACAGTATCGGGTGGCTTCATGAAGGACGAGATCTCAAAGTTCGCCAGCAGTGCCGCCTTCCATACAGCATCAAACCATTCACAGACGAGGTATTGTGTGATGTTACACCTCTGGATGTTTGTGATGTACTATTAGGCCAGCCATACTTGTGGAGGCGACATGCTGTGTATGAGTCAAGGCCTCGCGCTGTCATTATTTCTTTGGGTGATTCATTATACAGGATACCAGAGGTAGCTCCACCTACTGCCACATCTTTGATCACTGCTAAGAAAGGCAGCAAGCTCATATCACAGACCAGGAAATTCATCTGTCTGGTTCACTCCAAAAGTAAGGGGAAGATTGTTGCTACATCCATGACCCCTGCAAAGGGTTCCTCTACGCAGCGGCAGCAACAAAGGGATACGGTCATGACAAAACACAGGAACAACTTCTCCTCACCCACAAGGGTACCACATAAGCTTCAAGTGGGCAACAAATTCTGGTTGCATCTGCAGAGAGAACGCCTTACCAGAACCCATCAGAAGCTCAGACCACTCCGACATGGTCCTTACAGCAGTACCAAGGCTATGGGGAACAATGCTTTGGAGCACATCATTCCTCCATTCCTTCGCCTGCACCAAATTTTCAATGTGGACCATCGTCGACCATGCTTCCCACCATCACTGGACACATCAGAGATTGTAGGACAAGTTCAGCAGATGGAGGAACTCAACGCAATGGGGACCATTGCTTCCTAAGGGGGGAGGAATGATCCAGGTGGATGTTGGTGGCCACCCACCAACCCATTTGGACCCCCACAACTGTCTCTTTCAGTCTTTTCAGTTTCCTTAATTGTAGCACAACTTACTATTTTTAGCAGTTTTTCGAGTCCTGAACTTCCGGAGCCGTTTTGAGGCCCTAAACGACGTTTTTTTGGGAATCTGGGGGCAACATGGGTCTATAGACCTATGTTGCCCTTCCCAAAGTGGTAGTGCTCGGATAGATCTTTCTAACGAGCTATTGTACGCGTCAAACGGAGATCGTATGCCAAAGTTACGACCCGGGAAATTGATGTACCAATTTACCCAAACGGGGCCCACAATTTGGCGTTTCATCTTCTAGGGTTAGGTTTCGGGATGTGAAGGGTTTTCCATTGTTTCTCAACAATAAATAGGCCTTCGAGCCTCATTGTAATACAGTTCGGAACAGTTCAGAGGCATGTAGCCGCACATCTCTTCTCAGAGATAGCTACCATCGCCCTAGCTGGTTTATTTCCATTTCTGGTTGTAAGCATATTTCGGTATTTTCCATTAATGAAATGAAGTCTTATTTCCGCTGCATATCTGTTTTTATGATTATCGTATCTCTGTATTTATGGTTATCTCTGTAATCTATTGTGTTCCTGCTTAAATCCGGATCAATCATGTTCCCTCTTGATCTTCCTTGACAAGCTCCAGACACCTCAACACCTTCATCTAGCCTTCATTCACCCTTTCCCATCATTTTTCCACCTTTAAAACCTCCAAAAATAGCTCTCGGCCTCCTCCTGTAGATCCCCTGCAGCCTTCTGTAGAATTTCCTATGAGTGATTTTTCAAAGTCTGATTGCAAGGGAAGTCTTCAGAAGGGTACTAGGGGCTCCTAAGGACCTCTCCACACCTTCCTCCACCTCTACAAAATCCAAGTCTATCTTCCTTCGCCACCAAACCTCTGCACAATCACAATCCGATAAATTGCAAGCATAATAATTTCATATAAAAACACTCAAAAAAATACAAAAAGATGTTATTTTCTTATTTTATTCTGGGAATAGCTTAAGTAGATGTGATTTACATTTTCAATAGTCAATGGCACTCATTTCATCAGTTTTAATCTATTTTCCTACAAAAGTAGGGTTAGTTGGATAAATTAGGGTTCGCTAGGGTTTGCCTTACATTTCAGTCTTCTTTCTCTTTTTGCAAGTAGAATAGTCCTCGTAGAGTTAGCTTTCTTTCATCACAGTTAAAAGCTTCTTCTGAGAATTTATAGAAGTTGGCTTAAGCTCCTAGTGATCTTGTGCCAGCTGACCAAGTGACAGCCTATAGTGAGAGCTAGTACTTTTGCATACAACACCGTCATTTGCAAGTTTGTTACGAACTACTGGGTTGATAAAAGTAAAGTAGGAAGCCCCAGGAGTTGCAACATTATTGCTGCAATACTGGTGCTCACCACCTTCTTGGTTGTTGGAGAGAGCCCTCTCTAGCTTGGTAGGGCTAGCTACCAAGTCAAAAGATTGGTTTGTGGTTACCTCAACTGGACTCTTCCTCAGCCTTGGAGATCCAGAGGAGTGATAACACAAGGATGGCCTCAATGCAAGTTAATATGAGATCCATACTGTGATGATCCAAAGCCATGATGTGGTGATCTTCCTAGAGGTCATCAAATTGAAGGAGAATCTCTCTGTTAGCCTCACTCCTCATAAGGAGGACTCTTCCCAATAGTACTTTTATATGCTAATATAATTAAATAGTGTGTAAATATTAGCTTTGTCAGCCAAGGGTGTGGCTATTATCTGACACCCAAAAGGCCACAAAGGCCACCACCTCTACATTAGTGAATTTCACTCGATCTTTTAGGAATTCTTCAGTTGCATGTTGGATTTCAACTTGAATTTCTAAAGGAGTGTGAGAGTGGAAAAGAGGGGAAACATTGTAAGCACATAAGCATGTGTGAGCATTGCCATCAACATGACTCAAAGATCCACATTGACTATGGGTTCTTTAATGAGGCATGACAGGGAGGAGACACAATTTAAAACATAGTGGAGCAGAGGCTTTGATAGAGCAGGAAACCACATAGATGGATAAGGGAAAGCATAAAACATAAAGAAACAAGGATGGTGGAACAAAAACCAATAGGGAGATGGAAACCAATAGATCAATATCCCTCCTCATGAAGAGAAATCACTGCCTTCAAAATAAATTATCTTAGGCCAGTTGGAATAAACGAGTGTAAGATGATAAGGAGAAGAAAAATGCAAGGGAAAATGAAATAAACTAGAGAAAATATGGCAAGTAATGAACACAATTACTACTATTCCAGAGCCATAAATGGGTTAACAAGTTGTGAACATCGAAGCTTCTCCTTTGTCGATCCTCCAACATATATTCCCCTACCATCCCAACAAAAAGGTGAACAATAGTTAGTGGAGGACTAGGTCAGGAGGACCTGGTCCATCCCCACAATTGGAAAGGAAAAAAAGAGTGTCCAGAAAATTTCATGCTTTAGCTACTGAGAAATATAGTGTAAAGCTCAACTTCATCTAGAGAGAATTCTTATGCATAATGAGATGCAAAACTTAATAAAATTATTGCCTACACAATAGTTCAGATATCCACGTTATGTTTTCATTAAAACAATGTACTAGTGAAGTGATATATAAATGACATGTTCCATTATGATAAAAGAATTAAATGAGGGGCTAGGGTGGTGAAGTGAGGTGGTGGAGTCGATCTTGGGTTTAGGATTTTTGTTTCTCATATAAATTAGGGTTTGTAATCTCTATTATCTAAATAGACTTTACGTTTTCCCATCCTGCACTTGCATAAGGAATCAACACTACGATGGCCATAAGGGCAGGTGGTGATCCCACTCCTTCCAAAATTCCCTTGCAGGCAAATGTATTCAGATAGACGAAAACCATGACCCTTAGGGAGGGGTTTTTGGCTCTTCACAGGTACTAATTTTGGGTGACAAATGACAACAAGGTTTGGGAAGAAAATGTATACCAAAGGCCACTAAAAATACTAGATTTGTCATACCCACAAAGTGCTTGGAAGATCATGGAATGAGTATGAGAGATCATGCTTTCACTTCAAAATTCATTGCAATTTGGCCAACTAAAAGGGACGTAGAATGATGGATTTAACTGAATTGGCAACCCAAAGGTGAGGTTGATTTGAGGTTTGGCCCAAAAAAAAATTTCACTATTATTTTCTCTAGTTTAGAGGATAAAGAGCACACTTTTGAAGGCGAACCCTATTTCTACAATAATGAAGGGTTTTACATCCGCCACTGGGAAGCAGATTTTAACCCAGATATTGAGGAATTTATGGCAACCCTAGTTTGGGTAAGGTTATATTCCCTCCCTATTGACTTATGGATACCAGATATCCTTGAGGGCATTAGATAGGTGCTTGGGAGATTTGTCAAAATCTCAGAAGTGACTAGATGAGAAAGAAATATGTCATATGCTCGTTTATGTGTCTATATGAATGTATTCAGCCTTTACTGGAATCGATATAACCATATTACCAGGGTGAAATCTGGATTCAACCAATTGATTATGAACATGTTCGGTAAAGATGTTGTATTTTCCATGAGCATGGCCATATTATTTGAGATTATACGATGCGAAGAAAGGAGCAAGAATTTAGAAGCTTTCTAGGGAATGATTGTTTCACCAAGGTCTCCATAAGGATACGTAACCAAAATAATCGATTCCCTCCAAATGTTGTGTCCACGGAAGAAAATAATTCTTTCTCTGCCCTTGAAGCCATGGAAGAAAACTTCAATAAGATAGAGGACACTCAGATTGTAGATAATCTGGTAGAAGTTGTCCCTAACAAACAAGCACAAAAGCACAAATTGGAGGATGAAGGCCCCCAACAAAAGGACTTTGACTTCTTTGGCTTACTGGGGTTTGATGAAGTTTCTCAGCTACTTACTCAAGACTCCAAGGAACTCTCTAGGGAGGAAAGAATCTTGGTTGGTTTGGTTAATGAATGGGAAGATCAAGACCTCACAGAGTTAATCGAAGAGCATTGAGAACAATATGCAAATGCTTACCTCAATTGGAAAAACAAATGTTGACAATCCTTAGGAAATATTCAAGGAGCTAAATTTGTTCAAGCTCTCAAGGAGAATGGAAAGAAAAAAATCCTAAAAGACATAACCAAGGAGCTTAAAAATAAAGGAAAAAATAACTGGAAGGAGACAACACAGTTTGTGCAATATATTTTACCCAACTCTGGCCCAGTAATAACCCAACAGATGCAACCCTCAAACAATCTACCTTATCCTCATGACAATGCTCACATGTAATATCTAAGGGCTTAATAGTAAATGGAAATGAAGATATACTATATACTAAATAAGAAAGGAAAAACCAACGATTGTGATTCTGTAGGAAACAAAAATGATGGGTGATAAAATGACATATATCACAACCCAGTGTTGGAAATGATGCAAGTCTATGGCTTTGGAAGAAAAAGGAAGTGTTGGGGGTCTGTCTATATGGTGGAACCATAGTGAGGTAGAATTTCAAGATTGGATGGCCAATTCTAGAGTTCTAACAGGATGGTTATGTTATATGGGAATCAAGGAGTTTGCATTTCTAACAAAAGTTCATGGTCCCTCCTCCATGGGGGATAAAATTAATTTTTGCAACAACTTTTTGACACCAAACAACTAGTGGGGGATTCCCTATGGATTATTGATGGAGAATTCAACCTCATCATATCATTGCAGGAGAAAAAAGGAGGGGGTAAGAAGACTTTACCAAACATCGACTACCTTTGATGGATATATGCAGCAGTTGAGGTTGGTGGATATACCCAAAATTAATTGTTTATTCACATGGAATAATCAACGGGGAGGCTCTCATCAAATAGTAAGTTGGATGGATAGATTCCTCTTGTCTGAAGGCATCTTACAAAAGGATATTTTCTTCAAGGCTTCCATCTTGCCGTGTATGGGATCATATCATTGGCTAATCAGATTGGAACTTGACATGAAGGAACCCCCCTCCAACTGTCCCTTCCATTTTGAATGCTTCTGGTTTTAGCATTCAAATTTTGTTGAAATACTAAACAAATGGTGGATGGACCTCGATATCAGAGGTAATTCTAAAATGAAAGTTTTTTAGCATAAGTTGAAGGATTTAAAGCTTAGAATAAAATAATGGAACAAGAAAGTCTTTGGAAACATTTTTGAGGATATGATACTTATGGAAAAGAAAATGGTAGGGATACAACAACATATGATTCTTGAAGGCAAATATCTAAAATTGGTGGCAGAAGAGGTAACCACCCTCATCAAATTGGAGCGAAGATGTAAACGGGAGGAAGAACTATGGAAGCATAAATCAAGTTTTCAATGGTTTCAAGAAGGGGAACAAAATACAATTTTTTTTCACAACTCCATGATTCAGTGTCATCACATTAATAGATTCTTTTCTATCAACTCAAAATATGGTGAAAGTAAGACACGTCACTAGGAGATCAAACATGACCTGATTACCTATTATAAGGACCTCCTTACTGAGCACTCCTCCTGTAGGCAAAAAGCTATCAATGTTGTACTTCAACACATTCTAATGTTAGTCAACAATGACCAGAACATTGCCCTGATGAGGCCAAAATCATTCCAAGAGGTGGAGATGGTAGTCATGAACATGCCTAAAAATAAGACACCTAGGCCTGATGGCTTCACTTCAGATTTCTTTCAGGCCCGTTGGAGATTTTTGGGCAAGGAAATTCATGAACTAGTAGAAGAATCATGACAAACCACATCTTTACACCCTACTCTCAATGCTACCTTTTTCACCCTCATCCCAATAGTTGGACATTCATGAATCCCAATGGCTTCAGACCAATTGTGCTTTGCAATGTCATATAAAAAATGATCTCATAAGTGGTTGTCAATTGATTGAAGCTAATCATGCCATCTCTCATATCACCCACTTAGACTAGTTTTCTGAAAGGATGTCAGATTGTTGATGGTATCATTGCAGCACAAGAAATTATTCACTCCCTCAGGTTGACGAAGCAACTAGGTATGCTTATTAAAATTGGTTTGTCTAAAGCTTATGACCACATCAGTTGGACTTACTTGTTTCAGGTTCTTTGATCCTTTGGCTTCTCTAGTCAATGGATATCGTGGGTATCATCCCTCATATCTACAATGTTTTTCTCTATTCTCATCAACAGTTCAACTTCAGATACCTTTACCTCCTCTAGAGGTTTAAGGTATGGAGACCCATTGTCTCCCTTATTATTCATTATAGCGATGGAAGGGCTTAGGAGAATTATATATAAATCTTGTTCAATGGGGCACCTACATGGTTTACACTTATACGGTAAAGAATTTCCTGTCTCACATCAACTTTTTTTGATAATGTAGTCATACAATGAAAGAGGTGCATTGTATCACCAAAATTCTCTAGCTTTTCATGGATGCGTCTCGCACATTGGTAAATAGAAAAAAGATCAATATCTTCTTTTTCAATTGCCCAGAGATTGTTCAGACTCAGTTGAATTCAGTATTAGGTTTTAAGAATGGTAATCTTCCTTCCAATTACTTGGGGGTACCTCTGGTTATACAATCTAACCATGTGGCATACTGGGAAGAAATTATAGAAAGAACTCAACGCTAGATCAATAATTAGACTTTGAAAACACTAAATTTCCTAAGCTGCCTCACACTATTGAAAACGGTCTTACAAGAAATCCCCAATTATCAATTAACGGTTATGCCTATTCCCATAGAAGTTAGTAACCACTTCCGCTCATTATGGAGTGACTTCTTATGGAGAAGTTCTACCAAAATGCGCAAATGGGTTCTGGTCGGATGGGACCAATTGACTAAACCCAAGATCATGGGGGGTTTGGGACTTAGAGATACACAATTAACTAGTCAAGCTTATGGTATGACATTATAGTGGCTTTGGGTTCAGGAAGGCCTGTAACTTTGGAAGAAAGTTTGGCAAAGGAAATACTTACCTCTTCTTACTCAAGAAGAGAGATTATGTTTCGATGGAACCATCAAAGGAAAGGACCTTATTAAACAAAACACTTTTTGGGATGTCAAAGATGGTACAACTAAGGCCTTCTGGGAAGACTTTTGGCAACAACTACTGTGCTTGGAAGAGTTTCAACAGTTTCAACCCATACAAACAATTTCCAAAAGCCTTGGTGCTCATAGGTAGACTTTTGGAAACCCTTTACGGAGAAGCAAGAATGAAGGATATGGAAGGAGAGAGATGATTGGCTACTCAACGATAACAATTACACATGGGAGGAATTTAAAGAATTACTAGACAACAAGAAGATTAGAGTCTCTCAACAATGAGATATTTTACGATGGGGACATCAATAATCGAGTACATTCTCGTTGAAATAAGCATACTTTATACTTGCAAGTTTTCACACAAGTGACAATGTAGTGTTCTGGAAGAAATTGTGGAATAGCAAATGGTGGCAGAAACTTGCCACCTTTCTTTGGATGCTTGCATAGGGACATACCCTTACATGGGAATGCTTATGAAGAAAAGGCTACAAGGGTATGTTGGTTTGCTCCCTATGCTTTCAAGTAGAAGAGACAATAGAACATATTTTAATGACTTGTACCTTTGCACGCTGTGTTTGAGACATTATCCCACAAAGCTTCCGATGTTCCCTGCCAGACTTCAACTTGGCTACAAATTTATTTTCTCATTTTTTTGAAAACAATTTCAAGAATCCTATCGCTTTACGAGCCTGGCGATTGGCCTTTGGATTTATATTATGGAATTTATGGAAAGAACAAAATTTTAGAGTGTTTGATACAAAAAAGAGGATTGTTTCCATTTTACAAGAAACAATCCTCCAAAATATTTGAGACGATTATTGTATCCACTTTTACAAAGGATGATTGGTTCGCTGATGTGCTAGAGGAAAAAAATTGGATCTACACCCTTACATGTTCATCTCTTCTTCCTCTTTGCCTCTCAAGCTAAGGTTTCATGGTCCCAATATTTTCACACCTCCTCTGCCAGGTTTTAGGATATTAAGCTTTGACGGGGCATTGAAAGGGAACTTGAGGCCGACCAGTTATGGACGCATTTTTCGAGATGAGAATTCTTTGCCACTACACGTATATGCACTCTCCTGTGGAATTCCAAAAAATAATATGGAATAATTTCTTTCCCTAGAGAAAGGTTTGCAAATTGTTGTTCGAGAAGGGTATAGGTTGCTACAGGTGCATGGTGATTCCTAACTTATCATACAATGTCTATGAAAGTTTTTACATGGTCAACTAGAGGACAAATGAAGTCACAGTTGGCAACTTCATGAGATAATTATGAGTAATAAAACCATGCTTATCTCTTTTCATTATATTCTTCCACACCACACGCCGGGAAAGAAAAATGGTGGTAGACATATTGGCTAATTGGAGCAACCACTATCAGCACCTGGCCTTTAATGAGTCATGGATGACTGCCACCGCCATTGAGGAAATTCAACAAATCCATTAGTAATTGCAACACGATAAGTCAACAACAGAGAAAAACATCCCCGATGGGGGTGGCATGAATGTTCTTAGGTGCGATAGTTTGCATCATTCACATGTGTGGAATAACAATGGCAAAAGGGAAGGTAGGCATGGGGATGAGAGCCAAGCTCTCCACTTCTCCTCATCACACCCTCACATGGCATTAACACTACCCTTAGTCACAAATGCATCTACCCTTGTCAAATCAGTTTAAATGCGGACATTTGGTGGGAGAGGGGCCTCAATTTGACATTCTCCTTATCTGTTGTTTTTGGCCATTGCAATTGGTTATGGCTTCATCCTAGGGAGGATTGTTTACGAAGTGCACATGCTCTGACATAAGCAAGGCATGTCGCGCTCAGGAGCACATGATTTGGGTTTTTAATGTTGTAGTTGACATGTGTGCCATGACGCACAGTTGTCCTTCTCTGGTTTTCACTAGCTCAGGTCTTCTCTCCTATTGGTTTGATCCTTTCACGTTGTTTTCCCTTTACAACCATATAGGATTTGTCTCAGGGTGGCAGATATTCAACTTTGTTCGAAGGAAAGTGGCATACTTCCAACTGTCATTCAGCTCCTGGTTACTAAGGTGAGAGCTCAATGCTTTCAACGTAGGTCTATCTATGTATTATTCACCTCCACGATTCCTTTCTTGTTGTCATTTTACTGGTTATTGTGTGTCATTTCCCTTTGGCAGTCTCTCTGGTTCTTGCAAGTGCCCATGTTCTTTGTTTTATTTCTTCATAACACAATGATGAGTCCCTCCTTTGAACTGGTTATTGTGCTACCCACTGCATCCCCCCAAATTACTGACTCTGCGGGCATTTCATTCAACTGTCCTGTATTGGTATGTGGTGTTTTTTATCCTAACACATTTTTGATATGTTTTGATAGTCTCACGAGTCTTGTCTCGGCTAATCTTAGTTTCCTAGTTCTTATTAGTCAATTTCCTCTGCAAATTCAGCTCCTTTGGGAGCCTGAATACGTAAGTAATTTTGGGTTGCTCTCCCTCTCTATGGTGGATGACACCCTAATTTGTCTCAATCTCCACACTTCCATAATCTTGCATGTCCACCATCGTAGTCGCCTGTTCGTTCCCCCTGCACCTGTCCATACACATTCTCCCTATTATTATATGGCACCGAGACAACGTCTACCCAATCATCAGGGTGGCATCTCAGGTGCATCTTCCTCTCATCGTCAACGTCTCTTTGGTTTGGAACTCTTTGGCTTATCATTTTGACTCCATTCCCCTTGAAGTGAGGAATGTGATTCTTCATTTGGAAGCAAAGGAATTGGGGATAGGTCATACTTTTCTAACTCTGAGATCAATGGTAGCACCTTAAGGCGGACTCTAGACCTAGGCAAATTTCGAAAAATGAGGCTCCATTTCCTTCATTCAGTGGTTGTGCACTATCAACTAGAAACCTTTCTTCACATGGTCATCCGTGACAAGAAGTCAAAAATTATCAATTATTTGCAAGACAAGAGGAGATTAAGCAAATTCTCCAGGATGTTAGATATAATCTGGATGACAATGTGGCCATATTAACACGGGTAGAGCATTTTGTGGTGTATGACTATGACTCTAGATTTGATACATAGCCTAAAGCACCAACAATCATAAATGCTCCAACAAAAATTCCCTCCCAAGGCAATTCCAACTCCCTCTCTCTAGTTATCATATTGGATTAATAGTTTCTCATGGTTCTTAGCATTTCATTTTGGAAACAAACTATGCCTAAATTTTCTGTGCTTTTATCATTTTCATGGTGTTTTAATATGCCATATGCAAACACTGGTTTGTGTTTGGTTTGCTATGAACACACTTATGCATGTAACTCTCTATATGCAATGCTTTGTCTACCTAACTTGACCTTTTGTAAATTTTTTGAACAAACTAGAAATTAATCCTAAGATCTGTAATAATTACTAAAAAATCTAAAATTGTTGATTAAAGAAATGATAAACATTGTTTCCCTCACTTAAACTAAAGATCCCAATTTTTTTTGGAGAATAAAAACTATCAAAATATCATTTTTTTTCAATAATATAAATATATCTACCAAGCTTTAAAAAAAATAAGCAAGGAGGTGGCCCCACCTTTCCCTCGATTGAGTGGAGTGAAAGCTCCACCGCCTCCCTCCCTCTCCTGGAATCCCGTTGTCACCTAATCGGAGAACTAAAAGATATTATTTTACAATAAGTTATTTTATTAAATATATTGCAAGCAAAATGGATATCACACGGGAAGAAACGTTATTTTCACAGTATTGTTCACTTATCATATAACAATTCCAAACACGAAATTATAGAGGTTAGGAAATTGGGTTTTATAATCATTGCGTGACTTAAACTCCTTTCCTTAAAACTATGAGAACCAATTTATTTGCGACCCGTGATCATTTTACAGCAATTCAAGCCATTCAAGTGTACTTAAAATATTGATTTTCATATCTCAATTTTCTTATGTTGTGGACCCATTTATATAATAGTGTGAAGATTCAATTATTGCTATGACAATGAGATATAGACCGCAACATAGCTCGGTCAATTATATATTATTGAGGGTCTTAATATAATTAATTTAATTTAATTTGCTATTCAAAATTGAAATATATATCTTTAATTATTAAAGTTATTTAAATGTTATTTATATATTAATTATTTTTAGTAATAGGGACTTATTATAATTTAGGGTGTAATTTAATTTATAGACAAAATGATTTTTTTCACGATTTTTTTTCCTGATTAATTTTAATCAAAATATGATTGAGATCTTTAAAAATTTGAGTTTAAATTATTTAATTTGCATAATTCTAGTACCCTAGAGGCTTTTTAGGGCGTCGAATCTATTTATGCATTCAAAAAAGTATTTTAAATAACAAAAAATCTTGAAATTGTATTGTCGTATTTTGGTGAATTCCGGTGAAAGAAGGCTATTTCGTCTATAAGTTATACTACGTCATGGCCAGTTAGAAGTAAGGACAATTATCACTAACTATTATTCACAAATTCAAGTTGTTTGATCATCATTATTCAAGTAAAATCATAGTACTTGGCATAGGTTGATGGTGATTCATATGGGGCATGCTTTCACTCTTACTAGTTGCTTATAAATCTTAGGCTATTAACCTATTTCCTTATCCCTAGGAAAAGTAAACACGTAACCAAACAAAAATAATTTTAGACATACTCCAAGATCAATGACACTTGTATACTTATATCAATTTTTATTATACATATTTAAATATATTTGTTTATTTATTACACGAGGTGTACAGTACTTGGTTTGTGTGGGGTTTAGTCCCTAGTAGGTCTTAGGTTCAAATTTCATGGGGAGGGTTTGAGGATGAGAACCACTTTTGGGGGGGTTAAACTATCCTAAAGGGAGTCGAAGCTCAACTAAGCTTTGTATCCTACTAGTGGGCAAATTGTTCTTCCATCCAACATTAGGGCCAGCGCTTGCCTTAATTGATATATATTAATTAAAAAAAGACTAATACTAATTTATAATATGTATATAGATGTATGATTTAGTGGTAATCAATAATATGATCATAAATATTAATGGTTAAGAACATTTGTTTTTCTTTAGTGGTGAGAGTTTAAAATTTAAAAGGGGTATGGTATCTACACCGATATATTTTTTTCTTTTTTCTTTTAAGAATCGTGAGACTTATTACCTATCACCGAGAAGGCCTATAGTCAAGTTAGAGGGATTGCCCCTATATTCTTAAGCTTAATGTAACTACCCACAAGCATGATAGGTAGGTTAACCAAGTTTCAAACTTGGGTGGGGCCCCAATATTGGTCAACAAACACTTTCTAGTGCGAGACACCTACCATTCAGCCTAGCCTAATAAAATACTCATCTTTATAAACTTCAGTAGTCTAATTGTTACGAGAAAATAATCTTACACACCAATTTATTATTTAAACTATAAATTGACGACGACAACGACGACGGCGGCGACAATGACGACGACGACGGCGGCAGCGGCGACAACGACGATGACAGCGGCAATGGCGACGACGAGTTAAAAATACATTAAATATTTATTAATTTATTTTTTAATAATTTTATTTAAAAATATATATATTTTTTAATTTATAAAAAATTAATAATTAATAAAAATATTATTATAATAAAATAATAATTTTAATATAATAAACATAATATCATTATAAACCCTGGTTTGAACCAACGCCCTTATGATGAGAACATTTACTTCAGTTACTCAAGTACAACGTAATACATATTTTAAAACATTTGCTCCATTTACTAAACTACAACCCAATGAAGATTTTAAAAACAATCAATATCTTTTGGATGTTAATGTCCCTTATTAGAATCATATTTGCTTCAATTACTCAACCACAACTTATAGCTATTTTAAAAGCAATCATCGAGGTGCATTCTCCACCTCAATCTGAAGGCAATATATTTCCGTCTCAACACGTGTTCTTTTAAAAAGAAAAATTTAATTTAAAAAACAAAGTTCATTGGAACATAACAGAAAAGTTAAAACCTAAGTTATAAAATTGTAATATCTAATATAAATAATGATAAGAATTAAATAGATATATGCAGACATTTGATTTTTGAATTTTTTGGCAGCATTCGATTGTAAAGATTGGTTATCGTTAAATAATCACTCTGTTTTTATATTTTTATTTTAAATTTCAGAATATTTTAGAAATTTAATAATTATAAATAAAATAAAATTAGTATTTCTAATAATTATAAATAAAATAAAATTATTAATTTATTTTATTTTTTAAATAAGAAAAAACTAACTCGCCTTTTATTATAAAAAGTTTGTTTATATATTTTTGCATTATTTCTTATTCCACATTTTAAGGAAGAATGGGACATTATTTCACTTTCTATACTATTTCTAGTTCAAGGATCTTTTATCTCATTCATAAAATATATCATTTTACTTTCAACCCCTCGCCTAAAACAAACTTATATATCTTCAATATGCTCTTCAAAAAGACAAGTTTGTAGAGAAAATTACATATATGTGACTTAATCTTTAAAACACAACACAACCTCACTAATCTATATTTATGATCATAGAATCATCGAAAATTTCATTGGAAAGTGTAGAGAAATATATCTTCCTAGACAGTCTATTGTATCCTTCTTTTGACATAGCATCTGCTATATGATTTTGTTCCCTGTAGATATGTGAAAATGACAGATTTTGGAAACATTTCCCTAATGATCTTATTCGATGCATTTCATTGATGAGCATTGGTGAACCAAAATTTAATCTCTCCAAGACCCAATATATAATCACTTTGGAATCTCTGAAAATGTCCAAAGAAACAATCCCAAGCCACCTTGCACAAAATAAGACCCCCCAAAGAGCTAACAACTTAACTCTATTATTTGTTCCCTCAACATTATTCTAGCTGAAGAGATAAAAATCATCGAGTTTCATTACAATAAAAACATCACTGCCACAAACCCCATTTGCTACTGCCCCATCAAAAAATCCTACTAGAAATATTTTCCACGCATCCTCCAATTGTTAAACCCTGCTAGATAATTTATGCTTAATCATCCTAACCTCCATAGAATAACGTACAATCTTCTGGCAAGTGTCTCTTACCTCTGCCACTGTCGCTTCAAAAATATATTCATTTATCCTTCTCCAGATTCCCCATAGAATGTAAAAAAGAAGTATTCTATATTCCTTTTGGTCCTTTAACTATTGAAAAAAACATAATTCAAGAGAATTCCTAGCCCATTCCATTGAGAAATTAAGAAAATTCAACACACCATACCACACTGAAACCACAAATGGGTAGGATAGGAAAAGATGTAACACATATTCATTTTCTCTTTAATATAAAATGCACATCCTCGGCCCAGAGAATCCTCTTTTAAGAATATTATCCCAAGTTAAGATCTTGTCCCATAAAACCAACTGGAAAAAACATTTAAGCTTGAGGGGTGTCTCCCACTTCTACATTTTATGAAACTATGAGCGATCCACTCTCAAACAGTGTGAAGAGGATAGATAGTTGTATATGTTTTTTACCATAATTTTCCCTTTTTGATAAATATTTTCCCATGTAAGATAAGCCTCCTTTGCTGACAAATCTATGCATGCCATGTTTAGCTGAAAAATTTATCTCTCCCATTTACTGGCCAACGACCCTAAAGGTCAATCTCCCTAGCTTTAAGCCATGTATGAGTCTTAGAAAGACCTTGATACATATAAATATGGCATAATAAAAATATACCAATATTATGCAAATGTTGAATAAGTGGAACAAGTCGCGAATGATTACCACTAAAACCCCTTATAGAATCCAAACCAATCTCCACCATATTTCCAGAGCCAACCTCCCATTTCAGGTTCCCAAGCAACCAATTTTAAATCTTCATCATGCTTCTCCATATGTATGATATAGAAATTTGGATCCTAGCTCCTTTAATCCACACCACATAATGTTTTCTTCTTAAGTATTTCTCCTTTATAATCTATTGCGACAAACCCTTTCCATTCAAAGCCCTCCATAAATTCTTGACCAACAAAGCCATGCTCAAACATTTTGTATCTTTTATTCCCTAATCACCATATTGCACCCTCCTAGAAATCTCTTATAGACAAACAAGATGCATTTCTTTACATCCCCAAACCTTGCCCAAAGGACTTTTGTGATAATGGAATCTATCTGCTAGAAGATGTTCTTTGGTAGCATAAATAGGTGCACCCAATAGACAAAAATACCCTATAATACTGACTTAATCCTACCCCCCATCGAAAACCATTTGTTTGACTATATAGACATTCTCTTCTCAAATTTATTAATCAACCAATCCCAATATTCAATCCCATAGTTGTTGGGTTTCAAAATGAAACTAAGATACCTGAATATGATATTCATGGATATGACCTTCACCTCAATTTTTTTTTTAAATCTTCAATATTGAAGCCTCATCTGGAGTATTAACAATCAATGCAAATTTGGACTTGTTTTTACATGCCCATAGCATCTCCAAAAGAAGAGAGGATCCGATGAAAAGCAACCCAAATATGGACAAAAATATCTCCCATAAATAGGACATCGTCCACAAACATGAGGTTTGATATGTTAATGTTTTTGGTCACCCTACATCCATTAATAGAACCCTTAGAATGTTCTAAAGAGGTCCTCCTAACCAATCCTTCGATGACTAGCAAGAACATGAGAGGAGAAAGAGCACAACCCTTCCTTAAGCCTCTCAAAGCTTCGAAAATGTGAGTAGGATATCCATTTATCAAGATTGTAAAATTTACCGAGCAATACATGCCATAATCCAGTTCACCCCTGCACCCTCAGACCTATCCTACGAATGATCATTCTTAAGAACTCCCACTCTACACAATCATAAGATTTTATAAGATCTATTCTCAAAATGCATGCATTCATCTTATGCACCTTTATTAAATGAATGCATTCTAGTGAGATAACAACTGTATCCTGTATTTTTCTATATTCCATAAACATGACTTGCTTAGTAGAGATGTACTTAGATAGTGCGACTTCCAACCTTGTTGCTATGATCTTTGAAATCATCTTGTAGGCAGTGTTGCATATTGAAATGGGTCTATAATAATAAAAAAATGAAAGTGGTTGATACCTTAGGTATAAGAGCTATGAAAGTTGTATGAGGGAGCCAATCATTAATCTTTGAGTACATGACTCATTAACCATTTATAGAAGATCCAAACTCATGATATCTAAAAATTGTAAAAATAAATCCACTGTCCATCTGTTTGAGCAGGGCTCTTATCCCTAGCTAAAGATTTTAAAACCACTATCAATTCTTCCATAGAAACTAGTCTCCCAATAACCTCACTCTCCTCTGCATTAAAATTTTTAGGATATAGATTAATGAAGTCCATCCTCAAAATTGGACACTTCCCTAGCTTTATATTGGTTGCTGAAATGACAGAGTGATTCTCGCTGAATCTCTTTTTGAGATGAAATGTAATTTCCCGCGTCATCTAAAAGGCCCCAAATGGAGTTTTCTTTTCTCATTTTTGATGCATGATGATGGACAAATTTAGTATTTTTGTCTCCTTTGGCTACCTAATTGGCACAACTTTTTAAACACCATTCTTCCTCCTATAACCTTAAGATATGCCATTTTTTATTCTAAAGAAACATGATCTTCTATTTGTAATCTTCAATGAAATAATCCAGGTTTATAAGTTCATTAAGAGCATATATATGATTGTCTAAAAAGACTATTTCTTTTAAATTATCATTCTTTTCTTCCCTTTCCCATCTACACACCACCTATTTTAGGTTCCTTAACTTAAAACAGACAATATCCATCCTAGAAGAAATCACTTGAGAGATGACTTGTTCCAAGATTCCCTTACCAAAACATCAAAATCCTCGTCCTTTAACTAAGAGTGGTTAAATTTAAACAGAAAAACCTTCTTAACACAATCCCTTGCCCATTAATCCCTTGTCCATTGCAGAAATATGGGATTGTGGTTAGAGAAATTTGAAAAACACATAATTTTGTTTCGTTTGAATTTGATACATTTTCAGTATAGAGCATGGAATGTTTGTAATAGACAAATATTTGTGTGCTTTCTTGCTTTACAATTTTGTAAGGTTAATGCATTCATGGATAGGATATAAGAAGCAACGAGCTAGAACATGAATTTGGAAAGAATAAGAATTACATGTTTATTGAATAAAAATTATTGTAGAAAGTAATGAAGAAAATCATTAAATAATATAACCAAATAAAAATCAACGAAAAATATCATGCAAGGATATGTGTAATCGATGAGATATCTTTTATTTATTCCGCTGCCTGAGAAAGTCAGTAATCTTTTCTTTATTCAATTACACACACAACTTAAAGTTTCAAATCATTCAAAACTTCAATAAATTTGCATGTTCATAACATGTAAGTAGATTGGAATGGCCAAAAGATGTGAAGCAAAATGCCAATTCATATTAAACTTGAAAATTTCGCTATATATTTAAAGAAATTAACCAAATTCAACTTTGAAAATGAAATTCGCTTGTGGAATGTTTGCTGCCCCATTACTCTCGATGTGCAATGCAATGCAAAAGAAACTGCAATTCTACAATGGGATATAAAATAGATGATAGTGGCATTTTTATATACAAAGAAATTTTTATAAACTATTGGAGATATATTTATTTAGATAATTTAATTTCAAATCTAGAATGTATTAAGTGTTAGAAATCTGCAGTTTCTAAATCTTAATGTGACCCGATTAAAGCATTAAAGCGTTAAAAGCGTTAAAAGCATTAAAGCATTAAAGCATTAAAGCATTAAAGCGTTGAATTGGTATATGATGGACGTACCAGATTTAGAGTTAAATAATATAAAAAGGATTGGGTCCTCTCTCCCCCTGCAATAGTCGCATTCTTCTCCATCAAGAAGCGCATGAAGAAACAGGGCTAGAAAGAGAAACCGAATTCTGGAGAAGAAGAGTAGGAGTCAGAAGAAAGTAGATGGCAGCCATTACATCTTCCGCTGTTAATCAAGGTATGTAATCTATTAAACAATAGATCATATTAAGTTTTGTTTGTGAAATATTCGGTATTGATGATCTTTGGGCTGTTAATGTAAATTGTTCATAATTAATCAAGAAAGATCGCAAATGTAAAATAACTTTTACATTTGGTATCAGAGCCACCAATCAATAACTGAATATTTCCTATGATTGCAATTGATCTGTTCTGTGCTTTACTCATGATGTTAATCAAATCCTGCACATGCCTCACGTTGTTGTTACGAATCTTATCTAAGGAAAAATTTTGGTTGTCGGCATGTTAACGTTGTGCTAGGCGACAACAAGCTTGCTAGACTCTGTTGCGTTTTGATGTAACCTTGTTTCCAATGTCGCTACGAGGTTGTGCCATTAATCACTAAATCACGCCTATTATTGCCCCATGTCCATGTTCCTTTGCCTCATGTCTCGTTCTCATGTCTCACCTGCAAGCCTACTGGCCATGTCGCATTGGAGGCAGCTTTTTAAAGGACAGCTGGAAGGTATCTCCAAATTACCAGAGTCGGGGATGGGATGGAAAAATATCTCCGCTTACGAAAACGTACTAATCCCTTTAGCATGCATTGCAAAGATAATATTGTCATGATCCGGATTCCGAACGCTAAACCAGTTAGTGAATAGCTTTTTGGAGAGTCTATGCCACGTGTGCTGTGCACAGATTTGGATAAGGGGCGTCTATGTTAGAAATCGGTAGATAGTCGAATTTGTTCACTGTAAGAAGACTAACAAAGCAATCATTTTTAGTACAGAGTTGAGAAGAACTCCTGTAGGAAAGTTACAGTTTCGATTGACGTTTGAAATTTGGGCATAAAAGTAATTGTTCTGTGACTGATTGTTTTGCATAAAGTATGTGTTATAAATCATTTATGCACATGAGATTTATGATTTTGTTAATCACCAAAGTGGTCAAAATCAGAATAATCATTTAGTGCATAAGTGACATAATGATTATTGATAGAAATTGCCAGTTATAATAATACCAATTAACACTAGCGTCACTAATGATAGAACCTGAGAGCTTACCCAAAGGAAAGTCTTGTTCTATAACTAGTTGACATGATGAGGTTTAATAGATATTTTGATTAAATAAATATTGATCATCCAAAGATGTCAGTTCTATTTAATTGAATATATTTATTACCTACTTATGTTTTGGTATTTAATTATGATTAAGTATAAGATAGTATCTACCCAAAGGAGTGCTATATTATACTATTATGTCTACATCTGAATCGCGTTAGTTATGAGCTTACATTTATTTCATTTTTTTTTTTTTTTAAATTTGCAGGAGTTCCCATGAATACACATGCTTCATCTGTTACATTGTTCACTGGTGTTAATTTTTCTGAATGGAGAGAACAAGTCAATTTCCATTTAGGTGTTCAGGATCTTGACTTGGCACTCCTTGAGGATAAACCTGCTGCTCTTACAAAAGATAGTACTGAGGCAGAAAAATCACACCATAAAGCATGGGAACGCAGTAACAGATTGAGCCTTATGTTTATTAAGATGACTGTTGCTAACAACATCAAGTCAACAACTCCACAAATAGAAAGTGCTAAGGAATATATGCAGTCTGTGGAAGAGCGTTTTCATTCAGCTGATAAGTCACTCGCTGGTACTCTTATGGCAGAACTCACGACCATGAAGTTTGATGGGTCGCGAACTATGCAAGAGCACATTATAGAGATGACTAATCTTGCAGCAAGGTTAAACTCCCTGGGACTTACAGTAGAGGATTCTTTTCTTGTCCAGTTCATCCTGAACTCGCTACCTTCTGAATATGGACCTTTTCAGATTAACTATAACACTATAAAGGATAAGTGGAATGTTAATGAATTGGCCAGTAGACTTGTTCAGGAAGAAGGACGTTTGAAAAATCAAGTGAATCACTCAGTAAGTTTTGTGAGTAATAAAGCTGGTAAAGAAAAGAAAGGAAAATCAAGTCATTTCAAGAAGAAAAAGGCACCTGCTAAGAATGGGCAGGATAAGGAAAAGAAGGAACTAAAGGATGTTCAATGTCATTTCTGTAAAAAGAAAGGACATTATCAAAGTGACTGTCCGAAAAGGAAAGCTTGGTTCGAAAAGAAAGGTAATTATCTATCTTTCGTATGTTTTGAATCAAATTTAGTTGAAGTTCCTATTAATACATGGTGGCTTGATACTGGTGCTACAACTCATGTTTCCAATAATATGCAGGGATTTCTTACGATCCGAACCATAAATCCAAATGAAGATCGTTTTCTCTTTATGGGAAACGGAATGAAATCTTCAATTGAAGGCATTGGGACTTATCGTCTAATTCTAGAAAGTGGATATGTATTAGACTTATACAGTACCCTTTATGTACCTTCATTATCTAGAAACCTTATTTCCGTAAGTAAGTTGGATAATTCTGGTTTTAGATGTATGTTTGGATCTGGTTGTTTTGATTTATATAAGAATACTGATAATGTTGGTTCTGGTATTCTAATTGATGGTTTATATAAATTGAAACTGAATGACACTTATGCGAATTCCTTGTTGAATGTAGTAAATAATGTTGGATGTAAACGTAGCATGGTGAATGAAAATTCTGCTTTCTTGTGGCATAAAAGACTAGGTCATATATCCAAAGAAAGAATGATGAGACTAGTAAGTAATGAAATTTTGTCAAATTTGGACTTTAGTGATCTAGAATTATGTGTGGATTGTATTAAAGGTAAACAAACCAAACATAATAAGAAAGGAGCCACCAGAAGCAGCCAGCTTCTTGAAATAATACACACTGATATTTGCGGACCTATGGACACTCCAGCCTTTAATGGAGAAAAGTATTTCATCACTTTTATTGACGATTTTTCCCGTTATGGTTATGTCTATTTGCTTCATGAAAAATCTCAATCTGTGAATGTCCTTGAGACATTTGTAAAGGAAGTTGAGAGGAAATTAGATAAAAAGGTGAAAATCATAAGGTCTGATAGAGGTGGTGAATATTATGGTAAATATAATGAGTCAGGCCAGTGTCCAGGTCCATTTGCAAAATTCCTCGAAAGTCATGGCATATGTGCGCAATACACAATGCCAGGTACACCACAACAAAATGGTGTAGCAGAAAGGCGCAATAGGACGTTAATAGATATGATTAGGAGTATGATGTCAGATTCTACACTACCTAAGAATTTGTGGTCGTATGCTCTCAAAACCGCTAATTATTTGTTGAATAGGGTTCCTAGTAAAGCTGTTCAAAAGACTCCTTTTGAGTTATGGACTAACAAGAAACCTAGCTTAAGACACCTGCATGTTTGGGGTTGTCCAGCGGAAGCGAGAATTTATAATCCACATGAAAAGAAATTAGATTCTCGAACGATCAGTGGGTATTTTTTAGGTTACCCTGAGAAATCTAAAGGGTATGTGTTTTACTGTCCTAATCATAGTCCAAGAATTGTAGAAACTGGTAATGCAAGATTCATTGAGAATGGTGAAGTCAGTGGGAGTACTCGAAGAGAAATAGTAGAAATAAAGGAAACAAGGGTAAATGTTACATTGCCTAGAATAGTTCCTCCATCTACTATTACTCCAAATGTTGTTCCAACTGTTGTAGAACAGCATGATGATAATGAACAACATATAAATGAAGAAGTACTTCCTGAAGGAAATGACTTACATAATGCTGATATGCATGAACCACAACAAGTAGCATTAAGAAGACCTCAAAGAAATCGTAGGTCAGCTATTTCTGATGATTATGTGGTTTATATGCAAGAATCAGATTATGATATTGGAATCAATAAGGATCCAGTTTCGTTTTCACATGCTGTAGAAAGTAAAGAGTCAAAGGAATGGATTAATGCCATGAAAGAAGAACTGAAATCCATGCAACATAATGAAGTTTGGGATCTCGTTGAGTTACCACATGGCTGTAAAAGAGTCGGATGCAAATGGGTTTTTAAAACCAAACACAACTCTAGTGGTAATATCGAACGGTATAAAGCTAGACTTGTTGCTAAGGGTTACTCTCAGAAAGATGGTGTTGATTACAAGGAGACATTTTCTCCTGTTTCGAAAAAGGACTCACTAAGAATAATAATGGCATTAGTAGCTCTTTATGATTTGGAGTTGCATCAAATGGATGTGAAAACAGCCTTTCTGAATGGAGATCTTGATGAGGATGTTTACATGGATCAACTTGAGGGTTTTTCTATAGAAGGTAAAGAACAATTAGTGTGTAAACTTAAGAAGTCAATATATGGGCTTAAACAAGCATCCCGGCAATGGTATATTAAGTTCAATACCATTATTACATCCTTTAGTTTTAAGGAAAATACGGTTGATCACTGTATATACCAAAAGATCAGTGGGAGCAAGTTTATTTATCTGGTCCTTTATGTTGATGACATCTTGCTTGCTGCAAATAATTTAAGTATATTGCATGAGACTAAGGAATTTCTCTCAACGAACTTTGAAATGAAAGATATGGGAGAGGCATCCTATGTGATTGGAATAGAAATATTCCGTGATCGATCACAAGGAATATTGGGATTGTCTCAGAAAGGATATGTCGAAAGGATTCTAGAGAGATTTGGAATGAGTAAGTGTTCACCTGGGACAGTTCCTGTACAGAAAGGTGATAAATTCAGTCTCATGCAATGTCCTAAGAATGATGTTGAACGAAAGGAAATGGAATCAATTCCATATGCATCTGTTGTTGGTAGCCTGATGTATGCTCAAACCTGTACTAGACCGGATATCAGCTTTGTGGTCGGTATGTTAGGAAGGTATCAAAGTAATCCAGGAAGGGAACATTGGCAAGCTGTAAAGAAAGTTTTGAGGTACCTACAAGGCACGAAAGATTACATGCTCATGTATATAAGATCCAATGAATCGGAGGTGATCGGATATAGCGATTCAGATTTTGCTAGATGCATCGATACTAGAAAATCGACTTTTGGTTACCTGTTTATGTTTGCTCAAGGTGCCATATCATGGAAAAGTGCGAAACAGACTATCGTTGCTTCATCCACTATGGAGGCAGAATTTGTGGCATGTTTTGAAGCCACAATTCATGCATTATGGTTGCGGAACTTTATTTCAGGACTTGCGGTTGTCGACACCATTAGCAAGCCGCTGAAAATCTATTGTGATAACTCTGCAGCAGTATTTTTCTCAAAGAACGACAAGTACTCTAAAGGTGCCAAACACATAGATCTGAAGTATCTTGTTGTGAAAGATGAGGTTCAGAAACAAAGAGTGTCAATCATGCACATCAGGACAAAACTTATGATTGCAGACCCTTTGACGAAAGGGTTACAACCAAGACAATTTAAGGAACATGTTCAAAGAATGGGTCTTGGTTGTATTAATAATAATTGATGTGACATTCTGAGCTCTTTTATGTGTTTCTGATATACAATTATGTGTCTCTTGTTTTAATATAGTAGTACGTATTTTATGTAATTTTAAACAAGAAAGAGTCTTATAAAGATATTATGTTTAATCATTATGATATAAGACATTATGTGGACCATTATGCTGTTTTATATAAATTATGAGTATGAATTGATGGATTGCTGGTTTTGTAGTATATGGAAGGAAATGCATTGAATTAATAGTGCACAACCGCCATAACTCTCAGCAATTTATCATAGTATGATGTTCAACACTTAATATTATGAATAGTCGGGTCAAGTGGGAGAATGTTAGAAATCTGCAGTTTCTAAATCTTAATGTGACCCGATTAAAGCATTAAAGCGTTAAAAGCGTTAAAAGCATTAAAGCATTAAAGCGTTGAATTGGTATATGATGGACGTACCAGATTTAGAGTTAAATAATATAAAAAGGATTGGGTCCTCTCTCCCCCTGCAATAGTCGCATTCTTCTCCATCAAGAAGCGCATGAAGAAATAGGGCTAGAAAGAGAAACTGAATTCTGGAGAAGAAGAGTAGGAGTCAGAAGAAAGTAGATGGCAGCCATTACATCTTCCGCTGTTAATCAAGGTATGTCATCTATTAAACAATAGATCATATTAAGTTTTGTTTGTGAAATATTCGGTATTGATGATCTTTGGGCTGTTAATGTAAATTGTTCATAATTAATCAAGAAAGATTGCAAATGTAAAATAACTTTTACATTAAGAAGATTAAATTTTTTCAGTGTAAATTTTTTTTAGAGTGTAGAACTTGAAAAAAAATTTACACCTCAAAAAATTTGATCTCTCGTTGAATGATAAATTGAAAGTTAAATTGATCTTATTATTCTTGTCGTAAGCATGTAATAACAAATTAATGCATTCTTTCAACGGTTGACCATCAATTAATCTTCTATTTGACTAAAATTAAATGACAATGTCTAAATTTCACATTAAATTAATTTATTGTTTAAATATTTTAATTTTATTTTTCCGACCTATGATAAGTTTAATTGGTTTCACTCTTATTTGTAATGATGGTGATGCACCATGAACCGTCGTCGATTCATAATCTAAACCATTAGCTCATTAAATGTCATTTCAAAATGCATCGTCATTATTTCGAGGCATAAACGTCTCACTTCATCGTACCCGATTTACATCTCGAAATGGTTGTACTGCAACTTACATAAATGAGGAGCCATAATTCATATGAGTGTTTCGTACCTTTTCTGCCCACTCAGATTTCATACACATCACAGTTAATTAAAATTTTATGGATGACATTTAATGATGGTTTAAAGTAGGGGTTACTGGTCACCTAAAAAAATTATTTAATTAGTTTTTAAGTTATATTTTCAATTTAACCCTTCATATTTACAGTTAATTAAGATTTTATGGATGACATTAAATGATAAGGTAAAGTACGAGTTATTTGTGACCTTTAAAAAATAATATTTATTTTGTTTATTAATAAATTAATTTTTTAATTTAACAATTATATTAGAAAGAGATTAAAATAGCATTTTCGTTTATTTTTAAACATTGTAAAGTCGATACTTCGTTCCTTTTTAATTATTTTTGATTAATATTATTAAAAAACAAAATTACATGTTGTATATGTTCCAAGGGCATTCAAACATGCCAGTCAAGATTGATGCCCAATAAGCCAGTCACCTAAAACAATAAAAAACAACCGTGGCTAAGTAAAAATGCTTAGCTACCTTTTTCTACCTTTTTCCTTTTCTACTTTCTGTCAACCTCCTAGATTAGGAGTGACATTTACAATTTCTAGTTGCTTTTTTTCTACTACCATCAAGTTTTCCTTATCTGAGTCTAAACTCTCAGATACGTGGGAATATTTATAACCTCCCATCTCCTTTTCTATGAGAGTCTTCTCCTTCTACTGAACTCGAATTGAAGTTCTTACTCCTTTTACACATTCGAACTTGGTACCATTATTCCTTATTGTTTTCATCATTTGTTTGTTATTATCTCTTGTGGATTTTGATTGACGTCGGAAGTGGGATTACTGATTTCTCCTTCATCATGTTCTTCTAGGAGGTCCTACTCATGAAACTTCCATCCCTTGGATTTTTTTCCTTGTTTCTTTTTCCTTCTTGAATCTTTCTTTACCCGAGGGCATGAATTTTGTAAGTGCCCTATTTGCAAACATATTCAACATATAAATGTTGTATTTTCAAAATCTAAAAATTGGGCCCAACACTTTTTTTGATGTAACAGATGAATGCGGTCGGGTAAGCCTTTACTAAGGTCTACCTCCACACAGATTCTAACAAACATAACAGTTGCTTCTTCAATTCTCTATGTATCTGCCTTTATATACTTCCCTATCTTATTTCCAATTCCTTCTATAACTTTATGGTGCCAAAAATGAAGAAGGAGATTATGCAATCTGACCCACACCGACATTTTAGAGACCACCATTATATTGGCATCAAAATACAAGAAACACAGGATAACAAAAAGGCTCGCAGATCCCCAAAACCATGACCCTTTTTTCAAGACCAACTCCCTAACCTCCAATGATTCGAACTTAATTACGAAAAAACCCTTGACACATAAATGTATATCACAATTTATAGTCCATGTAGTAAAAGCCCATGGAAATAGATTTGTTGGTTTTGTCCAGAAGTCGTTAAATCTACATATAATTTTGAGTGCTTGGAAGATTGAATTAATATTATTTACCTCTGAAAGATCTATTGCCATTTCCAAAACCTGATTCAGATGTTCCACAATGCAGGGACTAGGGACATTGAGAATCTAATTGTATTTGGTAGTGATGTCAATATTCCCTTTAAGGGTATATTTGAATGATGTGGAGCCATTAGGTTTCTTTGAGTTTAGATTGGATTCTCCTCCCCTCATCCTTAAGCTCAAATAAATAGAAGAGCCTTTTTCCACTCCATAAGATTCCACTAGATATTGATGTTGAAGCAACTTACCCTCATATTTATCACCTAAAAAGCTATTGTTATACACATATGAGGCTGGATAGTATTATTTAGGTTTTCCATAAGATCCTTCTCCTGAATCCCAAAAAAAAAAAATAGATTTCCAAAATGATTTTTTTATGAAAATTTGAAAATAAACCTTCCTCTCTTGTCTCATCCCCACATTTTCCAGATCTAGTTTATTTTTTGGCATATCTATAATTAACGACTTTAGATTTGGGTTTTGAGAGGTTATTTCTACATGGTTTACCTCAAGATCTGGTGCAATGTAGCAGATCTGAGGATGAGGGGCAAAAAATGATATTGACTTCCTTTTCCTTGAAGATTTATCTGAATGGGGCACTCCTTCACTGCAAATAGATCCACTAAGGGAGAGTGTAAATATATGATTGCAAAGCTGGATCCACATGAAGCTATAAAAAACGAGTTTGTATGTGCCAAGGCCTTCAAAACCTGATCTGCATCAACAAAACCAAAGAAAAGAGTCTCCACCTTTTCATCAAAGTCGATCCTCTTTTCATGGAGAGCCCATTCACAATCAAAATCTTGAAACTTACCCAACGGAATTTCTTCCTCTGGATTGGTGTTCTTATCTAGCCATACATGGAGCTCTCTGCTAGCCTCAAGTAGGGAATCATAGAAATCGTTGACATTAGGATCCCAAGATTTTATGTCATGCAATATCAAATCGTGAACCTTACTGATCGGGGCTTCTCTAGGCCACTCCTTCTTGGGTGCTACAAATCTATCCACTGATCTATGAGAAAAATGATGGCATATCCATTGATGTTTGCAAACATATCAACCACAACCACCTTGCGTTCGCAAACCCTCACCATATTTCCTCCTATTGAGAAATGGAAACAAGAGAGTCCAGTTTAATTTGTCCTGAATTAAACTGTGAATTAAATTCGAATTCTATTCTCATAGCAACTTAAAACAGTTAAATTAAGTTTATTAAACTTATTTAACTTAGGAAATTCGATTTGTAAGTCTTTTGGAAGTCATGTATATGTTATCCCTACTTTGTAGGAGTCCAGTGTGACTTAATTGTGATTTGTAAAATAGATGACTCAATTTCATTAGTCAGATCAGTTAAATTAGTTCTCAAACTAATTGAGGGAACTAATAGTGAGTTAACAGTCAGTTGTGACACTAATGAACTCCGCCAATGCTGCTCTAGTTAACTGAATATTTACTCATCAGAAACTCATTCATGTCGATTTTGAGAAAGACCCAGTTGAGACTATAGTGCAGGGACAATGTACTATTTGTTTTAGATTTTTCTGAGTTGCACTGATAGTGCATGAATTGAGGAACTGATCCTTAAGGGATTGCACAATTTTTAGAGGCTTTATTTCCCTTTAAATACAAGCTATCCTTCATAGGAATTATACATTGGAATAAAGACTTGGAGAGCTTGTGAAGAGGCTAAGCCTTGGTCTTAAGCTTGCTTATGAGGTGGAGATTGAATTTTTCTGAGTGTTGGGATTGTTATAGAGAGAACAAGCATTGTAATTTCATCTTGATTTTTCGGATTAATACAAAACAAATAGTGGGGTTTTGAGCTGTGGCTTTCCTCAGATATTTATTGTGTTATGTGCCTTTGATTCTCTTCCTCTATTGATTATTGTTTTCTCGATGCTTATGGGCTTCTGCTGTAAAGAGAAGAAGTAGATACTTGTCTCTTGCTTTAGCAAATTGCAGTAGCTTATGAATCTACAAGATTTTCTACATGGTATTGGAGCAATATTGTTTTTTGGGCCGTGAGTTTGTAGAGCGGATATGAGAATTTATATGCAAAATTTTCAGAAAAAATAAAAAATAAATAAATAAATAAAAACAAAATAAAATTAAAAAAAAAAAATAAAAAAAATAAAAATAAATAAATAAATAAATAAAATTGCATATCTGGATTCCTTGGGAAAAGATACCCAAATTCAAAAAATAAATCGTTCGAATCAGAGTTCGGATGAGGGAGATATCCCTGATTTAAAATCAGCTCTCTAGAGGAGATTTCGAAGTTTTGATTTTCTGGGTTACAAGTGAAATTCGAATTTGCAATACATACTTCAGGATCAGAAGATGGCGTTCCATGGGTTGAGTCTTGAGTATGCCTTGGAATCACTATAACAAAACAGGCAATTTGTGCCAGATTTAGCACTAGATTTTCGTGTATTTGTTTCTCAATTGGGATGAGCATCTTGGTGCTAAATTTGGCTCTATTGTACAATTTTTAAAGCGTCCTTTTTTGCGCCAAAATTTTCATCTTTTTTACGCCAAATTTTGCATCATATTTTGTATCATATTTTGCACTAAGTTTTGCATTTGGTTTTACAACAAGTTTTGCTTCTAGTTTTGTGCCATTTTTTGCATCTAGTTTTGCATCATTTTTTGCTTCCTCTTTTGTGCCATTCTTTGCTTCTAGTTTTGTGTTGTAATTTGCATCGATTTGTGCACCATCGTTTGCATCTGATTTAGTGCCTTTTTTGCATCCAGTTTGTCCCAGTTTTTGCATCTAACCTTATGCCATTTTTTCTTCTCATTTTGTACTTATTTTTATATCTATTTTTGCACCGGTTTTTTTTGCTTTTTTTACACTATTTTTTGCATCCAATTTTTCACCATATGTTGAATCTGGTTTAGAGCCAAATTTTGCATCCACTTTTGCATTTTATTTGTCTCCCTTTTTGGCATCTTATTTTGCACCATATTTTGCATCTAATTTTGCATCATTTGGTGCATCCAATTTAGCATCATTTTTAACACCATTTCTTGCATCCAATTTTTCATCCTCTTGAGCATCTAAATTTGCATCCTATGTTGAACGATGTGTTGCGTCCACATTTTTATCCCATTTTTTGTCTAATGTTATGCTCAATTTTGAGCCATTTTTTCGTTTACTTTTGCATTTGTTTTTGTACCAAGATTTGAATCATTTATTGGACCTCATTTTGCATCCAATGTTGCATCCAAATTTGAGCCATTTTTATTCCCATTTTTGCACCATTGTTTCTACTTTTGTGTCCAATTTTTCACCATTTTTTATGTCCAGTGTTGCATCCTTTTTGGTGTTTAATTTTGCAACCTTTTTGGCATCCAAATTTGCATCATTTTTTCTGCCACATTTTTTGCCCACATTTTCATCTCATTTGCACCTAGATTTTAGTTTACATTTTCATCTACTTATGCATCATTTTTGGCATCCTTGGTTTGACCATGTTTTATTCCCATTTTGTATCTTGTTTTCTATCTTATTAGATCCTTTTTTCACCCAACTTTGCATCCTAATTTTACACCATTCTTTGCATCCTCATTTTGGTGTCCATTTTTGCATCCTTGTTTGCAACCAATTTGGTATCCTTTTGTATGCCCTATTTTGTTCCCTTCTTTGTGTCTAGTGTTGCACCCTTTCTTAATTCTACTTTAAACCGTTTTTGTGTCATTGTTTGCATCTTATTTTGATGGCTAGTTTAACATCCAATTCTACTCCCAATTTTCATCCATGGTTACATCCACTTTTGGCTTCTTGTTTAGAGTTTTACTTTTATTTCCATTTTTTATCCCCTTTATGGGTTCATTTTACTAATTTCAATTACATAGTGAAATATATTACAGTTTGTAAATATCATTTTGTTGTAGGATTTAATGCACGGTTAGATGAACATAAAACCCTCTCAGTTTATCCTTGAAACCTAAGACAGAGCAATTAAGAGAAAGGTTGTTATAAGGCTTAAGGTTCTTAGTATATCAATATGTAGAGTATAAATTAAGAAAAAGAGAAGGAATTCATGTGAGTCCTTGAATGCAGGTCTTGTTGGAGTTCTTAGTGTAGCTGGGAAGCGCCCCTAGCTAGCTCCAAAGCTTGTTCCTACACATAAGAGAGAGAATAAAGAAACCTTCACAACATAATATCTTGATAATCGAAACTATCAGAAACATATAAATATTACTGAATAAATAAATATAAACCAAAATCCCATACATTCATTAGTTAAATAGAATAAGTAAAGAATGAATAGTAGCATATGGAAGGAAGAACAACTGATCTGTATTAATAAAGGAGTTGGAGGAAGTTACAACCATTAGATGTAGTTACAACAACACCTCCCATAACTCCTAGATCCAAAACTCTCTCTCTCAAGATAGATCTCAGTAGCGTGACAATACGAGAATTCACATCCTTTTATCAATGGACAAGCCTCCAATATATAGGAAAGTGAAGGCTATGAATATTTCCCAAATTCCTCATTAGTTCAATTTGGGCAAAATCTTTTGGGTGAATAATGTTTCCTCATATAAAAATGGCATTTTCCACTTTTTAGATGCTTTTGTGCTTAGGAAAAAGCTTCCCCATGCTTGTCCTCATGGTACATAACTTGTATTATAGTCTTATACAGTGTAGGAGAATGGGGTATTTCTACCAACAACATAATATTCTCCTCCAAGATGATGAGGAGATATTTTCAGTTATAACACATTTAAGAAGATATCACAATTCCAATTGATAACTTAATATTCGTAAACAAATTTAAGGGTAATTGACAACATTCATAAAAAAGATAACAATATCCTCATATCTAAAAAATCTCCATCAAAAAGTCATTGGCAATTTTCAATATACATATATGACTAATAAATCAACACTTATCGCATATATCATTATTCCAAGGTAAATTCACAACATTAGATCCAAAAACAGTAATATCATCATACATAATGATTCTCCATAAAAAAGCATTGACAGTTTTCAACACATATATAAAGTAACAAGATAATACTAATAATATCCTCATCATCTTTAATCAAATCAAGTAAGATTCAAATGTGTGATGATTAGATCAAAATCTTTCATGAACACCATTATTCTAAGGTAAATTCACAACAAACATAAAAAGATAGTAATATCATAATACATAATAATTCTCCATCAAAATAATGTTGATAATTTTCAATATATACATAAAATAACAAGATAAAAATGATAATATCATCATCATATTTAATCAAATCAACTAAAAGTCAATGTGTGATTTCCAAATAATTTTTTCATAGATGTCATTATTCTAAGGTAAATTCACAACATCCATAAAAAAATGGGAATCTCATCATACACAATAATTCTTCATAAAAAAATGTAAGTAATTTTCAACATATTCATAAGGTAACTATATAGTACCAATAGTATCATCATCATTATTCGAATAAACTAAAATTGAAATGTATGATTACCATATTAAGACATATAAACTAAATATAAAAAATAATGCATGGCTAGCTAGCACCATGAAAATCATAGTCAAGATCATCCTCATGATCATTTCCATGATCAACATCCTGACCATCTTGGTAATATCATCCACATAATCATCACCAATGCCATCGACATCCTCGTCAGCATCGCCTCTGATACGTGATGTAATCTAAACATAGTCTGTATCAGCATCTTCATGGTCATTACCTGTAGCGTTCTTGGAAAAAAATCAATATTACATGTTAGTACTAATTCTATAGCACAATGCATATTTTTATTAAAATGCTAACCATAAAATGAGGAAGGACATAATAACATTTAATAATACTAAAAAATAAAATGAAAATATGGTTTAAGATATATTGGATATCTAAATAAGATTACACTTGTAATTCACATTAAGTAGTAGAAGAAATTTTTAATGCATATGAAGTAGGTACCCATTTGTTCTTCATATTATATTGTGAATGTTTCTTATGATGTCCATGAACGATTGGTAAATTAAGAGTTAGTTGAAACTTTATTTCAAATTACAATTGTAATTCAGATTAGAAATAGAAGAAATTTTAACAAAAAAGGAATGTCACACAAAAATGTAAATTGTTTTTAATGAAGAATAAGTCACATACAATATGAATGTCACATGAAATATTGAGTTTCTTTTAGTGCATGTACTTTTCTCTTTGATAAATTGGATCTTATTGTTCATTCAAGAACAAATGATTAGAAAAAATTACTTCATTTTATCCATTATCACACTTAATCCATTATACCTAGTGTCGACAATGATTCCATTCAAATTGCTTTTCACTCCCTAAATATAATGTAAAAGACAAAAATCATCGACCACGACCACAACCACAACCCCCTCCCTTGCCTCGTCCACCATCAGAGACAATGAACTTGGAGTGAAGACCACAAAAGCAACCCCTCCTTGCCTCGTGTCCACCATCAATGGCATTGAACTTGGAATTAAGAGTAATCATGTTTTCCTAACTCTAATTAATATCAAAGGAATCAAAACTTGATCAGTATATTAAGGAATCAATCAAGGAATAGATATATCATAGGTAAAGCCCAATATGCTTTTCCAAAAGAGTGTGAAATAACATTTATCTCTGTTTTATGAAATAACTTAAGTGAGTGGAATGAATGGCGGGAAACACTTACCAGGGAAAGGAAGATTTTTGGTCTGTCCTTATTTCTACTATTATTTTTACTTCTTAGAATGGAGGGAGGTGTTTAAAAAAATTCTAAAAATGATTTTAAATTAAAAAAAAAAGTATCTTCTTATTTTTAGTTTTTTTTAATATATATTTAGTTTTAGTATTTTTTTATTTTCTAAAAAAATATATTTAGTTTTTGGTATTTTTTTATAAAAAAATTTATATTTTGTTTTTATAAAAATGGATTTTAAACATTACATTCATGCTAAATTTGTGATTTTATGATAGAAGTTTAAATTATATATAAAAATATAACTTAATGCCATGTGTTGTGTCGCTGAGATGGGTATTATACATCTCTTCCTTGCTAAGTTATAGAATATGCTTGGGTTTTCTTAATGCAATAAAATTGATTCTCCTCTTCATTATATCTTGAGATGTTCACCTTGCACCTAATAAAACAATAAAGTTAAAATAGGTTTGCCTTTTTCCTTTGTAGATATTTGTCCCCATTAATCTTGGCCTGAATAGACTAATTGTCCTATGGTGGCCTTGAGTGGTCACTCCCATTAGTTGCATGCATTTTAGTTTTGTTAGTGACATTTCTTAGGCTTGATAACATGTTATTTAATTTATGAAAATGTGTTATTGTCCATATTATTGTTAAATATTAATATTAAATATGTTAGTTTTGAGCATGGTTTAGCAAAAAGTTCTCAAAAGGTTTATAGATTGTATTTTATAATGTAATGATTCATTGCTTGATGAAATTGTTTTGGATATCTTTTTTAATGATTCATTAATTGATGAAATTGTTATGGATATTTTTTTTAGTATATTAACTTGTATGTGATAAAGTCAAAAGGCACCGCTTTTTGAGATTTTCATTGGTCAATTTCCCTTAAGGCCATCAAATTCACCATTCGATCCCAGGTTAAGGAAATATAGGAGTCATGAAGTGGCATTGTTGAAGCACTTAAATCTTGAAACATGTATTTTTTAGTCACATTATACTTCCTTTCTATTTAAATTCTCAATGAAAACAGTCTCATGGAACATGAGGGGCCTCAATAGTAGAGTAAAATAAAGAATCCTAAAAGAAAAATGGTACGCAAAGCACCCATGAATAATTTTTATATAAGAAACAAAAATATTAAGTGAGGTTCTACCTCATATAATTAGCAAATGGGGGAGGAATTTCAAAGTAGTAGTGATTGATGGTTAGAGATACTTGGGTGGAATGGATATTACTTTGAATGATCAGGACATCAAGGTTACCAATATGTTTACCCCTTTTTGCATTATGACAATACAATTTTAGTTAGTTGACATCGAGGGCTACTACCATGTATCCAATGTCTATGACTCCAATATCGAAAATGGAAAACCTCTATTTCTCAATTCTATTTCAAGAACAAGTAATTTATACTCCCAATATGCATGGATTATTGGGAGTGACTTCAATATTAACAAGTGTCTCAAGGAAATGAAAGGATGAATCACAATGTTTACCAAGCGATTTTGTAACCTTTAACATCAAAGACCTAAAGTAGTCTCCATTAAAGTTCTCAAGAAATGAGCCTCTACCCCACAAATGTGGATCAATGAGATGCAAGACATGTGTGTGTGGTGACTAACTTAATAGACTATTCTAATAACTCTAAACTCTGTCAAATGAATTGACCATAGTGTGACATAAGTAAACCAAGAATAGACATGAAACCCTTAGGCAACAAATATTCCCTAGATCCTCAATTAGGTTCTTAAATGATGAAGTGAAAATGCAAGGGGAAAAGAGGACTTCACGATTTAACCATCACAAACATGTGATCAAGTGTGACTACGAGAGTATATATTCATATGTTTTCCAAAGAGGTAGTGAATACATGAGTTACCATTCATTGGGTCTTATTTTTCTTTCTTTTGATTTTTCTTATATATAGGACTTCAGGGAATAAGGCTTTCATAAGTTTGGCACAACTCATAGATATAACATTTACATGAATGTTCACTTCAACCCTAGAATTTAGACTTAGATAAATAATTATAGTGTATCTTTAATGCTTTTTTACTTTCACTTTTTGATTTTCTTTCATCACAAATGAAAAAATGGGAAATAGTTTGCACAAATCTATGAATGCTTAATCATAAAGGTGTCATGCGATGAAAACAAATTAATGATGTTATTCTCTATGAAAATGATGGTTATTCTTGAGAAAATCTTATGCGTGTGGATGTCTCCTCCCTGGTTGAGAGGGAGTGAGGGTGGACACCATATTATCCATGTGTCATGTACTATGCCCAGGACTAATAGTTATAAGCTTGGTAAATAAACCAGTAGAGAGAATGGTGGATTGGACAAACATATGGGACCAATAGTCTTTGAAAATTTGTACTTTGACTAGGAACAACCACCATGAGTCAAGTACATTAATCCAAGATAAGAATAGTCATGAAGATCGACATTTCCTAGTGTCAAATATTATGACAATGGATTAGGAAATGATCATGTGAAGACATACCTGGTGAACATCCTCATGGAGTAAGTACCTAGAGGGGTAGTGGTGTCCAAATTTATGCCTCCCAACATTGTGCTCCGATCTTATGGAGAGATAGAACTTCTTAGTCAAGGCCTTGCTATTTTGACAATGTTGCCTATGATGATGTAAATCATCATTGATGCTTATTAATCCATATCCCTTTTTATATGAATATTTCAACTTGAGAGTACTTTTTTGTCTCATTATGAGTACCTCCCTAGTTTAGAGGGAGTTCCATCATCTTCATTATCATAATCATCACCACCATCACCGTCATCATTATTTTCATCATTGCATTATCATCATAATCACCATTCATGTCATCATCATCATCATCATCATGATTATGGACATTGTCATCAATTGTTCATAATTATAAGTGTCATAAGAAATATCGTCAACCCAAAAAATGTTATGAGTGCTCGAATGATATATGTAAGAGAAATACCAACTTTATTTTTGAAAGATGATCAATGCCCATCATCATCACTACCATTATCATCACCATTATAATTTTCATCATCCCCATCATGATAATTAATGTAATTTCTATCATCATTGTTGTCATCTTTGTCATGAACATCATAGTCATCATTCATGTCGTTATTGTTGTTGATGATGACCAAGATGAAAATAATGATGATGATGACTAGATAATGATGACTTGGAAGATGACGACAAAGATAATGATTATGATTATGACCATGCCAACATTTAAAAATTGGGAAGATTGGCCAAGGTCATTAGGATCGTCATCATCATTGTCATTGTAACCCCCGTCGTCTTTTTCATCATTTTCATTATCATAATAATCACAATTCATGTCATCGTCATCATCTTCATTATCATCATCATCATAATTATTGACATTGTCATTAGTTTTTCATAGTTGTCAATGTCATAAGAAATATCATTAATGCAAAAAAATATGGAAAATGGATGCAAAGGTGAACAAAAAAAATGGGGGAAAAAATAGACAAAAAATTGGATGAAGACATAAGTAGATGCAAAACAAGACAGGAAAATTGACAAAAACTGGATGAAAAAATAGATGCAATAGTTGATGCACACTTGGACACAAAATAGGATGCAAACATGGATGAAAAAGTGTGAGAAAACATCGGCGCACTAGTAGGCATAAAACTTAGCATGAATTGTGGTGAAACAGATGCGGATACAACAACAAACGCAAAAGAAGGACACAAACTTATATGAAAAAAGGAGGCAAACATGGATGAAAAAAGGGATGCAAACATGGCCCAAACATGGGTGAAATAGTGGACACAAAATTAGATGCAAAATTAGACGCATTAGAAGTGGATGTAAAAGTAGATGCAAAATGGGATGCAAAAAACATAAACAATATTTGATGCAAACTTGGACAGAAAAGAGGATGAAAATGTGGATGAAAAAGTGGAAGAAAATTTGGGTTGCAACGATAGGCACAATATATGGCACAAAAAAAATGGATGTAATAACATACACGAAAAAAAGATACAAACTTAGATGCAATAAGGGATGTAAAAGTGGATGCAAACATGGGTGCAAAAGGAGAAACCAAATTAGATGAAAAATATAGATGCAATGGAAGTAGATGCAAAAGAAGATACAAAATAAGACACAAAGCCCAACACAAAAGTGGATGCAAAAATAGATGCAACATTTGATGCAAAAGAGGATGCGGAGATGGATGCAAAATTGGAAGAAAACGTGGGTACAACAATAAGTACAGAACATGGCACAAATTGTGGCACAACAAAAGTGGATGTAAGGATAGATGCAAAAAAATAAGCGAATGAATATGCAAAATAAGATGAAAAAGGGATGCAAAAGTGGACGTAAACATGGGTGCAACAATGGATGCAAAATACAATGCAAAAGTTGATGCAATAAAATTCGATGCAAAAGTAGATGAAAATATGAGACACAAAACCTGATGCAAATCTTGATGCAAAAGTGGATACAAAAATGGATGCAAAAATAGATGTAAAATCTGATAAAAACCTAGATGTATATGAGGATGCAAATTTAGAAGAAAAAATGGGTGCAAAAGGAGGTACCAAACTATGTGCAAATTATGGCACAAGAAAATTGGACACAATAATAGATGAAAAAGAGGATGTAAATATGGATGCAAAACATGACGTAAAAGTGGATGCAAAAAATGTAGATCAAAAATTAGATTCAAAACTAGACACAAACCTCAATGCAAAACTAGGCACAAAGGGAATGCAAAAAATGATGTAAAAATGGATGCAAAAAATGATTTAACAAATGATGCAAAACAGGATGCAAGAGATGATGCAATAGTTGATGCAAGTGTAGGTGCAAAAAGTAGATGCAATAGAGGATGCAAAAGTTGGTGAAACAAAATTAGGTACCAAACTTGATGCAAAACATGGTGCAAAGAATGGCACAAAACTTGGCATAAAACCCAGCGTAAAACCTGGTGTAAAATCTGGTGCAAAACCTATTACAATACCTGGTGCTAAACTTGGTGTAAGACTTGGTGCAAAACTAGGTGCAAACATTGCATCGATTTTTTCACAAAATTTGATAAATGGACACAAATAGTACCAAAAATGGGCTCTACAGATGTTAATCATAGGGTTTTGTTGTAGTGAAGGAAGCTTGAATTTCATAGCCTGGAGGGACAGGATGAAGGTTGTGCTAAAGGACAATGGCTTGAAGGAATTTGTTGAACAAGCAATTCCTAAGCAAGCAGCTACTGATGCACATAGTTTGGCCGAGTCAAAGAAGTGTGTGGCGAAGGCAAGGCGAATAATCCTTGAGGGAGTTCGAGATCATATTGTCTTGAGTCTCCATGGAAAGGAAACCCCGCATGCTAATTGGGAAACATTGACAGACTTGTATCAGAATAGCAGTGATCAAAGGAAGTTGGCACTGAAGGATAAACTTCGTAAAATAAAGATGGATAAATGTGAGACGATTCCAAAGTACTTGACCAAGTTCACTCAATTTCGGGATGAAATTTGAAGTGTTGGAATAATGGTCGCTGAGGAGGATTCGGTGAGCCTTGCTCTTCTTGGACTCCCAAAGAGTCGGCATAGTTATCAGGACTCTGTCAATGGTCAAGAGAAGCTACCAGATTGGGAACGACTATGGTTCGATTTGATGCAGGATGAGATTAGGAGGAACACCAGGGATGGCTCTTCATCAAAGACTGATGATGAAGAGAATTGTGCCTTAGCGATTAAGGCGAGGAAGGGGAAAGGTAAAATTTCTCATTCCAAATTAGATTCTTATCATGGAGGTAAGAAGAAGGACATGATGGAAGTTAAATGTTTTCATTGTCACAAGATGGGTTACTTTGCTACAAATTTTCCATTGAAGAATTCCAAGGAGAAGTACTTAGGAGGAGCGACAAGTGAGTCTTTGGCCTCCCAATTTGAATAAGAATTTTCCCTCATTGCATGCACGGTGTCTTCAATGATGGGAAGTGTCTGGTACATAGACAGTGGAGCTTCTTTCCACATGAATGGCGACAAAGAGTTATTCAGTGAACTAGAGGAGAAATATCTCAAGATGCATATCGAGATGGGTGATGACGGTAAGTATAGTGTTAATTGTGTGGGCACTATTACTTTTTAGAGGGAGCATGTGGCTCCACTCACCTTGAAAAATGTTATTCATGTACCCAGATTGACGAAGAACTTGGTATCAGTTGCCATGCTTGAGGATAGATGCTATGATGTGATCTTTTCGAAAGGAAAGGAATTATTTCAACACATAGCCATAGGTCAAGTAAATAATTCCCTTCTTGGTATGGTCTCAGTGTTTCTTGTTTCCTTTCCTTAAGAATTGTTTCCTTTGGGTTTGTGGTTTATTTTCTTGCTTTTCTCTTGATTTGATTTGTTCTTCTTTTAATTATCGTCCTTATGGTCTTGATTTAGTCCCCTCTTTTTCCCTTTATATTCGAAGATTATTAAATTTGGGAACTTGGGAATATTTAGCATAATATATGATTAAGAATAATTGAACTATCCTTAGATTGTAAGGTAATTATTTAAGTTTTAATAATTATATAGGTTTGACTGATAATTGATATAATATTTTAATATCTAAACCTTAAATAAAAATTTATTAGAATGATTAGATATTAAAGAATTTTAAATTGATATATTTATATATATAATTAAAAACATATATATATATTTAAACATTAAATATAATACTATTAGAATGTTAGGTATGGTAATATATTAATTTATATATATACTTTTATATATATATATATATATATATATATATATATGGTTTAGTTTTGATAACTAACCATTGATCTAATTCAATTTTTAGTAAAAATTATAGTTTTCTAATAATTTATATAAATAATTTAAAAACTAAATATTAAATATAGTATTATATTAGGTATGGAAAAATATTATTATATATATATATATATATATATATAGAATAATTTAAATATATAAATAGATTAATAACCTCTGATCTGGTTAAATTTTTTACCCAGTTTACTTAGCTCTAGAAGTATAATAATAATTATAAAGAATATTAATATTAATTTAGTTAAAGGGGGTTTGACTGGGTCCTTAAGTTGAAAAATAGCCGTTAGTCTTTTTAGCCGTTGGAGTCTCTGCTTGGACTATTTAACTCGCTATACTAGATCTGTATCTTCAACTTGTCCTGACGATGAACCACACTAGTTGGTTCGAAACGCGTCGACAAATGATCAATTATGTGATTTCGCCAAAAAGTTTCTAAACAAACTTCTTGTTTTTTTAAAATAAAAAATATGCATTTTTTTGGGTTTTTTTTATATAATTTTAATTAATTAATTAATTTATTTTTATTTTTATTTTTTTATAATTTGATTTTTTTAAACAAAAAATAGCTATTTTTTTATAATTTGTAATTTTTTTTTTTTTTTTTTTTTTTTTTTTTTTTTTAAATTTTTTTTTTCGTTTGAAAAGATATATTTTCCACCATTTTCATATTTTTTTGGTTTTTTTATTTGTAATTTTATTTTATTTTTGTTTTTTTAATTTTTAATTTTCTAGTTTTTTAATTTTTTTCGTTAATTTCCTATTTTTTTTAAACTAGTTTGTTTTTATTTTTATTTTATTTTTCCTAGTTTTTGCTAATGTTTTTTTCTTAATTTCTTAATTTTTACTTTTATATATATATATATATATATATATATATATATATATATATATATATATATATATATATATATCCAAAGTTTTTTTTATGTTTTATGAGATAATTTTTTTTTTAACATTTTTTTATTTATTTTTGTCTTTTTTATATTTGTTTTTTAGAGACAATTATTTCATTTGGATTGAAAATTTAATTAACAATGTATAAATATGTAGAATATCAAAAATGAAAAATATCGACCTTCTTCTTTAAATATGCAAAACAATAAAAACCTCACTACAAAAAAAAAAAAAAAACAAGATAATATGAAGAAGAAGACCACTTCGAAAATTATTAAATTTAAAAAATAATTATTTACATTTCATAAAATAAAAAAATTTAAAGTCAAAAATAGGTCTTTTAAAAAAAGGGTCTGATGCAGAATAACCACTTTTTTAAATCAGCATGAAAATCACTATTATTCTAAAACGCAATGTACATAAAAAAAATTAAAGTGCCGAAAACTATGCTCTAAAAAAAACATGTGTGTTCTGCATCACCCCTTTTCAAAATCGGGTCACTTTTTTGCTATCTTTACAAAATGGGTAACAGTATCAGTTCCCGTTTCAAAGTTTACATTGTTATAAATTAAGAAAAAGAGAAGGAATTCATGTGAGTTCTCGAATGCAAGTCTTGTTGGAGTTCTTAGTGTAGCTGGGAAGTGCCCCTAGCTAGCTCCAAAGCTTGTTCCTACACATAAGAGAGAGAATAAAGAAGCCTTCACAACATAATATCTTGATAATCGAAACTATCAGAAACATATAAATGTTACTGAATAAATAAATATAAACCAAAATCCCATACATTCATTAGTTAAATAGAATAAGTAAAGAATGAATAGCAACATATGGAAGGAAGAAAAATTGATCTGTATTAATAAATGAGTTGGAGGAAAGTTACAACCATTAGATGTAGTTACAACAACACCTCCCCTAACTCCTAGATCCAAAACTCTCTCTCTCAAGATAGATCTCAATAGTGTGACAATACGAGAATTCACATCCTTTTCTCAATGGAAAAGCCTCCAATATATAGGAAAGTGAAGGCTATGAATATTTCCCAAATTCCTCATTAGTTCAATTTGGGAAAAATCTTTTGGGTGAATAATGTTTCCTCATATAAAAATGGCATTTTCCACTTTTTAGATGCTTTTGTGCTTAGGAAAAAGTTCCCCATGCTTGTCCTCATGGTACATAACTTGTATTATAGTCTTATATAGTGTATGAGAATGGGGTTTTTCTACCAACAACATAATATTCTCCTCCAAGATGATGAGGAGATATTTTCATTTATAACACATTTACAAAGATATCACAATTCAAATTGATAACTTAATATTCGTAAACAAATTTAAGGGTAATTGACAACATTCATAAAAAAGATAACAATATTCTCATATATAAAAAATCTCCATAAAAAAGACATTGACAATTTTCAATATACATATATGACTAATAAATCAACACTTATCGCATATATCATTATTCCAAGGTAAATTCACAACATTACATCCAAAAATAGTAATATCATCATACATAATGATTCTCCATCAAAAAGCATTGACAATTTTCACACATATATAAAGTAACAAGATAATACTAATAATATCCTCATCATCTTTAATCAAATCAAGTAAGATTCAAATGTGTGATGATCAGATCAAAATCGTTCGTGAACATCATTATTCTAAGGTAAATTCACAACATCCATGAAAAGATAGTAATATCATAATACATAATAATTCTCCATCAAAATAATGTTGATAATTTTCAATATATACATAAAATGACAAGATAAAAATGATAATATCATCATCATATTTAATCAAATCAACTAAAAGTCAATGTGTGATTACCAAATATTTTTTTCATAGATGTCATTATTTTAAGGTAAATTCACAACATCCATAAAAAAATAGGAATATCATCATACACAATAATTCTTCATTAAAAAATGTAAGCAATTTTCAACATATTCATAAGGTAACTAGATAGTACCAATAGTATCATCATCATTATTCGAATAAACTAAAATTGAAATGTATGATTACCATATTGAAACATATAAACTAAATATAAAAAATAATGCATGGCTAGCTAGCACCACGAAAATCATAGTCAATATCATCCTCATGATCATTTCCATGATCAACATCCTGACCATCTTGATAATATCGTCCACATAATCATCACCAATTCCATTGACATCCTCCTCAACATCGCCTCTGATACGTGATGTAATCTAAACATAGTCTGAATCAGCATATTCATGGTCTTTACCTGTAGCGTTCTTGGAAAAAAATCAATATTACATGTTAGTACTAATTCTATAGCACAATGCATATTTTTATTAAAATGCTAACCATAAATTGAGGTAGGACATAATAACATTTAATAATACTAAAAAATAAAATGAAAATATGGTTTAAGATATATTGGATATCTAAATAAGATTACACTTGTAATTCACATTAAGTAGTAGAAGAAATTTTTAATGCATATGAAGTAGGTACCCATTTGTTCTTCATATTATATTGTGAATGTTTCTTATGATGTCCATGAACGATTGGTAAATTAAGAGTTAGTCGAAACTTTATTTCAAATTAGAATTGTAATTTAGATTAGAAATAGAAGAAATTTTAACAAAAAAGGAATGTCACACAAAAACATAAATTGTTTTAATGAAGAATAAGTCACATACAATATGGATGTCACATGAAATATTGAGTTTCTTTTAGTGCATGTACTTTTCTATGTGATAAACTGGATCCTATTGTTCATTCAAGAACAAATCATCAGAAAAAATTACTTCATTTTATCCATTATCACACTTAATCCATTATACCTAGTGTCGACAATGATTCCATTCAAATTGCTTTGAACTCCCTAAATATAATGTAAAAGAGAAAAATCCACAACCACGACCACAACCGCAACCCCCTCCCTTGCCTTGTCCACCATTAGAGACAATGAACTTGGAGTGAAGACCACAAAAGCAACCCCTCCCTTGCCTCATGTCCACCATCAATCGCATTGAACTTGGAATTAAGAATAATCATGTTTTCTTAACTCTAATTAATATCCAAGGAATCAAAACTTGATCAGTATATCAAGGAATCAATCAAGGAATAGATATATCATAGGAAAAGCCCAATATGCTTTGCCAAAAAAGTGTGAAATAACATTTATCTCTGTTTTATGAAATAACTCAAGTGAGTGGAATGAATGGCGGGAAACACTTACCAGGGGAAAGGAAGATTTTTGGTCTGTCCTTATTTCTACTATTATTTTTGCTTCTTAGAATGGAGGGAGGTGTTTAAAAAAATTCTAAAAATGATCTTAAATTTAAAAAAAAAAGTATTTTCTTATTTTTAGTTTTTTTAATATATATTTAGTTTTAGTATTTTTTTTATTTTCTAAGAAGATATATTTAGTTTTTGATATTTTTTTTTTATAACAAAAATTATATTTTGTTTTTATAAAAATGGATTTTAAACATTACATTCATGCTAAATTTGGGATTTTATGATAGAAGTTTAAATTATATATAAAAAAGTAACTTAATGCCATGTGTTGTGTCATTGAGATGGGTATTATACATCTCTTACTTGCTAAGTTATAGAATATGCTTGGGTTTTCTTAATGCAATAAAATTGATTCTCCTCTTCATTATATCTTGATATGTTCACCTCGCACCTAATAAAACAATAAAGTTAAAATAGGTTTGCCTTTTTCCTTTGTAGATCTTTGTCCCCATTAATCTTGGCCTTAATAGATTAATTGTCCTATGGTGGCCTTGAGTGGTCACTCCCATTTGTTGCATGCGTTTTAGTTTTGTTAGTGAAATTTCTTAGGCTTGATAGCATGTTATTTAATTTTATGAAAATGTGTTATTGTCCATATTATTGTTAAATATTAATATTAAATATGTTAGTTTTGAGCATGGTTTAGCAAAAAGTTCTCAAAAGGTTTATAGATTGTATTTTATAATGTAATGATTCACTGCTTGATGAAATTGTTTTGGATATTTTTTTAATGATTCATTGATTGATGAAATTGTTATGGATATTATTTTTAGTATATTAACTTGTATGTGATAAAGTCAAAAGTGACCACTTTTTGAGATTTTCATTGGTCAGTTTCCCTTAAGGCCATCAAATTCACCATTCGATCCCAGGTTAAGGAAATATAGGAGTCATGAAGTGGCATTGTTGAAGCACTTAAATCTTGAAACATGTTTTTTTTAGTCACATTATACTTCCTTTCTATGTAAATTCTCAATGAAAATAGTCTCATGGAACATGAGGGGCCTCAATAGTAGAGTAAAACAAAGAATCCTAAAAGAAAAATGGTGCACAAAGCACCCATGAATAATTTTTATATAAGAAACAAAAATATTAAGTGAGTTTCTACCTCATATAATTAGCAAATGTGGGAGGAATTTCCAAGTAGTAGTGATTGATGGTTAGAGATACTTGGGTGGAATGGATATTACTTTGAATGATCAGGACATCAAGGTTACCAATATGTTTACCCCTTTTTGCATTATGACAATACAATTTTAGTTAATTGACATCGAGGACTACTACCATGTATCCAATGTCTATGACTCCAATATCGAAAATGGAAAACCTCTATTTCTCAATTCTATTTCCAGAACAAGTAATTTATACTCCCAATATGCATGGATTATTGGGAGTGACTTCAATATTAACAAGTGTCTCAAGGAAATGGAAGGATGAACCACAATGTTTACCAAGCGATTTTGTAAGCTATAACATCAAAGACCTAAAGTAGTCTCCATTAAAGTTCTCAATCCATGAGTCTTCGCCCCACAAATGTGGATCAATGAGATGCAAGACATGTGTGTGTGGTGACTAACTTAATGCACTATTCTAATAACTCTAAAAACTTAATTATTTCACTCTGTCAAATGAATTGACCATAGTGTGACATAAGTAAACCAAGAGTAGACATGAAACCCTTAGGCAACAAACATTCCCTAGATCCTCAATTAGGTTCTTAAATGATGAATTGAAAATGCAAGGGGAAAAGAGGACTTCATGATTTAACCATCACAAACATGTGATCAAGTGAGACTAGGAGTGTATATATTCATATGTTTTCCAAAGAGGTAGTGAATACATGAGTTACCATTCATTGGGCCTCATTTTTATTTCTTTTGATTTTTCTTATATATATGACTTTAGGGAATAAGGCTTTCATAATTTTGGCACAACTCATAGATATAACATTTACATGAATGTTCACTTCAACCCTAGAATTTAGACTTAGATAAATAATTATAGTGTATCTTTAATGCTTTTGACTTTCACTTTTTGATTTTCTTTCATCACAAATGAAAAAATGGGAAATAGTTTGCCACAAATCTATGAATTCTCAATCATAAAGGTGTCATGTGATGAAAACAAATTAATGATGTTATTCTCTATGAAAATGATGGTTATTCTTGAGAAAATCTTATGCGTGTGGATGTCTCCTCCCTGGTTGAGAGGGAGTGAGGGTGGACACCATATTATCCATGTGTCATGTACTATGGCCAGGACTAATAGTTGTAAACTTGGTAAAGAAACCAGTAGAGAGAATGGTGGATTGGACAAACATAAGGGACCAATATTCTTTGAAAATTTGTACTTTGACTAGGAGCAACCACCATAAGTCAAGTACATTAATCCAAGATAAGAATAGTCATGAAGATCGAAATTTCCTGGTGTCAAATATTATGACAATGGATTAGGAAATGATCATGTGAGGACATACCTGGTGAACATCCTCATGGAGTAAGTACCTAGAGGGGTAGTGGTGTCCAACTTTATGCCTCCCAACATTGTGCTCTGATCTTATGGAGAGATAGAACTTCTTAGTCAAGGCCTTGCTATTTTGATAATGTTGCCTATGATTATGTAAATCATCGTTGATGCTTATTAATCCATATCCCTTCTTATATGAATATTTCAACTTGAGAGTACTTTTTTTGTCTCATTATGAGTACCTCCCTAGTTTAGAGGGAGTGCCATCATCTTCATTATCCTCATCATCACCACCATCACTGTCATCATTATTTTCATTATTGCATTATCGTCATAATCACTATTCATGTCGTCATCATCATCATCATCATCATCATGATTATAGACATTGTCATCAATTGTTCATAATTATAAGTGTCATAAGAAATATCGTCAACCCAAAAAATGTTACGAGTGCTCGAATGATATATGTAAGAGAAATACCAACTTTAGTTTTGAGAGATGATCAATGCTCATCATCATCACTACCATTATCATCACCATTATAATTTTCATCATCCCCATCATCATAATTAATGTAATTTCTATCATCATTGTTGTCATCTTCGTCATGAACATCATAATCATCATTCATGTCATTATTGTTGTTGATGATGACCAAGATGAAAATAATGATAATGATGACTTGGAAGACGAAGCCAAAGATAATGATTATGATTATGACCATGCCAACATTTAAAAATTGGGAAGATTGGCCAAGGTCATTAGGATCGTCATCATCATTGTCATTGTAACCCCCATAGTATTTTTCATCATTGTCATTATCATAATAATCACAATTCATGTCATCATCATCATCTTCATTATCATCATCATCATAATTATTGACATTGTCATCAGTTGTTCATAGTTGTCAATGTCATAAGAAATATCATCAATGCAAAAAATATGGAAAATGGATGCAAAGGTGAACAAAAAAAATGGGGGCAAAAATAGAAAAAAAATTTGGATGAAGAGTGGACACAACATAAGTAGATGAAAAACAAGACAGAAAAATTGACAAAAAGTGGATGAAAAAGTAGATGCAATAGTTGATGCACACTTGGACACAAATTAGGATGCAAACATGGATGAAAAAGTGTGAGAAAACATCGGCGCAATAGTAGGCATAAAACTTAGCATGAATTGTGGTGAAACAGATGTGGATACAACAATGAACGCAAAAGAAGGACACAAAATTATATGCAAAAAGGAGGCAAACATGGATGAAAAAAGGGATGCAAACATGGACGTGCAATAGTGGACACAAGATTAGATGCAAAATTAGACACATCAAAAGTGGATGTAAAAGTTGATGCAAAAAAACATAAACAATATTTGATGCAAACTTGGACACAAAAGAAGATGAAAATGTGGATGCAAAAGTGGAAGAAAATTTGGGTTGCAACGATAGGCACAAGATATGGCACAACAAAAGTGGATGTAATAACATACACGAAAAAAAGATACAAACTTAGATGCAATAAGGGATGTAAAAGTGGATGCAAACATGGGTGCAATAGGAGAAACAAAATTAGATGCAAAATATAGATGCAATGGAAGTAGATGCAAAAGAAGATACAAAATGAGATGCAAAGCCCATCACAAAAGTGGATGCAAAAATAGATGCAACATTTGATGCAAAAGAGGATGCGAAGATGGATGCAAAATTGGAAGCAAACATGGGTACAACAATAAGTACAAAACATGGCACAAATTGTGTCACAACAAAAGTGGATGTAAGGATAGATGAAAAAAAAGAAGTGAATGAATATGCAAAATAAGATGAAAAAGGGATGCAAAAGTGGACGTAAACATGGGTGCAACAATGGATGCAAAATACAATGCAAAATTTTGATGCAATAAAATTCGATGCAAAAGTAGATGCAAATATGAGACACAAAACTTGATGCAAATCTTGATGCAAAAGTGGATACAAAAAGGGATGCAAAAATAGATGTAAAATTTGATAAAAACCTAGATGTATATGAGGATGCAAATTTAGAAGAAAAAATGGTTGCAAAAGGAGGTGCCAAACTATGTGCAAATTATGGCACAAGAAAATTGGACACAATAATAGATGAAAAAGAGGATGTAAATATGGATGCAAAACAAGATGTAAAAGTGGATGCAAAAAATGTAGATAAAAAATTAGATTCAAAACCAGACACAAACCTCAATGCAAAACTAGGCACAAAGGGAATGCAAAAAATGATGTAAAAATAGATGCAAAAAATGATTTAACAAATGATGCAAAAGAGGATGCAAGAGATGATGAAAAAGTTGATGCAAGTGTAGGCGCAAAAAGTAGATACAATAGAGGATGAAAAAGTTGGTGAAACAAAATTAGGTAACAAACTTGATGCAAAACATGGCACAAAGGATGGCACAAAACTTGGCATAAAACCCGGTGTAAATCCTGGTGTAAAATCTGGTGCAAAACTATTACAATACCTGGTGCTAAACTTGGTGTGAGACTTGGTGCAAAACTAGGTGCAAACATTGCATCGATTTTTTCACAAAATTTGATAAATGGACACAAATAGTACCAAAAATGTGCTCTACAGATGTTAATCATAGGGTTTTGTTGTAGTGAAGGAAGCTTGAATTTCATAGCCTGGAGGGACATGATGGAGGTTGTGCTAAAGGAAAATGGCTTAAAGGAATTTGGTGAACAAGCAATTCCTAAGCCAGCAGCTAGTGTTGCACATAACTTGGCCGAGTTGAATAAGTGTGTGGCGAAGGCAAGGGGGATAATCCTTGAGGGAGTTCTAGATCATATTGTCTTGAGTCTCCATGGAAAGGAAACAACGCATGCTAATTGGGAAACATTGACAGACTTGCATCATAATAGCAGTGATCAAAGGAAGTTGGCACTGAAGGATAAACTTCATAAAATAAAGATGGAGAAATGCGAGACAATTACAAAGTACTTGACCAAGTTCACTCAATGTCGGGATGAAATTTGAAGTGTTGGAATAACGGTTGCTGAGGAGGATACGGTGAACCTTGCTCTTCTTGGACTCCCAAAGAGTTGGCATAGTTATCAGGACTCTGTCAATGGTCAAGAGAAGCTGCTAGATTGGGAACGACTATGGTCGGATTTGATGCAGGATGAGATTAGGAGGAACACCAGGGATGGCTCTTCATCAAAGACTGATGATGAAGAGAATTGTGCCTTAGCGATTAAGGCGAGGAAGGGGAAAGGTAAAATTTCTCATTCCAAATCAGATTCTTATCATGGAGGTAAGAAGAAGGACATGATGGAAGTTAAATGCTTTCATTGTCACAAGATGGGTTACTTTGCTACAAATTTTCCATTGAAGAAGTCCAAGGAGAAGTACTTAGGAGGAATGACAAGTGAGTCTTTGGCCTCCCAATTTGAATAGGACTTTTCCCTCATTGCATGCACGGTGTCTTCAATGATGGGAAGTGTCTGGTACATAGACAGTGGAGCTTCGTTCCACATGACTGGTGACAAAGAGTTATTCAGTGAACTAGAGGAGAAATATCTCAAGATGCATATCGAGATGGGTCATGATGGTAATTATAGTGTTAATGGTGTGGGCACTATTACTTTTTAGAGGGATCATGTGGCTCCACTCACCTTGAAGAATGTTATTCATGTACCTAGATTGACGAAGAACTTGGTATCCGTTGCCATGCTTGAGGATAGATGCTATGATGTGATCTTTTCGAAAGGAAAGGAATTCCTTCAACACATAGCCATAGGTCAAGTAAAGAAGATAGGGATTCGAGTTAAAAATCTATAAAATATAGAGGTAGAGGATTATGCTGCTTTGAGTTCAAAAGCGGAAAATATGTTGAGCCGAGACATCGGCTAGTTGTGGCACAGGGATTGGGCCACTTGTATCATGGGGCTTTGAAGACATTACAACAAATCTCTATCGGTCTTCCCAAAGGCACGCTTGAGAAAGTTGATACATGCAAGGGTTGTACTTTGGGAAAATACACCAAGTCTTCCTTTGGAGACAGAGATAGTCGAGCAGATTCTATTCTAGAGAGAGTCCATTTAGATGTGTGTAAACCATTGTTGACAACATCCATGGCAAAACATAGGTATTATGTTATATTTGTTGATGAATATTATCGTAAATGTTGGGTATTTTTAATGCAGAAAAAGGATAAAACTTTCACAAATTTTTGTGAGTTCAAATCATTGGTAGAGAAAGAGTCTCGAAAGAAGGTTAAATCTCTATGGAATGATAATGGTGGTGAGTATGTCTCCAATTATTTTAAGAACTTTTGTGCAACAGAAGGGATTAAATGAGAGTTGAAGGCACCCCATAACCCTCAACAGAATGGGGTTGCCAAGAGGAATAACAGGAACATAGTAGGGGTAGCAAGGGCGATGTTGCATGATTAGGGCCTACCACTACACTTGTGGGCTGAGACATGCAACACAATGGTTTATGTTCAGAACCGTAGCCCACATTGGATACTTGAGATGAAGACACCAGAGGAGGCTTATTCCAGTAAGAGGCCAGATGTTGGTCACTTTAGGATTTTTGGGTCATCGGTTTATTTCCATGTGACCAAAGATGCACGGAAGAAGCTTGAGCCAACAATAGAGTTGGGGATGTTTTTGGAGTACACTGATACACCCCAAAACTATTGGGTGTACATGCCGACTAGTTGGATGACAGTGGTTCGTAGGGATATCAGGTTCGATAAGGAGAAGGCCATGCGAGTATCCCTTGAGACGGAGCTTGAGCTACATGCAAATGAGGAGATTTTAGCTCCTAAGGTTGAGGGGCCTCAGATTGATGTGGAACAGACATGTGCGGAGGTTCAAAGAGTGGAGACATCCACTCATGCAGAGTCTTCCAGAGTGGGAAGAAAGTGCATTAGAGAGGTTGACAAATTGTTGGATGATGCATGGGAGAATGTGGGTGCACGCTCTTCTCAGTGTAGATAGAGGAGGTCACCAGAGAGGTACACTTGATACATGGCACTTATGGGTCCATGTGTTGTGATAGAGCCATCTTCCTTTCAGGAAGCAGTGCAACAACCAGTTTGGGTTGATGCAATGGTGGAGGAGTATGACTCCATAGTTTGAAACAATGTTTGAGATATGGTCCCGAGAATGGAGGACAAGTCAGTTGTGAGTTCTTGTTGGATTTACAAGGTAAATAAAGTTGCAGATGGTGGTGTGGAGAAGCATAAGGCAATATTTTTGGCCCATGGATTTTCATAGGTAAAGGGGATTGACTATGATGAGACCTTTGTTGTTGTTGCAAGGTACTCATCAATCAGATCTATTTTGGCAATAACAACGTAGATGGCTTGGAAGATCCATCAGATGGATGTGAAGACTTCCTTCCTCAAAGGCATGATTGAGGAAGAGGTGTACATAGAGCAACTTGAATGTTTTGAAACCTTGGGCTGTGAGTCGCATGTGTGCCAAGTTAAGAGAGAATTGTATGGGTTGAAGCAAGCACCCTGTGCTTGGTACATTAGGATAGATAGCTACTTCACTAGGTTGGGCTTCACGAAAGAGTGAAGCGGATGCAAACTTGTATCACATAGTGGTGGACGGTGAGTTGTTGCTCATTGTACTTTATGTAGATGATCTCATACTTACATGTGATGAGAAGATCATCAAATCTTGAAAGGAGGGCCTTGCAAGAGAGCTTGAGATGAAGAACATGGGGCTCATGCAATACTTTCTTGGCATGGAGGTATGGCAGGGAGGTGGGGAGTTTTTTGTATCTTAGGGCAAGTATGCCAACGAGATACTCAGGAGATTCCGCATGGAGAGCAGTAAACCCATGGAGACTCCTCTAGCTGGTAACTGGAGGAAGGAGCATGTTACTTCAGGGGAAGTGGTGGAAGCTATTGTTTATAGGAAACTTATGGCTTCACTCAGTTACTTGGAGAACACACGACCGTATATGTGCTATGCAGTTAACCAACTTAGTCAACCAATGGTTAGGCCTACCAAGATATATTGGAAGGTGAAAAGCATGTATTGAGATACCTCAAAGGCACTACTTAGTTTAGTACAAATGAACAGAGGGTGTGCAACTTCAATGCTTCACAGATGCAGATTGGGCAAGCAGTCCATCCGACATGAAGAGCACATCAGGAGGGATCTTTAGTATTGGGTCAGCAACAATTTCTTAGTACAACAGGAAATAGAGATTGGTTGCACTCAGTGTTAGTGCCTAGACTTACCTCAGGCTGAAAAGGTAGCATCCAGGGCCAACATCAAACCACACTCAGCTTGGTAGCTAGCCCTGCCAGGTCAGGAGAGGGCTCTCTCAGGGTCAATCTCAGCAAATTATGATCGATGAGGGCTTGAGATTACTGAAATATCTTCTAATCTAAGGCTAGGTATATGTGCAAGAGTTTGATTTGATAAAATGATGATTTTGCTGGCTCAGATGGAAAGACGACTTTTGGGTGCGGGGATTGAGGCTCAGTTCTGCAGAGATCTCAATGGGGCAAGGTAGGCAATCGTTTTGGCACTTATATTTGAATGAGATGGAAGGAATAGAGAGGTGAGGTGTTGAAGAGGGAAAGAGAAATCATGGATCCTCCCCAAACAACTGAAAACATCAAATAACTAAAGCAAACTTCAAGTAGAGCACTGCACTTTCAATGGATTCTACTTACGCTCTTGTTTGTTTATTTCAGAAGAAACAAGATAGAGAATGGCATACATAACACATAAGCAAATTCACAATTACAAAGAAAAGCATTGTACCAAGACAAATTGCCACATGAATCCCAAATAGTGCTGCAAATCCTGGTCTCAATTCCTTAGCCAAAATGAAAATATGAGTGTACAATGAAGTTCTTTTCTTTCTCAAGAGTTCAACCAGGCTAATGACTGAAAAACAACATAATATAGAAAAAAATAGCTCATCCTTTCCTCTAGGGGTCGATCTCACATGTTTAGGAGCTGATCCAATTGATTCTAAATTGAGAACTAGGAATTAGGCAACATAACAGCATGCCTCGAGAAACAAGGGAACTGATGCATTCAGTTTCAAACAACCTTTAAACTGATAAATCTACCTCTACAAGTGAAAATATAACATATTTAAATCATGATCCATCAATTTCCATCAAATTACATTACAAATTTTCCATTAGGAAAGTAAAAAAGTCAAACTAGGCAAAGTTGGGTGAAAAACAGTGGAAAACTTGGTCAAATTGGCAATTTTTCCTCTATGCGTCGCGCCTGATTCTCTATGCATCGTGCCTGTTTGGACCCACGTTTGGAGGCCTTCCCGATGTCAAAATGAGCTCTAGGTGTGCTTTCTGGAAAGGTCTACCTGTCTACGTTCCAATCCAAGTGGAATTTTTCAATTTGGCCTCCATTTGCCCCTCCAAAAGTCCATTCGCCCAACACTTCTTCCTGTGTGTCAAAATAGGGGCAGTGAGGTTGTTTTTTGAGTGTTTTTTACCTTTTTGAGGGCTCAAAACCTGCCCAAATTTCTTGGCGATAGGTAGGCAAGCATAATTTTTCATGCCAAATCTAAAAATGCTGCGTTTTTGTGATTTGGATCCCCCTAGCAAAAGCGAGCACCACGTGGCACAACGCATAGGGCAAAAATTCCTGTTTTTGTGCCAAAATTCCAAAATGCAAAAGCTGCTCCAAATTTCTTGAAATTTGGTCTAAGTCTTCTCTATCAAGCATGATGTTGTGCCAAGGAAGCCTTAGCCAATATCTGATGTCCTTCCTCCTCTTTTTGCCTCCTTGATGCTCTCTTCAACCTTGCTTTTAAACTCCTGATTCTCGTTTCGCACACCAAGTTCCTTGAAAAGTAATGATATGACAGATTTCTAAGAATATTCTTCTCATTGATGGCCTTCTCTAGCTTCCTCTCCAAGTGGATATTGACTCTTTCAAGCCATGACTCCCTATCGGCATTGATCTCTTGCTCAAGTGAAGTGAACTCCACCCTCCTCCTTTGGGCAGCTTGGCGATTCTCCCGAATGTTTTGCAACTCCTAATCACCTGCTGGTCCTCAAGCTGCTTATTCCTTTCCTCCAGGTACTTTATAGTCCATTGGTCTCTATCCAAGTTGGTAGACAAGGCATCAATGTCCGCCTGTTTCTCCTTAATGATTTCTCTAAGATTTGTGCTTTGCGGGCCCATATCGGTATCATCACCCTCAATGAGGATGAAATCAGTCTCCTGCTTACCTGATGGTCCTTCCTCCTGTAGTGGCCTCTTGCCTCGGTCCTGAACCTACTGTGCTAATGATGGAAGCGAGGCACCTTCCACCCCAGGTGGAGATAACACTCACTTTGCTACTGTAAACAACCGTCTAGTGCCCTTCTGATAGGTGACGAACACTGGCACATTAGTGGTCTGTGTCTCATGGCCCTCATGCTGATAAGAAGGTCCACCTATCTCATGTAAAGCCTCTGAAGGTCCTTGTGAAGCTCTGAAAAACTCAAGAGAGATGAAGTTCTCCCATGTGATGCCCTGTAAGCCAAGCTGATGAACGACCACAATTTTGATGAGAGCAAAATGATAAGTATTGTTGAACTGCTGCTGAGGAGTCTTGTGCTGCACAAGGGTGGTCATCTTCTCTATGTTTCGGCACATGAAGTAAGGGATGTTCATCATCCGTACTCGGGTAAAATGCATTAGCAGCCTGATATGATAAGAATATAAATGGGAGACCTGACCCTCACAGCTGAAATACTTCATGATGAGTTTCATTAAAGGATCATATTCACCTTTGAGGTACCGAAAAGGAAACACTCTCTTGAGCCGTCTCAAAAAGCCACGCTTGATGTATGGTTCATAATGCTACCAGTCAATTTTCTGCCACTTGTCCCATGGCTCTCCAATGTTGGGAATACCAATTGCTAGTGAAATGGATTTTGGTGTTAATGTGAAAGTGACACCAGCTAGAGTGGCTTGATCACCATGTAAATGCAGCACAAACAAACGACCCAACTAATGATGAAATCGAATGCTAGCAACCTTCTCACAAAATTCATAACATGACTGATGTTGGAAACAAGAGATGGCGAGAGGGCAGACCTGTAATTCAGCAAGAGTGGTTGGTTCTTCTATGATATGTTTGCCACCTCTATGAGGCCTCCTCGGTGCATGTCCCTATGTAGGTGAGTCACTCTGGGTTTCCTCTTCATAATCATATGAAGGATCAGATGCCGTGGCTGCTGGTAGATAAACTGCCTTGGGGAAGTAGGTGCTAATATGTTAAACTGTCTTGAGCTGTCTTTGGTGATGTGTTTGACCTCTGCCACCAAGGGAAAACAATGAAATGAGGGACTGTGGAGGGGTAGTTTAGGGAAACAGGGAATTAGGGACTGTTGGGATAAGGTTAGTTAAGGGAACAGGGAATTAGAGTGTAGTTTGGGACTTTAAGTATGAGACTAGGGTTTGGTGCATTTGGGATTTTGGGACAGGGAACTTGGGATAGGGGATTAGGGGATTAGTGAATTTAGGGGTAGGAGAACTTAGGGAATAAGGAAATCAATGGACAAATGGGATAAGGGAGTGATGGAGGAATGATAGACTTGGTAGCAAAACAATCAATAAAAACCCTAGCAATGTTGCTTTGGAAATTTTGAGGAAGTAGGGTTTGATTTCCTTAAACAATCACCATGAAATAAGCACCATGAAACACACACCAAACTTGGATAGAAAACAATGATGGAGGCTCTACTTGACAAATCCGTGCGTTTTGGGCGATTTGGAGCAAGTTCTGGTAGTTTTCAGGCTCTCTCGCTGTGTGCACGGCGCATCCAACCCAATGCGTCACACCCATGCAAAATAGAACTAGAGTCTGAGGCCCAATGCGCCACGCCCAGTGAGTGCACCGCGCCTCCTGCCCTGTGCGCCGTGCCGAGAAACTTGGAGCGATTTTCACCCAAATTTCTCATTTTCTCACCAAAATCACTTTGCCTTGCTTCTACTTTGCAAATGAACTCTTGAAATGAATAAATGGCTTATAAACAAGGAGCTTTTAAATTTTTGGCTCATAAAACCCATTTTTACAATGTTTTGAAAATGACTTTATTTTCAAACTCTGTTTTTTGGACTTTTTTCACTTATTTTTGGCTTTGTGATGAATTAAATGACCTGAGCCTTGCTTATTTTGCAGGTGTTGGAAGTACTGGGGCTAAGGAAAGAAACCAGGGTGCAGATGGAGTGATATACAATGAGGAAAGCAAAATTTCATGATTTTTGTACAATAAAAGCAAAATACTCTGTTTGTTCCTCAAAACAAAGTTTTGAGGAAAAACACATTTTGGAACACTTGATGATGAATTTTATTGATGTTGGAACCTCCTCATGGCCTGCTGGTAATTATTGAACACTTTGAAACATTTTTTGACGAAACCCTAGACCTAATTGACAATGAAACCCTAAAGACAACCTTTGCAATCTTTAAGATAACAAGAAGACTGTATATGTTTTTTTTAATGAACAGACATGAACCAACAGGTAGACAACATGAGGGAAACTGTAGGAAAGACACTACCATCAAACAATCCATGTACCTAATGGAATGAAAATGACTGGGAGGGACACCTAATATGAAATGAAACAAGAGGATTTGATCTCTGACGGAGGGATGAAGATACCGACACTAACATTGGCTCCAATGGGGATGGTAGCTCCTTGGAGGTGCCAAGAATTATAGATCTCTGGGAAAGCAGGCAATGCCTTCATCCATTGGGCTATGGAGTCAATAACTTCAAAACACCCAAAAACCAATTACTACGAAACTTTGACTCAAGACTCATAGTTGAACTGACTAATCCAAAACTGAAACAAGACTCTCAAAAGCTGAAACTGGACACTCAGCTGAAACTATCTTTAAACTGACTGAAACAAAAAATGACTCAAGACTGACTTAACTGAAACAAGTATTTGCAAAGCTTTTAAAATGGCAGCAAACCATCGAGATTTGAGGGCTTCAAATCATGACGATGACTACCTGCTTACTGATGAAATATGTACAATGATGTGAAGTGGGCCTTCCAATGTAACCAATCCAGCAGATGGCTACATACCGAAATTCTGCTCTCACTTTTCCCGAGAAAGTAGAATGGTGTACATGTAGGCAACTCACAATAACCACTGAAACCAAGTTTTATTATAACGAACCAGGCAACATTTATCTCTTCTAATGCTTGCAAAAGAATGCCGAAGGGATCTTGAAAATCATGAAGCACTAGCTTGTCTTGAGATCCAGCAGTAAAAATACAAGTATTCCCTTCATTTTGATCTGAAAGAACAACTAGTTGCTGAGTAATAGGAAGTCACAGAGAGGTATAAGCTTCTGCCATCTAAGTGTTAGCTGTAAATTCCTTGACCATGAGAAATTCTGGCATATTGTCTCTCTCAAGCTCATATCCCTCAACTTCATGGTCTAGGTCATTCTTAAACATAAAACAATCTTCAAGATTATCAAACATGACATCCTTATCATTTTCATGAAAGAGAATATTATCTATTTTCTGATCTATAAAGCTAATTTCAAGACTATCATTATTTTCAAAAGAAGAAGAAGTTTCACCAACATCGTCTTGACCATGTGCACACTGCAGACCTGCATTAGCTTTGGCTATGACCTGACCTTTCAAGAGTCTATCTATCTCATCTTCAGACAGAGGAGATAATACTTTCTGTTTTGATACTATGTTTTGTTTTGCTCAAGTGATTTTTGCCTTCTTGAAATAACATTTCAAAACATGAAAAATATGAATGACAATCCTCATTTCCCTAGTCTTCTAAAATTGAAAACATTGTTGATCATCTTCATATGACATGGCAATCAAATTATCATTTACCACTGAGTTATCGAAAGAATATTTTTCACTTACTTGAAAAAAGATCTCATCTTGTTTTTCATGAAATGACTAGATTACCTCCTCATGAAGGCTTGGGTCAGTAACTTTGTCTTCTTCATTCTAGATGATATCAACAGCAGAGCTCTCCTTCATGGGATTCAGATCAAGGTTGTCTTGATCATCATGATTTGAATCTAGATCTAAAATAACCGACTTGAGTTTATCAAATTCTAAGATTGAAACTTGACTTTCCTGCATGCTGCCTTCTTCTATGGACAGATCTGAAATAAAACCTTCTCTTTCATCATCTTCCACCGTACTAACATCTTGATCCTGCTGCAAATTTTCCTGATCATCTTGATAAGTATCACTCTCTTTATGCTGCTGAAATGGATTTTCATACAGGGCTTCCATGATCTCATCATCCATGAAGTCATCATCTTAATAAACTTTCTTAAGATTTTCAATAAAACTATAAGCATGTTTGCAACAGTTTTGAACTAGATTTAATGATGGATAAGATTCTTTATACCTTTCAAAGAACATGGTATGAAAATATTTCAAACAATAAATACGAGCAGGCGGTAAAATTTCATACCAAGATCGGGCTTCACCTTCTAGAGTGGCCATGAATATCTTCATCAAGCAATCTTCAATAAAATCAACCTTCAACTTGCGATTATGTATGTGAAATCTAACCAGATGTAAAGAAGCATCCTTCCTATTATCATCTTTAAACGTAGGTAAATTCCTTGGCCAATCTACCCTAGGAATTTTATTTGGGAAACCTGGAACATGATCTTGGCTCATGGGAGCATACCTTCGATTTAGTGAAACCATTTTGATAACAATGAATTCACCAAGAAATTCTTTAGGCTACTGGTTCTTGAAGAGTAGAGTCGCCATAAAAAGCCTGAACCTTGGGATTTTCGACAATGAGTTGCCAAGTGAATGATTTCAGCATTCCAATGTCTGATCATTATCCACCATCAACAATCAGATCTAAACTTGATTACATTTTACTGAGGAAATTTGCAAGTCAGATGTTTCCTTTTATAAGACTAGTCTGGGGATTGAATGAAGCAGCGTTTATCTACATTCGCTAATGCAAAGCAAGAGCATTTCGAAGGCTACTGTTATGAAACCAGCTCAAGAAAAGATAGAAAAGAAAGATCAACGCCTTAGAATTCAGCCTCTTCGAGGGGGCAGCCTCCTTTGCATTACATAAATGAAAAATTCTTGGATGATACAAATGACAAAACCTCCTTTCTATATATAGGAGTCTAAGGAGTCACAATATAATCCAGCCGACCTAACAATAATAATATAAAGCCACAATAAAAATAGATGGATTCTATGGGGCACAGAAATAACAATATGTGGGTAATAGGGGCACAAAAATATAAATAAAGGGTATAACTACAATAGTAATGGGGTAATCACTAGTATTATAGGGACCCAACATGCCCCTCTCCTTCAAAAAAGTGTTGTCCTCAACGCTTGAGCAGTTCTGGATACTTCTGCATAAAATTCTCATCCTCCCATGTGGAATCTTCAGCGGATAAGTTCTTCCACTTGATAAGATACTCTGAAATTGATCGATTTCGTAGCTGTCGAGTTCTTGTTTCTGTGACTGCTTCCGGTTCCAATATAATTTTTCCTTCCTCATCAAGTTCTGGCAATATTGTTTGAACTGGGAGCTTGTCGCCTATAACCTTCTTTAAACATGAAACATGGAAAACTGGGTGCAATCGAGAAGCTGCAGGAAGCTCCAATTTGTATGCCATAGTACCAATCTTTTCCAACACCTTGTACGGACCATAATACTTTGGTGATAATTTATTATCCTTCTTAGCTTGCTTTAGGGACATTTGCTTATATGGTTGTAGCCGTAGGAATACCCAATCACCTACATCAAAACTTCTTTCACTGCGATGTTGATCTGCCTGTTGTTTCATTCTATTTTGTGCCAACACGAGGTTATCCTTTAAGAGTTGGAGGACTTGTTGTTGATGTTCCATTGCTTGAACCTTAGAATTTTCTCTTAAATATGATGTGATTGATGGTGGTTGGTACCCATAAAGTGCCATAAATGGGGTCATTTTTGTTGCTGTATGGAAGGAAGTGTTATACCACCATTCAGCCAGAGGCAACCATTTGACCCATTGTGTCTGTTTATCAGATACAAAGCAACGAAGATATCCTTCCAAACATTTGTTTACTATCTCAGTTTGCCCATCAGATTGAGGATGATAAGATGAGCTATGAGCTAACTGAGTACCAAGACAAGAAAATAATTCTGTCCAAAAATTTCCAGTGAAAATGGGATCTCTGTCACTTACAATAATCTTTGGGTTTCCATGTAGCTTTTGAACTGTTTCCATAAATGCAGTAGAAACTGTACTGGCTTTAAATGGATGTGATAATGCACAAAAGTGTGCATACTTGGTAAGTCTGTCAACTACCACCATGATGACACTCTTTCCCTCAGACTTGGGTAAACCTGTGATAAAATCCATTGAAACCTCCTCCCAACGTTGGCTTGGAATGGATAAAGGTTGTAATAGACCCGGTGTCTTAATTGTTTCAACTTTATTTTGTTGGCAAACCAAACATTCCGCCACAAACTTTTGAATATCTGATTTAAGGCCATCCAAAAAAAATTCCTTCTTAACCCTGTGGTAAGTTTTTAAAAATCCTGAGTGCCCTCCTAAGGGAGAAGTGTGCAATTCCATAAGAATCTTTTGTTTTAGCTGGGAATTCTTACAGAGGTATAAGCGATCTTTGTACCATAACGAATCATTTTTCCAGCTAAATGTATCAGAAGTACTGGAATCTTGTTGTAGCTTTCGAATAAGTGCCCACACTTCTTCGTCATTCTTCCATTCCTCTTTTGCTTCGTTTATCCAATCTGGTTGGATAATAGAAATGGCACACAACAATGCTTCCACATCCTCATCCTTTCTTGAGAGTGCATCTGCCACCACATTTTGCTTCCCTTTTTTGTAGATGATTTCAAAGTCATAACCCAACATCTTTGTGACCCACTTTTGTTGCTCTTCAGAGGATAATCTTTGTTCTAAAAAGTATTTAAGGCTATCATGATCCGTTTTTACCTTGAAGTGTCTTCCCATTAGGTAGGGTCGCCATTTCTTAAGTGCATGGAGTATTGCCAACATTTCCTTCTCATAAATAGCTTTGCTTAAAAACTTTCCCTTGATTGGACGACTTTCAAAAGCAATGGGTCTTTCATCTTGCATTAGAACAACACCAATTCCATTTCCTGAAGCATCACATTCCACAATAAAGGTTTTTGTGAAGTCCGGTGTAGCTAAGACCGGTGCTTGGCACATTGCCTCTTTAAGATGTTTAAAGGCCTTTGTTGCTTCCGGAGTCCATGAAAATGAATCTTTCTTCAATAATGTTGTTAGAGGTGCTGCTATTCTCCCATAATTCTTAACAAACTTGCGATAATACCCTGTCAACCCAAGAAATCCTCGCAGATGCTTTATGGATGTGGGGATTTTCCATTCCTTAATGGCTTTAATTTTGCTAGGGTCTACCTTAACTCCTTCATGAGATACAATATGACCCAAATATTCCACCTCCTGGACTCCAAAGAAACATTTGGATCTTTTTGCATATAATTGTTTCTCCTCCAATAGTTGTAGCACCCTGTCAACATGTTCAACATGATCCTTCCAAGACTTGCTGTAGATTAGTATATCATCAAAAAATACTAACACAAATTTTCTAAGGAATGGTTTGAAAATTGAATTCATCAAACCTTGAAATGTTGAAGGTGCATTGGTAAGGCCAAAAGGCATGACCAAAAATTCATAATGACCCTCATGAGTTCTAAATGCAGTTTTCGGAATGTCTTCAATCTTCATTCTGATTTGATGATATCCCGAACGAAGATCCAACTTGGTGAAGTAAATTGATCCATGCAATTCATCCAGTAATTCATCAATGACAGGAATGGGGAACTTATCTTTAATAGTGAGCTTGTTGAGCTCCCTATAATCTGGACACATGCGCCATGATCCATCCTTCTTGTGCACCAATACTACTGGAGCTGAGAAAGAACTTTGACTTGGTTGAATTATACCAGCCTCTAGCATTTCTGCAACCATACGTTCAATTTCACTTTTTTGGACATATGGATATCTGTACGGCCTGATGTTTGGAGGAACACTTCCTGGAATCAGATGAATAGCATGATCATGATCACGCATAGGTGGGAGACCTTTGGGAGTCTCAAATACCTTGGAATGATTGTCCAGGACTTTTTGGAGATCTGGAGAAATAGATGATTCCAATGTGGAAACATCTAGCGAACATAATTGTGCAATTACACCTCTTTGCTCCTTTTTTAGAAGCTTTGTCATGCCATTAGAGCTGATTATCTTTCCTGGTTTCCCTGCAATACCCCTTAATTCAACTTCCTTTCCTTCCACAGAAAATTTCATGAAAAGTTCTTGAAAATTAAAAGCTATTGTACCCAAGGATTGTAGCCATTGGACTCCTAGTACAACATCAGCACCTCCCATTGGAATGGAAAGCATTGGGCTAGTCAATACATATTCTCCCATGGATAGCTTGATATTATGGCACTTTCCAGAACAATTTATTGTTCCTCCATTTGCAATCATCACTTGACACTCTGGTGCTGGATATAGGAAGCAATTCAATTCTTTTGCTACCCTACAATGAATAAAATTGTGGGTGCTTCCTGAATCAATCAACACTATTACCTTTTTCTTCTTGATTTGTCCTTCTATCTTGATGGTTTGAGGAGTGGTAATTACCGCCAATGCATTACAAGATATGGTCGGATTTATTTGTTCTTCATCTAGGCTTTGTTCCTGGAATATATCCTCTTCTTTTGACCTTTCTTGCTCCTTTTCTTCTTCCTCTTCACAATCTATGTAGAATAATTTCTTCTCAGCACACTTATGACCTTTTGTGTATTTGCTATCACAATTGTAACAAAGCCCTTTTGCTCTTTTTTCTTCCAATTGTTGTGGTGTCAACCTTGTAGGTTGTGGAAGACTATGGGCAACAACACTTCCGTCTTTATAGTTGTGAATGGTATGCTTCCTAGTTGCCATAATTTTGCTTTCCATTTTTCTTGCTAACCTGAATGCCTTCTCTAATGAATCAGGTTCCCAAAGGCGCACATCATGTTGGATATTATCCTTTAAAGACCCTATGAACACATCAATCCTATGCTCCTCTGGAATATCTTTTACCCTTATGTTCAATTTTTGGAACTCCTCAATGTGCTCCATTATTGAACCCTTTTGTTTGAGACTTATCAATTGGCTAAAAAAAGTGTTGCTTTTTGTATCCTCATAATGTGCTATCAATTCTTCCGTAAAAATTGCCCAAGTGATAAATTGTTTATGAGAACAAAGCCATTGATACCATACAAACTGATTTGGTTCCAAATATAAAGTTGTCATACGTACCTTTTGTGTGTTTTGCACATTATTGAGATCGAAGAATTGCTCCATCTGTAATATCCATGTGGCGGGATCCTTGCCATCAAACTTCCTCATATCGATTTTTGGAACATGGTGAGTCTTCGATCCAACATTAGAGTCTATGGAATCATGATTAACATTTCTTTTGTTCTCATCATGAGTTTCCTTTAGTACTCTTTCACCCTTAGTGACCATTTCTTGTAGCAACTTATCCATCTTATCATCCATGCCATCAATTTTAGCGTCCATGCCATTCACCTTAGCTTCCATGCCATCCATCTTAGCTTCTACACATTTCTTTAAACCGTCCATCTTAGCTTCTACATCTTTCCTTAAACCATCCATTTTAAATTCTGTTGCTTTTTGTGCAAGTGACACTCGTTGCACTTGTTCTTGTAATTTTGATATATCATATAACATTTCTTCTTCTTTTTCATGAGTCATGCTAGAGCTTTCAGGCTCCTTACTAGGTGTTTGCATTTTCTTTCCTTGGGGCATCAGTTACCGATAATAATTCTCTAATATGCCCTTTGAATTCCTTCAAAATAAATTTTCAAACCAAGCTTAAGCAAAAATTAAAGAAAATCTACACACCTTTTTTCACTTTGTATGATCCAGGTGGATGTTGGTGGCCACCCACCTATCCCATTTGGACCCCCACAACTGTCTCTTTCAGCTTTTTCAGTTTCCTAAATTGTAGCACAACTTACTATTTTTAGCAGTTTTTCGGGTCCTGAACTTCCGGAGCCGTTTTGAGGCCCTAAACGATGTTTTTTTGGGAATCTGGGGGCAACATGGGTCTATAGACCGATGTTGCCCTTCCCAAAGTGGTAGTGCTCGGATAGATCTTTCTAACGAGCTATTGTACGCGTCAAACGAAGATCGTATGCCAAAGTTACGACCCCGGGAAATTGATGTACCAATTTACCCAAACGGGGCCCACAATTTGGCGTTTCATCTTCTAGGGTTAGGTTTCGGGATGTGAAGGGTTTTCCATTGTTTCTCAACAATAAATAGGCCTTCGAGCCTCATTGTAATACAGTTCGGAACAGTTCAGAGGCATGTAGCCGCCACATCTCTTCTCAGAGATAAGCTACCATCGCCCTAGCTGGTTTCTTTCCATTTCTGTTTGTAAACATATTTCAGTATTTACAGTAATGAAATGAAGTGTTATTTCCGCTGCATCTCTGTTTTTATGGTCATCGCATCTCTGTATTTATGGTTATCTCTGTAATCTATTGCGTTCCTGTTTAAATCCGGATCAGTGGTATCAGAGCGGTCTGCTTTTTCTCTGTTTTTCTTTGCATGTCCCCAACGAGGTCGGGATATAAGGAGTTAGGGCTTGAACTGGTCGAACCTTTGCAAGACCAGCCTCGCAAATCCCGACGGCCTCCCATGGCGGATGAGAAGAAAGACGAGGGGGCAGGAGATCCTATCAAAATCTTGCTCGAAGAAGCGCTCGAGCGGCAAAGGAACGCGATGATGGATAGCTTTGCGCAGATCCTTCAGCGGCTACCCAGAGGCGACGCATCGACTTCCAACAGTGACTCTGGAAACGCCACACCGTTTAAGGTACAAGTGAATTTTGAAATCCCCATTTTCGAGGGTCAAATAGATGCAGATACCGTAGATAAATGGTTAAATCTGCTAGATGGGTATTTTTCTGTTCATGAATTTTCAAGTCGGGAAAAGATTGTTTTCGCTCTTCTCAAAGCAGCCCCCCACGTCAAGGAATGGTGGGAAACCTACTGCGAGCAGAAGGATGAAAGTACAGGCTCACTATTTTCAGCCGCACCCACTTGGAATGACTTCCGGGATGCCATCAAGGAGCAATACTACCCTGTCGGAAGCTATGAGGACAAATACATCAAATGGACCACACTGCGGCAGGGACGAGACCAAGATGTACCGGAGTTCACAAACATTTTTCATACCCTTCGCACACAGTTGGGTATCAAAGATTCTGAGCTGCATCTGGTACTCAAATACCGTGGCTGCCTGCATAGATACATCCAGGAAGAGATGGTGTTCTTGGACATCCCCTCACTCGGCACAGCATACCGATACGCTGTCAAAATCGAGCAAAAGTTCAAACAGAAGAAGCGAGACTTTGGATCTGCAAATCCGAAGCCCAAAGGACAAAGCCAAGGCGGGGTGACCCAAGACAACCCGTCAAGGCCGCAAGAAAAGAACAACACCACGAAGCCGAGGAAGGACACAGGAAAGTGGTGTGAGTTCCACAAGAGTCCCACTCATAACACAAGTGAGTGTCGGACCAAGCAGTCGTTGGTGGCTGAGTTGAAGGCTTCCGAATCAGATGCATGTTCCGATCCTGAGCCAGAACCCGACAAGGTGAATGGCAAAGGGAAGCAGATCATTGATGCGGATCCCACTGCCACTGTTGCCACCGCCAAGATCAAGAAAAATGAGCCCGAAGATCCAGAGGAGGGGGAGCGTCTTTTCCACTCACAGATGTGGGTGAAGGGTTCACCGCTGCGATTCATTGTCGACAGTGGTAGCCAAAAGAACCTGGTTTCAGCAGAGGTCGTGAAGCGGTTGGGCCTACCGACTACACCACACCCGCAGCCGTACAGTATCGGGTGGCTTCACGAAGGACGAGATCTGAAAGTTCGCCAGCAGTGCCGCCTTCCCTACAGCATCAAGCCCTTCACCGACGAGGTATTATGTGATGTTACACCTCTGGATGTTTGCGATGTATTATTAGGCCAACCATACTTATGGAGGCGACATGCTGTGTATGAGTCAAGGCCTCGCGCTGTCATTATTTCTTTGGGTGATTCATTATACAGGATACCAGAGATAGCTCCACCTACTGCCACATCTTTGATCACTGCTAAGAAAGGCAGCAAGCTCATATCACAGACCAGGAAATTCATCTGTCTGGTTCACTCCCAAAGTAAGGGGAAGATCGTTGCTACATCCATGACCCCTGCAAAGGGTTCCTCCACGCAGCAGCAGCAGCAAAGGGATACGGTCATGACAGAACACAGGAACAACTTCTCCTCATCCACAGGGGTACCACACAAGTTTCATGTGGGCGACAAAGTTTGGTTACATCTGCAGAGAGAACGCCTTACCAGAACCCATCAGAAACTCAGGCAACTCCGACATGATCCGTACACCAATACCAAGGCTACGGGCAACAATGATTCGAAGCACAGCATTCCTCCATTCCTTGGCTTGCACCGAGTGTTCAATGTGGACCGTCGTCGACCATGCTTCCCACCATCACTGGACACATCAGAGATTGCAGGACCAGTTCAGCAGATGGAGGAACTCAACGCAATGGGGACCATTGCTTCCTAAGGGGGGAGGAATGATCCAGGTGGATGTTGGTGGCCACCCACCTATCCCATTTGGACCCCCACAACTGTCTCTTTCAGCTTTTTCAGTTTCCTAAATTGTAGCACAACTTACTATTTTTAGCAGTTTTTCGGGTCCTGAACTTCCGGAGCCGTTTTGAGGCCCTAAACGATGTTTTTTTGGGAATCTGGGGGCAACATGGGTCTATAGACCGATGTTGCCCTTCCCAAAGTGGTAGTGCTCGGATAGATCTTTCTAACGAGCTATTGTACGCGTCAAACGAAGATCGTATGCCAAAGTTACGACCCCGGGAAATTGATGTACCAATTTACCCAAACGGGGCCCACAATTTGGCGTTTCATCTTCTAGGGTTAGGTTTCGGGATGTGAAGGGTTTTCCATTGTTTCTCAACAATAAATAGGCCTTCGAGCCTCATTGTAATACAGTTCGGAACAGTTCAGAGGCATGTAGCCGCCACATCTCTTCTCAGAGATAAGCTACCATCGCCCTAGCTGGTTTCTTTCCATTTCTGTTTGTAAACATATTTCAGTATTTACAGTAATGAAATGAAGTGTTATTTCCGCTGCATCTCTGTTTTTATGGTCATCGCATCTCTGTATTTATGGTTATCTCTGTAATCTATTGCGTTCCTGTTTAAATCCGGATCATTGTAGGAGCTCGATATTGCCTCCAATGTATCTCTGTACTTTCTGATTATCTAGTTCTGAATTTGTGACCTGTAGTAGCCCTCTGTGTTCTCTTTCCAATGCCACAAGTCTGTCCCAAATTGGATTCTCCAAGGAAGAGTTATGTGAAATCTCCCACAGTGACTTGATTATAGACTAGTTCAGTAGAGAAAACTTGTACGACGTGCCACGTGTCACTGTTTCAACCTTTGACTCTGAAAAATATATAAAATAAAACTAGAGTCCGTCCTCTTTCTGTAACTTCTTGCGAAATTTCAATCCGATGCTCAGAAAGAAAGTTATGACGATTTTCCCCAGGTCACCTGTTTTGAGTGTAATTCAGGAGTTTGCAAAAAGACCAACTTCCTCAAATCATATCTCCGAAAATAACGCGCGAAAAATTCTGAAATTCGGATGCAAGGTTCAGCGCGATTTCTTCTCAAATGGGTTTTTTTGCTACTTCTGAAACGTCACAGAAAAAAAGTTATAGCGAAAATTCCACGATGACCTGTTTGGAGCAGCGAAACCCTAGAATCCAAAGCTCTGATACCAAATGTTATGAAACCAGCTCAAGAAAAGATAGAAAAGAAAGATCAACGCCTTAGAATTCAGCCTCTTCGAGGGGGCAACCTCCTTTGCATTACATAAATGAACAATTCTTGGATGATACAAATGACAAAACCTCCTTTCTATATATAGGAGTCTAAGGAGTCACAATATAATCCAGCCGACCTAACAATAATAATATAAAGCTACAAAAATAATAATAGAGGGATTCTATGGGGCACAAAAATAACAATATGTGGGTAATAGGGGCACAACAATATAAATAAGGGGTATAAATACAATAGTAATGGGGTAATCACTAGTATTATAGGGACCCAACAACTACTTGGCATAACTTTAGGCTCCGTCAGTAGTTTATGAAACGAAGAACACTAACAAACAAACAATTTCTTCCCCAGTATGGTCGCCACTATGTTAGTGCCTAGATTTACCTCAGGCTGAAAAGGTAGGATCCAGGGCCAACATCGGACCACACTTAGCCTGGTAGCTAGCCCTACCAGGTTAGGAGAGGGCTCTCTTCGGGTTAATCTCAACAAATTATGATCGATGAGGGTTTGAGATGACTGAAATATCTTCTGATCTTAGGCTAGGTATATGTGAAAGAGTTTGATTTGATAAAATGATGATTTTTCTGGCTCAAATGGAAAGATGGCTTTTGGGTGCGGGGATTGAGGCTCAGTTCTGCAGAGATCTCAATGGGGCAAGGTAGGCAATCGTTTTGGCACTTAAATTTGAATGAGATGGAAGGAATAGATAGGTGAGGTGTTGAAGAGGGCAATAGAAATCATGGATCCTCCCCAAACAACTGAAAACATCAAATAACTAAAGCAAACTTCAAGTAGAGCACTGCACTTTCAATGGATTCTACTTACACTCTTGTTTGTTTAGTTCAAAAGAAACAAGATAGAGAATGACATACATAACACGTAAGAAAATTCACAATTAAAAAGAAAAGCATTGTACCAAGACAAATTGCCACATGAATCCCAAAGAATGTTGCAAATCTTGGTCTTAATTCCTTAGCCAAAATGAAAATATGAGTGTACAATGAAGTTCTTTTCTTTCTCAAGAGTCCAACCATGCTAATGAATGAAAAACAACATAATATAGAAAAACATAGCTCATCCTTGCTTCTAGGGGTCGAGCTCACATGTTTAGGAGTTGATCCAACTGATTCTAAACTGAGAACTAGAAATTAGGCAGCATAACAGCATGCCTCTAGAAACAAGGGAACTGATGCATTTAGTTTCAAACAACCTTTAAACTAATGAATCTACCTCTACAAGTGAAAACCTAACATATTTACATCATGATCCATCAATTTCCATCAAATTACATCACAAATTTGCCATTAGGAAAGTAAAAAAGTCAAACTAGGCAAAGCTGGGCGAAGAACAGAGCAAAACTTGGTCAAACTGGAAAATTTTCCTCTATGCGCCGCGCCTGATTCTCTATGTGTCGTGCTTGTTTGGACCCACTTTTGGAGGCCTTCCCAATGTCCAAATGAACTCTAGGTGTGCTTTCGGGAAAGGTCTACTTGTCTACTTTCCAACCCAAGTGGAAGTTTTCAATTTGGCCTCCATTTTCTCCTCCAAAAGTCCATTCTCCCAACACTGCTTCCCCTGTGTCAAAATAGGGGCAGCGAGGTCATTTTTTGAAGAAGTAGGGTTTGATTTCTTTAAATAATCACCATGAAATAAGCACCATGAAACAAGCACCAAACTGGATAGAAAACAGTGATGGAATCTCTACCTGACAAATCTATGTATTTTGGGCGATTTGGAGCAAGTTCTGGTAGTTTTAAGGCTTTTTGGTTCTGTGCACCACGCATCCAACCCAATATGCCATGCCTAGCATATGCGTCACGCCCGTGCAAAATAGAACAAGAGTCTGAGGCCCAATGCACCGCGCCTGGTGAGTGCGCTGCACCTCCTGCCCAGTGCACCACGTCGAGCAACTTGGAGCGATTTTCACCCAAATTTCTCACTTGCTCACCAAAATCACTTTGCCTTGCTTCTACTTTGCAAATGAACTCTTGAAATGAAGAAGTGGCTTATAAACAAGGAGCTTTTAAATTTTTGGCTCATAAAACCCATTTTTACAATGTTTTGAAAATGAATTTATTTTCAAACTCTGTTTTTTGGACTTTTTCACTTCTTTTTGGCTTTGTGATGAATTAAATGACCTGAGCTTTGCTTGTTTTGTACGTGTTGGAACTACTGGGGCTAAGGAAAGAAACCAAGGTGTAGATGGAGTGATATACAATGAGGAAAACAAAATTTCATGATTTTTGTACAATAAAAGCAAAATACTCTATTTTTTCCTCAAAACATAGTTTTCAGGAAAAACACATTTTCGAACACTTGATGATGAATTTTATTGATGTTGGAACCTCCTCATGGCCTGCTGTTAATTATTGAACACTTTGAAACATCTTTTGTCGAAACCCTAATGAAACCCTAGACCTAATTGACAATGAAACCCTAAAGACAACCTTTGCAATCTTTAAGATAAAAATAAGATTGTATATGTTTTTTTTAATGAACAGACATGAACCAGCAGGTAGACAACATGAGGGAAACTGTAGGAAAGCCACTACCGTCAGACGATCCATACGCCTAATGGAATGCAAATGACTGGGTGAGACACCTAATATGAAATGCAACAAGAGGATTTGATCTCTGACGGAGGGATGAAGATACCGACACTAACACTCAGTTTGGTAGAGGCATAGTACATGGCCACAAGTCAGGCAACATGTGAGGCTATCTGGATTAGGAAGGTCTTGGTTTGTTTTTTTGGTCAGTAGATGGATCTGACAGTGATTTATTGTGATAATCAGAGTTGCATCAAACTCTCTGAAAATCCAGTCTTTCATGATCGGCCCAAGCATATTGATATCCAGAATCATCATCTCAAAGATTATTTATTGAGGCAGATCATGCTGTTAGATTACATTTCCACAGAGGAGCAAGATGTTGACATCTTAACAAAGGCATTGTCAAGATGTAAATTCGAGTTTCACAAAGACAGAATCGGGGTAGTTGATAATCCCTTTCTTGTTGAGAGGGAGCGTTGAGAAATGGCAATAAGGGAGTCCAATTTAATTTGTCCTTGAATTAAATTCAAATTCTATTCTCATTGCGACTTAAAATAGTTAAATTAAGTTTATAAAACTTACTTAACTTAGGAAATTCGAGTTGGAAGTCATGTATATGTTCTCCCTACTTTGTAGGAGTCTAGTGTGAGTTAATTGTGAGTTGTAAAATAGAAGACTCGGGTTCATGAGTATGTTCAGTTATATTAATTCTCAAATTGATTGAGAGAACTGATAGTGAGTTAATAGTCAGTGGTGACACTAATGAACTCCACCAATGCTACTTTAGTTAACTAAATATTTACTCATCAGAAAGTCACGCATGTCAATTTTGAGAAAGAAATAGTTGAGACTAGAGTGGAGGGACAATGTACTATTTGTTTTAGATTTTTTTGAGTTGCATTGATAGTGCATGCATTCAGGAAACAATGTAAACTTTGAAACGAGAACTATAAACTCAAAACGAGAACTCTCGCCAAAAAACCCCGAAAAAACATCAAAAACAGTGCTAAAAGTGAAAAGTGTTGATGCTGGAATAACACCGTTTCTTTTCTTGGGTAAATTTTCAACATGTTTTAAAAATGGCGGTGAAAACCAATTTTTTGCGCAAAAATTATCCAAAAAACACCCTCAAAACGAAAAGGGTTAATTATGGAAGAAGACTTTTCTTTTCAAAAGTAAAATTTCAACATTTCGAAATAATGGCATGAAATATTTTATCATGACCCCAAAAAAACATTAAATTTAAAAAAATAATGAAAACATAAAATTAAAAAAAAAATGAAAATTAAAACAATGAAAAAACACAAAAAAAAAGTAAAAACAAAAAAACAAAACATAGATTAAAATATATATTAAAAGAAAAATATAAAACAAAAATAAAAAATGAAAAAAAAAATCAATCATAAAATGTAAAAATAACGAAATTAATGATAAGAATTAAAAAACTAAAAATAACATAAAAATATAAACAATTAAATAGTAAATTTAAAAAAAAAAAAAATCGGGAAAAAAGGAGTAATCTTGTAAACTAAAAAAAATTGGCAAAAAAAAATATATATGGAAAAAAAAAATTTAAAAGAAACAAAAAAAAAAGTGGGTGAAAATAGAAAAAAAAAAAACAACAAACCAAGAAAACAAAAAAATTAAAATTAAAATGTTGATTACTTAAAAAAACAAATATAAAAATATATATAAAAGACAAAAATAAAAGAATTTGGAAAATATATATATAGTAAGTAAAAATAGAGAAATTAAAAAACAAACATTATAAAAAATTGGGAAAAAAAAAATTAAAAACAAACTAGTTAAAAAAAAAAAAAATAGAAATTAATGAAAAAAATTTAAAAACTAATAAAATTAATATTTAAAAAAAAAAAATTCAAATTATAAAAAAAAAAAAAAAACAAAAAAAAGAGTGTATTTTTTACTTAAAAAAAAATTGTAATTATTTTTTATTAAACATAGATATTTTGTTTAAAAAAAAAGTCAAATTTTTTTTTTTTTTTAAACAATCTTTTTTATTATTAAAAACAAATTTTATTTTTATTTCTATTTTTTATTTTAAAATAAAATTATTCAACATATGTTTTATATTTAAAAATAAAAATAAAAAAAATAAATCTATATTTTATATTTAAAAATAAAAATTACATTTAAATTTTTTTTTTTAAACAATGTTATTTTATTAAAAAAAAAAAGGTGAAAATTAATTTTTTTTAACAATTATTTTTTTAAAACCATTTTTTTTGGTTATAATTAAAAATAGTTTTTCTTTAAACCATTTTTTTTTTTTTAATTTAAAATTTTAAAAATTATAAAAAAATAAAAATTTTAAAAATAAAAATTTTAAAAAGTAAAAATTTTAAAAATTAAAATCTTTTTTTTTTTTTTTAATTAAAAATAAAAAATTAAAAATCGATTTTTTAATTAATAAAAAAAATAAAATTAAATTGGTTTAAAAAAAAACACACTATTTTTAATTATAACAAAAAAATGGGTTTAAAAAAAATAAGTGTTAAAAAACAAAATTTAATTTTCATTTTTTTTTTTTTTTTAATAAAAAAACATTGTTTAAAAAAAAAATTTAAATGTAATTTTTTTTTTAAAAATATAAAATATAGGTTTATTTTTAAAATTTTTTTTTTTAATATATATAAAAGATATGTTGAATAATTTTATTTAAAAAAAAATAGAAATAAAAATAAAATTTGTTTTTTAATAATAAAAAAGATTGCTTAAAAAAATTTAAATTTTGATATTTTTTTTAAACAAAATATGTATGTTTAATAAATAATAATTACATTTTTTTTTTAATAAAAAAATACACCTTTTTTTTTGTTTTTTTTATTTAATATTAATTTTATTAGTTTTTAATTTTTTTATTTTTTTTTAAGCTAGTTTGTTTTTAATTTTTTTTTTGTTTTCCAAATTCTTTTATGGTTTGTGAGATAATTTTTTTAACATTTTTTTTTTTAAATATTAATTTTACTATTTTTTTAATTTTTTTCATTAATTAATTTTTTTTTTAATTAGTTTGTTTTTAATTTTTTTTCCCTAGTTTTTGCTCATGTTTTTTTTTTCCCTGAATTTTTACTGACTTATATATATCTATATTAATTTTGTTTTTTTTTTTTTTTTTTTTCCAAATTGTTTTATGGTTTATAAGATATTTTTTTAACATTTTTTATTTTTGTCTTTTTTTATATATAATTTTTTATTTGTTTTTTAGAGACAATTATTTCATTTGGATTGAAAATTTAATTAACGATGTATAAATATGTAAAATATCGAAAATGAAAAATATCGACCTTCTTCTTTAAATATGCAAATCAATAAAAACCTCACTACAAAAAATAAAAATTAAAAATAAAAACAAGAAAATATGAAGAGGAAGACCACTTCGAAAATTATTAAATTTACAAAATAATTATTTACATTTCATACATTAGAAAAGTTAAAGTCAAAAAAACAGGTTTTTTAAAAAAAGGGTGTGATGCAGAATAACCACTTTTTTAAATTAGCATGAAAATCACTACCATTCTAAAACGCAATGTACATAACAAGAATTTAAAAAAATTAAAGTGCCAAAAACTATGCTCTAAAAAATACATGTGTGTTCTGCATCACCCCTTTTCAAAATCGGGTTACTTTTTTGCTATCTCTACAAAACGGGTAACAGTATCAGTTCCCGTTTCAAAGTTTACATTGTTAGGAACTGATCCTCAAGAGATTGCACAGTTTTTAGAGGCTTTATTTCCCTTTAAATACAAGTTATCCTTCATAGGAATTATAAAGAATAAAGACTTGGAGAGCTTATGAAGAGACTAAGCCTTGGCCTTGAGCTTACTTATGAGTTAGGGATTGAATTTGTTGAGTTCTAGGATTGTTCTAGAGAGAACAAGCATTGTAATTTCATTTTGATTTTCTAGATTAATACAAAACAGATAGTGAGATTTTGAACTATGGCTTTCGTCGGATATTTATTTTGTTATGTGCCTTTGATTCTCTTTCTCTATTTATTTTTGTTTGTTCGATGTTTATGGGCTTCTACTGTAAAGAATAGAAGTAGATTCTTGTCTCTTACTTTAGAAAATTTCATTAGCTTGTGAATATACACAATTTTCTACACCTATCATATCCAATATGCTTTAACTGTATTTACGATTTATATTTATTATTATTAAATTAATTTTTTTTTTTTTTAATAATAATAATAAAATTTTGACATGAAGAATAATTTAGGAAAGTTCTTCTAATTTATTAACTATATATTTTGTTTATTTAAATTTAAACTTATAATCTTGAAAAAATACCACATATTCTTAAATAATATTATATTCATAAATTATTATATTATATAAATTACTTAAAAAACGATTATAATTACTATATTTTCTACCTATCACAATATAAATATACATTCAAACTACGTTTTACATAAAGTTTTGATTTCATGGTACGTGGATGGGGCCACAGAGTATGACCCATGTTCAAAGTTACGATTTATTGGTCGGCCAATACAGATATACGAAACTAAATTTTTTGGCATCGTTAATATGATAACATAATTGCATAACATTGGTGCGTCACAATAACATTAATATATGTGTCAACTCTAAAAGATGCCAAGTATAGATTTAAGACATGGACACATGTATTAATGTTATGTTATCATTTATATATATATATATATCTCTCTTTTTATATATCTCTATGGGATAGAAATTTATTTATAATTATTACATCAAGGGTCAATTTCACATTACAATAGTCAATCTACCTAATTCACTCATACTTAATAATTTCAATGGTACAATCCACTACATTTGAACACAATATTCAATGACTTTGTCCCATTGTATCTTTATTGTTTTTTACTTTAATTTAGTTATGTTTAAACTAAGTGGCAGGGGCTAACTAATATGTAATGAATAGTTTTACCTTTATTTGAAAATTCAAGTCTACCATAATCTTTCCTTTACTTTTTCTGCATTGGAAACTATGCAATGATGACTTTCTCTATAATTATAATAATTTAAAATAAAGTTAGTAATTTAATTTAATAGAATTATTTTGAAATAGAACTTTAGAATTTTAATTTAATTATTTGAAATTATAGATGGATAGTAGAGATTTAGTCTTCATAAAATATTTTAAAATATTCATAATAGTATGTACAAATAAAAATTTGAGATTTATCTCTAAAGTAGTTAAGTCATTTTTGTTTTTTTAATTAAATAAATTAATTAAAAACATGTCATATGAATAAGTCTCATATAAAGTGAGTTATGGCTTTTTGGCCATGTGGTACGGATAAGGCATGGTATTAGTCTATGGTATTGTAACAAATCATATTTAAGATTAAAAATATCCATAGTAAAGTGAGGGTAAATCTCCATGATTAAGAATCTTGTTTCATGCTTATTTTTAATGTATACATATTTAATTTATATATTAATTATTTTTGTAATTAATAATAATAATAATAATAATAATAATAATAATAATAATAATAATAATTTAAAATTCAATTGGTGATTGAAGTAATGTGAATCCGTGGTAACTAAGAGATCCAAGGTTCAAATCCCCTTAATTGTGACCCGATTTATGTAGAGGAGGACATGCCATAGACCCTAGAGGTTTATTAGAGGTTTAATATAAAATAAACAAAAATAAAATTAAAATAAAGTTATAATTTAGTTAGTTTTGCTATTTTTTAATTTTAGCAACATAAAATGTATTACGAAGTAAGGTTTTGGTTTTTTGTTTTGTTTTTGTTGTTGTTGTTGTTGTTGTTGTTGTTGTTGTTGTTATTGTTGTTTTTTTTGTTTTTTTGTTTTTTGTTTTTGTTTTTTTGTTTTTTGTCTTTTTTGTTTTTATGGATTGATGCTTATGATGTTAGCCAACAATTTAATTTATATGACTTCACTTGTCTATTTAATTACAGTGATAAACATGAACCACATTAGATGGTTCGAAACGTCGACAAACAACTTATGATGTGATTAATCCGAAAGACATTATCAAAATGTTAATTTAATTAGCAGTTATTAGGTGGATGGTATAGATTTAACATTCACAAATTATTCTAGAATATTCATAGTAGTACACACAAATCAAAGATCGATATTTATCTCCATAGTAGCTATACCCTTTTTTCTAGATTAATAAAAAAATGACATATGAATACTTGTCATATAGAGTGAATTATGGTTTATTGGGCACGTGGTATTGATAAACCATGGTATTGTAATAAATCTTATTTATTGATTAAGAATCTCCATGGTAAAATGGGGGTAAGTGTTTGGATGCTTATTATGGATTTATGCCTATAGTGTTTACTAACCATTTAATTTATATAGTTGTGCTAGTTTTTATATAAAAAAAATTAAATATTGACAATGACCATAGTCTAATAAGTTTTCGAGTTTTTCCTGGCATATTTTCTAGTCGAATTTGCTCAAAATGAGTCCCCCATAGGTTTTTTTGGGTCATTAGATTCTAACCAAAAACTCCACAATGCCTTTACAATGTGAGATGTATCATGGCATAAGTTTCTGTTATGTTTATCAACCATTTAATTTATATGACTACATCAATTAAAATTATAAGAATTTAAAAAAATGGAAACATATATTTACATGTAAATAGTTTTAAAATAATGGTTGAATATATTTACATGCATATATGTGTACAATTTTATATGTGTAAGTGTGTAATTATATATATATATATATATATATATATATATATATATATATATATATCCTAGACTCCAAGGGGCACAAACTGAGGAAGTCGACCGATTTTGGAACAGGATGGCGCGCGTAAGGGTTTCTACAGCAACCAACCAGGCCGCCGACACACTGGACGACCTCGTCCCCGCAATGCAAAGCAACCCTGGCCATGGCTCAGTCCAGGTTGGGTGGCCTGCTGTGGATTGGACTGGCGTGCTCCTCTGGGCTTCTCACTGGAAACAACTGAAGGGTATCACAGAACCCACAAATCAGACCAAGAAGGGTGGAGAGTCGGCTGAGGATACCTCTCAGGTCATGGGTCCTAGCGACACAGGCGCTTTAGCAGTGGTGTATAACCCGAAAACAAAGTATGCTACCCTTGTGAAAGAACCAACTCTATTGCAGACATGGAGGACCTCCCCTCTCCTGAAATGCGATGCTCCTAATGGATCTGACCATGGGAAAGATGAAGAGGGTAGCCAGAAAGCAGATCGGCTCAGAAGTGGACCAGATCTAGCTGCCTACAGACCAATCTATAGTGTTTACCACTCGATAGCAGAACCTGCGACAACAGAGGAAGGGAAACCCTCTATGACGAGCACAGAAGTGCAAGTGAAAGTATGGGGCACCTGGATGGGCGTGCCTTATACAGATCTCCCACCAAATTGAATTCAAGATATGGCCAAAAAAGAACCAGACAGAGCATCGTCAGATTTTTCATCTCAGGGCACATGGGCAATAGACCGAGCCCCTCCTCAGACAGATCTACCCACTACTAAGGAAGATTTGATACAAATCTCATCAAAACACTGGAGGGAAATACTATTTTATGGAGGATCTAGAAGGGGAGGAGGATTCAGGAGCTAAGGTTAAAAATCCAGAACCACCTCGGTATACCAGCATACCGGAAAACCTGATCTACTCAGGCTACAGTTTACAGGACCAACACACACTCCAGGACTATGGCATTACCACAGACTCGACCATCATGATTAACTTGCGTCTGAGGGGCAGATGTGCTAGAACTAGCTCAAAAAGCACTGGATCCTTTACGCACGCAGTTAAATACAAGGATAAAGCATAAGACAATACATCAAATCTCCCCGAGCTACCAGGAACTTACATCATCGAACAAAAATTTGAGAATCTTGCTCTTACCATCACAATGCCTGAGGTAAACAACATGTACACAGATCTCTATTCCAAATTAGTTATATGCAGATTCAATGGGTTCTAGCCTAAATTTGATATGCTGCATCAATGGATATATGATGCTTGGTCACCAGACTATGAAATATACTTATGCCCTAAAGGATTCTTTATAGTCCAATTCAAAACAATATAGGAAAGGGAAAATATACTTAACAAGGGACCATGGTTCTGGGGCAATGCAGGACTTTTTATGACCCCTTGGTTTCCAGATTTCGACGCCAACACAATGGTGGTATCAAAGATGCTAGTTTGGGTTAGGTTGCACAACCTCCTGCTACATTTCTGGCACCACAATGTATTAATCGCCATAGGAAATACATTGGGAAAATTCCTTAAAATTGACGAGGACAGACTTACAAGAGGAATATTTACTTTTTCCAGGATATGTGTTGAGGTAGATCTCAGTGAAGGATTACCAGCAAGCATAACATTGAACTTTAATAATACACAGTGGACACAACAGCTAGACTATGAAAATACAGCCTTCCGATGCCGTGGGTGTTCACAAACAGGACACCTCCACAGTGCATGTCTGAAAGCCAAACAAACACCCAAATGGAACAAGAAGCAACAAAAATAGCCAAAAGGATGGCAATACACAACCCCCCTGGAGGAAGAAGAAGAACAAGCAGAAACAACATAATACAAAGCAGAAATGGAGGAGCAAAAGACACAGAACAACACACCTAATGAGGAGAAAGACCCCAACAACCCATTGCAGCACCAAGAAACTCAACCAACAGGAATGGAAATAATCGGCATCAAGCGAACTCATGGATTAGAAGGATCCGAATCTGACAAAGACTCTCCCAACCATACAAGTGAAAATCAACTTTCCATTGTAACCACTCCCAACACCGGAGGTTGGCGAAAAGTGGAAAAAAAGAAAGGGAGAAAAGAGTAATATCAATTTTATTTTATTTTTTATTTTTTTCTTTTTATTTCTCCAGGGTAGTGCTGCTACTCAGTGTGCCTCATGCACACGAGTCCTCCAGGACAACTCTGGAATTCTTCATTGCAAATACTACAAAGTAACTCTCCGTTTTAATTAATAGAAAGTTGCTGTTTTGCTGCTTTTTCTTTGGAATATATATATATATATATATATATATATATATATATATATATATATATATATATATATATATATATATATATATATATATATATATATATATGTATGTTGGGCGGTATAAATGCAAGATTTACACCAACATTTAATTTGTCAATCCGGATAAGTAAACTTAGAGGTGTAGCACCCTCCCCTCCTACTAGCAACTAGATCCCCTATTTTGCAATAAAATACGAATTACAAAATGTAATCTGCCATCCCCTTCACACCTATGTTACTCCTCTCTTTTTTATTGTTTTTACATGTGAGTTTCCTTAGAAAATAACATGGGGATAGAATCCCAACCGATATTCATCAATAGGATATCAGTACAACCATTTACCTATTGAAGGAATGAAGGTTTGACACGAATTTCCTAAATCTTGCCATTTTCTGCAATTATGGAAAAATTGGTTTTTTTAACAAAATGCCTCCAACTAACTTTGCATATCTCCTTAACCATTACGAATTTGGGAAAGTTGTTTGGAGGCAACCTTTTTTTTTTTATATTTTCAACAATAACATTTCTCATAATTTTCTGGTTTAGCTCCATTGCCTCGGAAATCATGTCTGAAAATGATTGTTTGAAATATGAGATCCTAAAATTCTAGAAAAATAACATATTTTTATAAAATTGCCTCAAAGAATGTTATGTAACTTTTAGATCATTACGAATATTAGAAATTTGTTTAAGGCTCAGTCAATTTTATATATTGGGACCAAAACTCATGTCCCATAATTTCTTCATTCACCTTCACCTGTACGGAAAATGAGGCAGAAGTTGACAGTTTGGAAACTATTGCAAATTTGGGGCTGAAACATTAATAATTCCCTAAATATAAATCCATACGACCTGGGTGTATCTTAGCTTATGTGGAAGTGTTCAAACACAATTTTGAACAAAAACCTCTTTCATATTTCCCTAGAGATGTGTCAATGTATGAAAGCCCCAAATTAGTGCACGCATGTTGGTGTAGGCAGAGCTAGTGCAGGAATGTTGGTGCAGGCACAACTAGTACAGGAATGTTAGCACCTACCACAAAAGATCCTAACATTAATGACATTCTCACATTAAATACTTTCAATTTAACAAAACAAGGAGAATTCATAAATCAATAACTGTTAGCTCTAAATGCCTCTAAATAATAACTTAATAATGTGTAAAAAGAATAATAATGATTACAGACACTTAGTACAGGCATAAAATTACTCAGTAAAATCATGAAAATTTGGACAAAATAGAGGCTCAAATATATATATATATATATATATATATATATATATATATATATATATATATATATATATCTCAAGAATGAGTATATGTATATTATTAAATCTATGCCTGGTCACAACAAGTACACAAGAAATGTATTACATTCTTGTTCCTTCTGCATCTTATCTCTTTGATGAGTATTGACTACTAACACTTTTGAGAGACTACATAGTTTCTCAAAATCCATTACATTACTGTAGGGATAAAGCCCACAAAAACTTCCTAATAAAAGACAAAATTTATAACAATGCTTATATAAGTTGTGTTTATCATCTGCCTCCACTAATGGTTTGCTAAGGTCTAGACACTTTCTCACTTATAACTCGTAGAACTAGATTCACTAAGGATGGTGTATAAAATTTGAACTTGTTCCTACAAACTAAAAATTTGTATAGGAAGAGCCTTTAACTCATCCTCTTACCTAGATGACTTTTATTTTAGAGCTTGTACCTCCTCCACCATATTAACATTTGTCTCCAACTGCTCCATTTTATATTCATTATAATCAGATCAAGTTGGAGTTCTTCCCTGGATGACTTTTATTTTAGAGCTTGTACCTCCTCCACCATATTAACATTTGTCTCCAACTGCTCCATTTTTATATTCATCACAATTATATCAAGTTGGAGTTCTTCCATTTTATTTGACAACTAAGCACCCCTTTCCTTTCATTTGCAACTAGTGTGCCTATCTTTGTCGCTAATGCCAGAACCATGCTCATTTTTATGCCACATTCTAATCCAATCTTTCTAGAGAAGTAGCTACAAACTGCAATTTTCCACAATACCCCACCTTTAGGAGTCGAGTTTGCCTACATCTTGGGATACACTCAGTCACATCTCCTCTTATGTACCACTTAGTGCAATGATCTATTTCTTGATTCAGTTTACTGATATCAAATCCATTCAACCCAAAGGCACAAAACACCTTCTCCTCCCCCCAATATCCATTTATTATCCCACTTTGAATCAGATGTGCATCCTTTCAAGAGTTTGGTGTTTGTTCTCAAGCTCAGTTTTGTAACCAACAATTTCAGTCCTAGTTCTATTACAAATGATGTCCTTAAACCATCGTTTAGCCCAATTTAGAAACAAACCCAATAGGGCCAACCACAAACCACTCTTTGTTTCCTAAGTTTTCTTGAGTTCTAAGACCATCACGAAGTCCTATTTATTAACCCCACACTCATTCTTTCAACAAATTTTTCTCTAAGACGACCCTTCAGAGGTTGAATACATTTCTAGATTTCCAAGACTCTCCATCAAGTTACAGAGATAACATAATCCAAATGCTTTTCTCCTGCAAAACATATCCAGAAGGCTATTTGATTGCAAGATGTAATCGAGGTGCCATAACTGAGGAAGATGTCACACCAAACTGGCTTCTAGGTATGCTCCACAGAACTTTCCAAATTCTCATGTGATTCCCTTGAATTTTTGTTCTTGTATTACATCCTGAAGTGGTAATCCAAAATGATTAGTGATGTTGCTGCATCATCAATCCATACACCATTGCTCGTTTCCCACACGAGTCCAACATAATAACGACATTACTCTTCATAAATGCCTCCCCCTTGATTGCCATCATCACTAAGTGTGGATGTGCCTTGTCTCTATACTGCATCCTTTGATCTGTGTCACTCCCTTGTAGAAATTGTGAGGGTGTGCCATTTGCATGCCTCAAAATTAATTGGGGTGCCATGACATCCGTTGGGCCCCCTTCCCAAATTTTATAATGAAGCCATTCCCAAACTTTATTCAATTATAATAGTCCTTGTAATAATTTTTTAATAAGGAAAAATAGATTATATTTGCTTCCCGTTGTGCTGTACAAAAACCCCCCATTTCATACAAATTTTTATACAAAATCTTAATATGAAATGGGTCCCTCAAAAAATAAACTTAGTTAGATGTGTGAATAAAATGGTATGTACCTCATCACAAGAAAAATCATTGTTAAAACCCCCGATGTAAATAAATCATTTTATACAACCTTTTAAATAAGAAATAAAGTGTTCTTTTATAATATTAAAAAATCATTCTATATTGCGATAAAGCGATCGGAGATCGCATATCGCAATATTAAAGGAAAAAACAAAAAACAATACCTCACCCAATTCTCCGATACGAAAAGGTAATCGCTATCGGCAAATCGGGAAAACAAATGCCGATGCATAATAAAGCAAAGCCCCTCAATTCTTCTGATGCGATAAAGAAAATCGCAATCGAAAAATCGGCCGTGTCAATTATAAAGGGACCTATGAAGAAGCCTAACTAAAAACTCCCGATGCGATAAAGCTAATCGCAATCGGCGATCGGCACTCGGTGGAGTCACATGATAAAGATATGAAAGACCATGTCAAATCCCGACTGTGATCTATTAATTGGGCGCACATCTCAAAAAGAAAATATACATTAAGAAAGTCTGCATGCATTATATTGTATCACCTTTCTGTGATCATAGATATTTAAAGAAAGTCTTAAAATCCTTCCCTTTGACCCTCCCAATCGCCGATCAATAAAATCTAAGGCATGCTTGAAACAATCATTCGGCATATGGGCAACGTGATGGGAATTTATGATGTTATTTACCACAATTGACAGTTTAAATGGCTATTCAATATTGCAGTTAAGGATGGATCTTTTAAAGGATTTCATCCGTGGTAATCCTTAACTATATTGTATTTTATGCCAATCGACGTAATTCTATTCATTATCATATTGGCTTGCAGCAACATTTTCTTTGTATCACTGTTTGCAACTATTTGTGCAGAATTCTTCTGAAACCAGAGAACCAGAGAAAATGGGTAAGAAATCAAAGAAGTCCATAGCAGCAGCTCCCACAGCAGCAGCTCATCCAGTCAAAGATCCCAAACCAAGAAAAAAAGGATTAATCTTAGATACGACGTGCCTTGGTCTAGGAAATGCTAACTGGGAGAGAATTTACATTCTAATAGAAGCAGAGGATCCTGAGGAATTATCAGAGGAAGCCACAACTGATTCAACTAACAAATCGAAAGGAACTCTTAAAGAGTTATCCTGTTCCTATCTACACAGAATAGCAGCGTGAGCTAAAATCCTGCCATATATGGACGTAGTAAGATGGGTGGTTGAAAAATTCCAGTTTCGGACAAAACCTTTTGCACAGCTGATGGGAGAATATTTGGCTCATTTCAACCTGAAGATCTCATGAAAATGTACCGCTATCTTCGACCTGAGAAGCGATACAACAAGGCGTTCTTGGAGGCGTTTGCAAAGGAGAACGATTCAGAGTTAGCCCCGATAAAGCAATGGAGACATTTCCCCAAAAAGCACAAGCACGAGTCATCGGGTAAGTACTCTGTTGACTCTTTGGCTTCTCCTTATTGTTATGCCGGGGCTATGATGTGTAGGATGTGGGGAATACATGATTCAGCCAAATTCACCATAGAAATGGTTCCCCTAATGGAAGCTGCAATCAACGATTCTGTGATGGATTGGGCTAATCTCTTGTTCGATAAAATATCCACAAAAATTTAAGAGTACAGAAAAATGCGCATAAAACTTCCTGGATTATCCCCTCGTTCTATTACAGTGCTTATATTATGGATACTATTTGCTTTAATTCTGAATATCCAATACTTGGGTGGAAATGGACTCCTCAAGACCCGAATCCAATCCATATTTACCACCAGCAGTTATGGAAGGCGCATTACAAAAATCATTTGTATAAAATTTGCAATGGTTTTATTCTCCCTGTATATTATTCTATTTTTAATAAACCTGCTCCAAGGATATCCCCAGAAGCAGGAATTGATTTAACAATAGTAGGCAGTTGGTTCAGCAAGGAGAAATTTACTTATATAAGGCTTTTTGGTAGCCTTACTAAACCCCATGTTCTTCCCTTGTATGTGCCTGATAAATTGTTAGCTTGGGAGTTGGCCTACGAAATAACAGTAGAAGGGATATCCAGAACCCTTAAGGATTCAAAGAAGCACATTTGGCGAATCTTCGCTTTACGGTGCGACATTTTCACTCTGCATGACTACAAGCATGTAGAGAAGGAGATAGAAAAGATGCTAATGCTGAATCTGTCCACAATTCCTAACATGCCATATGATCCAAGACAGGTTGCTTATAATGTCACGTCTCAAGCCAAACATGCTAAGTTTGATCATAAAGCTGATGAATTCGATGATCTATTTTCCTCAGCTGAATCATTATTTCAAGTTAAAACATTGGCCAGGATGAGACATCAAGATGAAGGGCTAGAAACGTTTAATATGCTTAGAGACCAGAGGTTGCAAACTCCGTCTCTAGACCTATTAGCCATAACCTCGATAGTCCAGTTGAGTGAAACTGAACAAGAAAATGTTGACAAAGCTCCTGTAGTGGAAAAAGTTCTTGAGAAAGAAAAGACACCAGAGCAGGAGCAAGAACAAGAAAAGGGCGGTGAACTTATTGATTCAGATGTTCATATTGATCCCAAACTACTCAAAGAATGGCAACAGTTTGACTCAATTATCAGCAATACTGAGAGCTTGCAAGGATTTGGTACACTCGAAGTAACAGCTGGACATAAGGAAGCAACTAATACAGTTCCAACTGAAGGAACTAGCGGCTCACCCATGACCCAGACAGATGTTGAAATGATTCCAGAGAACCTTCCAATGAGATTGTTCTACGTGTAGAAGAAATACCACCCTTAGATGTCTTCTATAGCCCTAAGCACAGGGCCGTAATAAAGAGACAAAGGAAAAAGAGAAAACTTGATCAATCTTCTATTTTACCTACATAGATGGAGATAACTAATGTGGTATGGAGAGAGGAAGTCAACCCTTCCGAAGATCTTACTAAACTCTCTCAGTATGCCAGGGCATATGCAATAGCTACTATGGAAAAGACATCGGAAATTAGCAATTTGCTTAAAGAAAAGGATCAAGCAATCATCTCATTGGAGACACAGGTATGGGAAAGACAACAGAGGATAGAGTAGTTAGAGAAGCAGTTAGCAGCACAAAAGTAATCAAACGAGCAATTAAATGAGCAATTGCTAAAGGAGAAGCATAGGATAGACCAACATGCAGTGCAGAAGCAGAAAGAGCTATCTCAAGCATTGAACAAGCTGAAGACAATGAATGATCAATTGAGCAAATCGAAAGATGAACTGATCACTTAATTGCCATTGCAAATAGAAAGGTTCAAGGAATTTCCTAAAGTAGAGGAATTCAAATCAGAGGCTCTCCAAATTACTAAGGCACTATCTACTCAGTTGAACTTGTTATGTAAGAATATTTCTCTTGTTCCTCCCTTCTGTGAAATTTCTTCGTCCATGATTGATAAGTCAGTTGATGACAGACAAAAGTTGGAGCAGGCAGATGAAACACTAACAGAGTTCCTCTCTTGGCAAGAAACCAAGGAAGGACAAGCTGAAAATCTACCTCAAATTCTCGAATCACACAAGGAAATCATGTTCCTTGAGTGGCAAACTCAACTGATGAAGGCAGAAAGGGCAACATCGAGATGTAGATCTGCGACTGGTAATTTAGTAGAATTGATTAATAATACTCTTTATTTGTCAAATTTAATTTCAGAATGTACCCCAGGGAAATTACCATTAGTCAAAGCATTGGAGCAGACATGGAAGCAGGAGCTAGAAAAGAGGCAGAGATTAATCGTGGGAATCCAAACTTTAACATGGGAAACCTTTTGGTTCTTCCTTGTGAAACCATATAGTCAAAGGACAACAATCAAATGCCTGACTGATGCAATCGGTTACATGATTCCTGAAATTATTGATGCCACCTATACTGCCCAGTTGCATTCGTGTATGAGTCATCCTCTAGAGCTGCAACCGATGCTCACCATATGCCAACTCAAGCTGAAAGATAGTCAACTGAAATAATGAACCATCTTTACCGACTGCAAGCATGTCTATTTCGGGGAGATTTTCATGTATTTGTGACTTGGTTACACTAGCTCATAGCATTTTTATTTCATAGTTACTTAGTCTAGATAGTATTTATAGACCCTTTCATGTTTTTAGAAAGGGTCCTAAAATTTTGTATGAAGACTTGGATTGGAAGTTGCACTATTATACTTCCAATATATATATTTTTTATGAAACTAGACTTGAATTCTGAGCTTTTAATAAAGAGTACTTTTGTCTGATATGCACTACTACTTCCTATAAGAGTATTTCTAAGTTAGAAGGTGGAATCCAAATGCAAATTCATGTCGGAGGGGATTCAAACGCATATGGTACTATTATCTATGTTTTGCTTCATTCTTTTATGTGAACTAACATTCATTCATTTTTGCTATTATTGATGTATGTATAAGCTCCTACAACAATCTCTTTTACTTATCACTATTGAATGCTCAAGAGTTGTTATCTTTCATCTATATATGTGTCAGTGATATATAAAGATCAGTGCAATAATGTTTTAATTATTACTTTGCTCAGCTATTTGAACAAAGTTATTATCATATGAATGAATATTTATGTTTAAAAGTAAAGTTATCTACATGCTTACTTTTCAATAAGAACCATTAAGAGTTACACTAAAACAGAGACTTTCCAGGATAGATTAGTTAATTACATTATTGCATTTGAGAATAAATCTTTCACCATTTTTCATTAGATATAAGTAAATTAGACAATTATCCATCCCATTCATAAATCATTGGGAAACTGGTCCCATTATATCCAGTCGGAGCCACCACATCAAACGTAAAAGGAGCTGCCTTTAAAGTCCGAGCCGGGTGGTTTTCCTCGATGTCAATGCAACGATTTTTAAGGCTTCAACATTTTTGGCATTAGAAGGAGGGCATGAGCTATGAATGGTGAGCAAACCCAAATCTACAACCCATTCTGAGAGTAAATCTCTCTCCACCTCACCTCCCACTTCTCCCTTGCAGGCTAGAACTCCAGTTTCCAAGCAAGAAGTAGAAGAGACAATAACCACTGCTCAACCCCAAAATATCCCAGATAAATTAACTCTAGAATCTCCTAAAGTAAAGTCTCTCATCCAAAAACTTCAAGGATTCTCAATATCTCCACAGAAATCCGAGGTATCTCAAGGCAGTGTAACTTCTCAATTCATTCCTTCTCACCCTCTCACCAGACTTCAGAGTGAAAAACTTGGTATTGAACCTACTGAGTTACATTTTCCTAAAAGGAAACAGGCAAGGAAAACAACTGAAGGATCTGATAGTGAAACTTTCTTATCATCATCATCCATTTCATCTTCTCCAGTGCGAAGTCAACCATCCACTCCTCCACTCCAGATTGTTGTTCAACAGGGAACTGGAACTTCAATATCTATTTCTCAACCTCCTCAAACTACAATATCTTCTCCTTCCCAATCATCTAGAACTTCATCGTCGCTGTCATTTAGTAGTATTTTGACAATGTCACAGAATCCATGGAATAATCCTGGTGCAGTCACGATGCCTGCACCATTACACCCATTGCCAGCTCATCCTGAAAAATGGTTGCCAAAATTTAATCCAGATGCAGGCATATAGGCAGATGAGCACATTAACAACTTTATGTTGTCAGTCAACTTAAAAGGAGTTACAGAGGAAGATGTGGTTGTTAGGATTTTTCCTTATACCTTATAAGGATCAACTGGGTCTTGGTACTTTTCATTGCCAACAGGATCCATTACCAATTGGAATATTTTTCAAGAACAGTTCTTGACTAAATATGGTGATGACAGATATCTAGCAACGTTAATTAATGATCTTTCAAATCTTAGGATAGAGTCTAAAGGACCTATAAAAGAGTTCAATTCATGGTTCAATAAACTCTTGAATAAGATTCCGACTGCCTCTAAACCTAGTGAGCAAGTTAGAAGCGAATGGTATATAACATATTTACCCTCAAATATAGCTATCTTTGTAGATAGAGCTACAAAACCAACTCTAGCAGAAAATATGAAAGAGGCCCTTGTTGTAGAGAAACGCATCATTGCCTTAGAAAAGAAAGTTTCTCTTGAAGAAAGAAAATAAAAAAAGGTCTCCTTCAAAGATGATTCAAAAAAGAAAGTGGCTAAAGATCCCTACGATATAGAAGGTCTCCAAAAAGTTCTCAAAACTATGTCAAATGAAATGATAGAAATCAAGAAGCAAGTAGCTGAGACTTCAACAAAAAGGCCATTTAGAAACTTTAAGAAACCTAAATCAAAGCCTCCAAATGCTATATCTAATGCAGACTCAGACCTCAAAGAAGAAGAAGAAGAGACAGTGTTATCATCTGAAGAAATTGAAGGAGAGGTAACTGTAGAATGTCATGGGATGTGGGACTTTATCTTGCCTAATTATGATACAGAAAATGAACAGGAAGATTTTCCTATAACTACCAGGAGTGAAGATACTCCTGAACCTGTTCAAATAACTCAAAAGAAAAGGAATGTAGGTACCACTACTAAAGAAAAAGTTCCCACAAAGAAATCTACAGCGGTACCTTTTCAAAATCAGTCATCAGCCTCAAATCCACCTTCAACATCTAAAATGTTAGTAGTTACAGACTCTATGGATTACAACATCATTGAAGACATGAAGAAAACAAAGGCAAATATCACAATGTTTGAGCTTAGTAAACTCAAACATCAACAAAAATTGCTACTCAAGGAGTTAGATGCAGTACCTTCTTCTCCTCTTCCAAATGTTGTATTGTCCAAAGCTGCTAATGAAATAGGTAAACCACCTCCTGGTAGGGTAGAAGCTACTGATGTTGTTTTAATCGGAGATAGATCAAATTCCCATACTCCTCCTTTTCTCTTGACCTACGAGATTTATAATAGAAATCTGCACAATTGCTTGATAGACTCAGGGGCTTCTTCGAATATAATGCCAGCCTCAGTTTGTTCTAAACTGAATATTAAACCCCAAAAGTCTGCAATCCATATTGTCCAGTTGGATAGAACTAAGGTCCAAGTATTAGGAGAAATCAATTCAGTTACCATCAGGTTATCAGCTGACCCAAGAGTTGTTCAGAGAATTGATATCTTAATCACTGATATTCCTGAGTTCTATGGTTTGATTTTAAGTAGAGACTGGTATGAGAAACTTCATGGTTACATTTCCACCGATTGGTTGCACATGTGGTTGCCGTATAAAGGAAAGCCAAATCAGATCAAGATTGATTGGAAGAAACATATGACTCATATTGTTACTGAGTTTGAGCAAGAAAACCAGCCAATAGCATTCAACAATAACATTCTGGGTAACTATTCATCTGAATCATTATTTGGAAATTTTACTGCTCAATCATCACCTTTCTCAGTTAATAGTTTCACATCTCAAATTGAAAATTTTTCACAAACAGATACATCAAGGTGTGTTAAAATTGCTGAAGAAACTGTAAATAAAACTGTAGATAAACCTTTGTTTTGGTCATTATACTTTGATGGGTCTAAATCTAATGAAGGTGCAGGGGCAGGATGTATTTTGGTTAGTCCTGAGGGAGAAAAGACCATGTTATCATGCAGATTAGAATTTGAGTGCACAAACAATACTGCTGAATATGAAGCCTTGATTCAAGGACTTTATAAAGCCATCGGTCTTAAAGTTCAATATTTGAAAGTGTTCGGTGACTCTGAAATTGTTATAAGACAAGTCAGAAATACTATACATTTCCTTTCTAGTCACCTTAAACATTATCAATCCTTGGTGCAAGACCTTGTATCTCATTTTCTAGCATTTAATATTTCTCCCATCCCGAGATCTCAGAATGCAGCAGCAGATTTACGAGCTGATGTTGCTTCTAAACTCCTGCCATCTAAAGATTACAGTCCCGATAGATTTTCAGTAGAGTTAATTTTTAGGCCATCGATTCCTGACAATGTCACTAAATGGTGAGTGTTTAATCATGATGATGACATTTTAAATTTCTTAACCTCTGATAAGTCCTATGATGATCAAATTATAGATGAAAGTGAGCATGATCTTCAAATGAAGGAAAAGCTTGAAGAAAAATCAATACCCAAACCAGTGGTTAAACTTGAAGATCTTTATGACATCAAAGATAGGTTTAAACAGGTTACTAATTCAAAGCTTCAAAGTTCTACTTTGATATTTGAATTAATAAACCTTGGTACTGAGGAGAATCATCAAAACATCAATTTGGGATTAAGACTTGCATCAAAAGAAAGAATTGAATTTATCAGATTATTGCACAAATATAAAAACGTCTTCGTTTAGAAATATGATGATCTAAAAATGTATGATACATCTATCATACAACATACAATTCTGATGATATCTGAAGAAAAACCAGTACAACAAAAATTAAGGAAGATTCATCCTAACTTAGAGAGTCAGATAAAAGATGAATTAAACAAACTCTTGAAAGATAAGATAAGTTTTCCTGGTAGACATTCAAATTGGGTATCCAACATGGTGCCAGTAAGGAAGAAAAATGGTGACACTAGAATTTGTATTGATTCCAGAAATCTTAATAAAGCAAGTCAAAATGAGAACTTCCATTTACCTACCATGGAGAAAACTCTCCATTTGGTGGCTAGTTCTAAATTAATGTCCTTCCTAGACGGTTTTTCAAGGTGTAACCAAATTTTGGTCCACCCTGATGACAGACTTAAGACTACCTTCATAACCAAGTGGGAAACTTATGCCTATCAAAAAATGAATTTCGGATTAATAAATGCTAGAGCTACATTTCAAAGAGAAATGGACATCGCATTCAAAGGCCTAATTAATAAATCAGTAGTTGTCTATTTGGATGACATTACTGTTTTCTCTAAGAAAAGATCAAATCACTTACATGATTTGAAACAAATCTTTGAGCACTGCAAAAGGTATGGCATTTCACTCAATCCTAAGAAGTCCTTTTTTGCTCTTGACCAAGGTAAGCTCTTGGGTTTCATTGTTTCAAAGGATGGTATTTATATTGATCCAGAAAGAATCAAAGATATTTCTGATATTCCATTACCACATAATAAAAAAACAATGCAATCATTTTTAGGCCAAATTAATTTTGTAAAAATATTTGTCCCAGATTTTTCACAGATTGTTTTACTATTACAAACTATGATTAAGAAGAATTCACTGTTTAAATGGGGACATATAAAAAAGGAAGCTTTTGATTTGATTAAACAAACAATCATAAATGCTCATGCATTAAACACACTTAATTTTCCAAATTATTTCATCTTATATACTCTCGCATCTGATTCGTCTTACGCAGTAGTGCTGACACAAATCAATAATCAAAACTTGGAAGCACCAATTTCATTTTATAGTTCAAACCTTCAAGGTGCTAAACTCAATCACTCCGAAGTTTAAAAACAAGCCTTTGCTGTATATAAAGCAATTAAACACTTCAGGCCCTTTCTCTTAAAGGCTCATACAAAAGTTATAGTCCCTTTTTCAGCAGTAAAATAGTTACTAATTCAAAGGGAATTGGGAGAAAAAAGGGCAAATTGGGTCACAATATTACAAGAATATGATTTGGACATAAAACCAGCAAATATTGTCAAAGGCCAAGGTTTTTGCAGGTTGTTAGCAGGAGCTTCTAATATTCAGGAACATGAAGGTACAAATGGTATTGAAGAAATCAATGAGATAAGTACAAACAGTCTTGAATCCCAATATGCAGATTTGATATTTTATTTAAAAAATGGGTACGCTCCTTCTAATATTTCCTATAAAAATATACGTGCCATAAGACTAAAGGCAAATAATTTCATGATTGTTGATGATGTGTTGTTTAGACGGAATTATGATTCGATTTTGTTAATATGTTTAGAAAAACCTGAAGCGCAAAAGGTCTTGCAGGAACTACATGATGGCTCGGCAGGAGGACATTTTGGAGCTGATACAACAACCCACAAAGTCATTCATGCTGGGTATTATTGGCCCACCTTATTTAGAGATACTCATGAATATGTAAGGAGATGCCAGACATGTCAAACTACCAGTGGAAGACAAAAGAAGTCATCTTTTCCTTTGCAACCAATCAAAATTGAACAACCCTTTGAATAATGGGGATTGGATATCATTGGAAAAATTATTCCACATTCATCCAAGCAACATAGGTATATCCTTACAACTACCGATTACTTTACTAAGTGGGTGGAAGCCATTCCTTTGAAGATAGAAAACTCTGAGGCAATCATTGAATTCATAGATCAGTTCATTATTACCAGGTTTGGTGTCCCAAACGCTCTTATTTTTGATAATGCATCTTACTTCTCTAGAAATTCTATACTGGAATTTGCTATCAAAAGAGGACTCAAATTGGAATATTCTGCAAACTACTACCCTCAGGGTAATGGTTTAACAGAATCTACCAATAAAAATCTTATCAAAATCATTAAGAGAACTATTGAACGGACTCATAAAAACTGGAATAAATCTTTGAAGTTTGCATTATGGGTAGACTGTATAACACAGAAGGCCTAAATAGGCACTTCCCCATTTAATATAGTGTATGGAAAGGAGGCTGCCATACCATCCGATTTAATACTTCCATCACTAGCCTTAGTGTAGTTTATTGAAGAAAATCCCTCATCTTCTATTCAATTAAGACATGATCAGATTCTGAAACTAGAGTAAGAAAGGGAAAAAGATCGAATTACATATGCAAAGCATCAACAAATTATCAAATCTTATTTTGATACAACTTCAACAGGCTCAAAACATTTACAAGTTGGTGATCTAGTTTTTAAGTGGGACAAGGCCCATGAGGATAAAGGAAAGCACATTAAGTTTCAGAAAATGTGGCTTGGACCATTCCAAATCAGTGAGAAGATAGAGCCATCTACATTCATATTACAAGATCTATCAGGAAAAAGAGATTTTCTTCTTGTCAATGGCCTTATTTTGAAAAAAATCTTCAATTGAGGAGGTAACCCCTTCTCACTTTGTAAATATTTAATTTCCAGTTATATTTCTGTAGTTATTCTTGTTTAAAGAAATAAAAGTTGTAAATAGCCTGCTATTGGTTTTTACTATATTGAAAAAGTCACTCAAAAGAAAATAGTCTTAATATTTACTTTTGATAGATGAAAAGCCTTGAAGGAAAAAAAAAATTCTAGGGAATTAGATATGATTGAATTCTGAAAACCCTTTTCATTTTTGTAAAATCTTCTCAAAACTTGAAAATACTGTAAATAATTTTAAAAGTTTTAGATGCCTAAAAATGGTTATCAATACAAAGCAAACACTGATTCAAGCCTAGCATCTTTAACTCTCAAAATTTTCATCCATGTTCTCTTAAAGAGAAAATTATTAACCTTGCCATCAAAGTTTCTAATTTTTCAGAGTGTAATTCTAAAATATATTTGATATAAAAGATAAAAGGTCTTATCATAAGCCTACTTACCATGTTCATAGGGAACTAGTTCAACTGACATTACCAATACTGCATACCAAAACAAGGTAATGGCTTATAATTATAAGACAGGGAGTCTCATCACAAGCCAGCTTTTTCAGTTAAATTACAACCAGTGAATGGCATTGTCAACAACTGGCCATCAAACCAGGACAATGGCTTTTTATCTTACAAAATAAAGGAAAAAGAAAATGAAATACAAAAAATGTGGAAACATGTCTTTTGGATTTATTCTTTTAAATTATACTCTCAAATGGATGGATCAATGAATAATTAAATGGTTAAACGGTAACCGTGCCAAGACTATGGAGGTTTGCTGGCAGCAGTGGCTCTACCTGTGACAAATGAGTCATTATACAAGCTAGGTGAGAGAAGTATTTTGTTTTATCATTATCAACCAAGTAAGGTTTACTTAAAACTTAGGATGTATTTAATTTTGAGATGAGAAAGAAATAGCAAAAATAGTTTTCATTACATTCAGAGTTTATAATTACCTAGTTATATTAGATTTTCTCTATCTATTAAGGTTTTCAGATTAAGAAGTTAAAGTATTATATTATTTTCTCAGAGATAACTGTTTCTCCCAGTGAATCGCCAATTGTTGTGCTGTACAACAACCCCCCATTTCATACAAATTTTTATAAAAAAGCTTTATATGAAAAGGGTCCTTCAAAAAATAAACTTAGTTAGATGCGTGAATAAAATGATATGTACCTCATCACAAGAAAAATCCTTGTTAAAACCCCCGATGTAAATAAATCATTTTATACAACCTTTTAAATAAGAAATAAAGTGTTCCTTTATAATATTAAAAAATCATTCTATATTGCGATAAAGCGATCGGAGATCGCATATCGCAATATTAAAGGAAACACACAAAAAAATACCTCACCCAATTCTCCAATCCGAAAAGGTAATTGCTATTAGCAACTCGGGGAAAAAAAATGCCGATGCATAATAAAGCAAAGCCCCTCAATTCCTTCGATGTGATAAAGCAAATCGCAATCGGAAAATCGGTCGTGTCAATAATAAAGGGACCTATGAAGAAGCCTAACCAAAAACTCCCGATGCGATAAAGCTAATCGCAATCAGTGATCGACACTCGACAGAGTCACATGATAAAGATATGAAAGACCATGCCAAATCCCGACTGTGATCTATTAATTGGGCGCACATCTTGAAAAGCAAATATACATTAAGAAAGTCTACATGCATTATATTGTATCACCTTTCAGTGATCAGAGATATTTAAAGCAAGTCTTAAAAGCCTTCCCTTTGACACTCCCGATTGCCGATCAACAATTTATCGTTGATCGCCGATCAATAAAATCTAAGGCATGCTTGAAACAATCATTCGACATATGGCTGACGTGATGGGCATTTATGATGTTATTTACCACGATTGACAGTTTAAACAACTATTCAATATTGCAATTAAGGATGGATCTTTTAAAGGATTTCATCCATGTTAATCCTTAATTATATTGTATTTTATGCCAATAAATGTAATTCTATTCATTATCATATTGGCTTGCAGCAACATTTTCTCTATATCACTGTTTGCAACAGTTTGCGCAAAATTCTTCCGAAACTAGAGAACCAGAGAAAATGGGTAAGAAATCAAAGAAGTCCACAGCAGTAGCTCAACTAGTCAAAGATCCCGGACCAAGAAAAAAAGGATTAATCTCAGATACGATGTGCCTTGGTCTAGGAAACACTAGCTGGGAGAGCATTTACAATCTAATAGAAGCAGAGGAGCCTGAGGAATTATCAGAGGAAGCCACAGCTGACTCAACTAACAAATTGGAAGGAAGTCTTAAAGAGTTAGCCTGTTCTTATCTACACAGAATAGCAGTGCGAGCTAAAATCTTGCCATATATGGACGTAGTAATATGGGTGGTGGAAAAATTCCAGTCTCGGACATAACCTTTTGCACAGCTGATGGGAGGATATTTGGCTCATTTCAGCCTGAAGATCTCATGAAAATATAACACTTACCTTGACTTGAGAAGTGATACAACAAGGCATTCTTGGAGGCATTTTCAAAGGAGAACGATTCAAAATTAGCCCTGATAAAACAATGGAGACATTTCCCCAAAAAGCACAAGCACGAGTCATCGGGTAAGTACTTTGTTGACTCTTTGGCTTCCCCTTATTGTTATTCCAGGGATCTGATGTGTAGAATGTGGGGAATACATGATTCAGCCAAATTCATCATAGAAATGGTTCCCCTAATGGAAGCTACAATCAATGGTTATGTGATGGATTTGGATAATATCTTGTCTGATAAACTAGCCACAACAATTTTAGAGTACAAAACAAATGCGCATAAAACTTCTTGGATTATCCCCCTGTTCTATTACAATGCTTATATTATGAATACTAATATCCAATACTTGGGTGGAAATGGACTCCTCAAGACCTGAATCCAATCCATATTTACCACCAGCAGTTATGGAAGGCGCATTACAAAAATCATTTGTATAAAATTTGCAATGGTATTATTCTCCCTGTATATTATTCTATTTTTAATAAACATGTTGCAAGGATATCCCCGGAAGCAGTAATTGATTTAACAACAGTAGGCAGTTGGTTTGGGGAGGAGAAATTTAATTATATAAGGCTTTTCAGTAGCCTTACTAAACCCCATGTTCTTCCCTTGTATGTGCCTGATAACTTGTTAGCTCAGGAGTTGGCCTACCAAATAACAGTAGAAGGGACATCCAGAACCATTAAGGATTCAAAGAAGCACATGTGGCCAATCTTCCCTTTACAGTGTGACATTTTCACTCTGTATGACTAAAAGCATGCAGAGAAGGAGACATAAAAGATGCTAATGTTGAATCTGGCCACAATTCCTAACAGGCCATATGATCCAAGACAGGTTTCTTATAATGTCACATCTCAAGCCAAACTTTCTAAGTCTGATCTTAAAGTCGATGAATTCGATGATCTATTTTCCTTAGATGAATCATTATTTCAAGTTAAAACGTTGGCCTAGGATGAGGTATCAAGATGAAGGGCTAGAAATGTTTAATATGCTTAGAGACTAGAGGTTGTAAACTCTGCCTCTAGACCTATTAGCCACAACCTTGACAGTCCAGTCAAGCAAACTGAACAACAAACTGTTGACAAAGCTCTTGCAATGGAAAAAGTTCACGAGAAAGAAAAAACACCAGATCAGGAGCAAGAACAAGAAAAGGGCGGTGAACTTATTGATTCAGGCATTCATATTGATCGCAAACTACTCAAAGAATGGCAACAGTTTGACTCAATTATCAGCAATACTGAGAGCTTGCAAGGATTTAGTACACTCGAAGTAACAACTGGACAAAAGACAAAAACTAATACAATTCCAATTAAAGGAACTAGCGGCCCATCCATGACCCAGACAGATGTTGAAATGATTCCAGAGAACCGTTCCGATGAGATTGTTCTACGTGTAGAAGAAATACCACCCTTAGATGTCTTCTACAACCCTAAGCATAGGGCTATAATAAAGAGACAAAGGAAAAAGAGAAAACTTGATCAATCTTCTCTTTTACCTACACAGATGGAGATAACTAATGTGGTATGAAGAGAAGAAGTCAACCCTTCCGAAGATCTTACTAAGCTCTCTCAGTATGCCAAGGCATATACAACAACTACTATGGACAAGGCATCAGAAGTCAGCAATTTTCTTAAAGAAAAGGATCAAGCAATCATCTCACTAGAGACACAAGTACAGGAAAGACAACAGAGGATAGAGCAGTTAGAGCAGCAGTTAGCAGCACAGAAGCAATCAAACGAGCAACTAAATGGGCAATTGCTAAAAGAGAAGCATAGGATTGACCAACATGCAATGCAGAAGTAGAAAGAGCTATCTCAAGCATTGAACAAGCTGAAGGCAATGATTGATTAATTGAGAAAATCGAAAGATGAACAGATTGCTCAACTGTCATTGCGAATAGAAAGGTTCAAGGAATTTCCTAAAGTAGAGGAATTCAATTCAGAGGCTCTCCAAATTACTAAGGCACTATCTACTCAGTTGAACTTGTTATGTAAGAATATTTCTCTTGTTTCTCCCTTCTATGAAATTTCATCATCCATGATTGATAAGTCAGTTGAAGACAGACAAAAGTTAGAGCAGGCAGATGAAACACTAACAGAGTTCCTCTCCTGGCAACAAACCAAGGAAGGAAAAGCCACAAATCTGCCTCAAATTCTAGAATCACAAAAGGAAATCTTGTTCCTTGAGTGGCAAACTCAACTGATGAAGACAGAAAGGGAAAGATCAAAATGTAGATCGACGACTGGTAATTTAGTAGAATTGATTAATAATACTCTTTATTTTTCAAATTTAATTTTAGAATGTACCCCAGGGAAATTACCATTATTCAAAGCATTGGAGCAGACATGGAAGCAGGAGCTGGAAAAGAGGTAGAAATTAATCGTGGGCATCCAAACTTTAACATGGGAAACCTTTTGGTTCTTCCTTGTGAAACCATATAGTCAAAGGACAACAATCAAATGCCTAACCGATGCAATCGTTACATGATTCCTGAAATTATTGATGCCACCTATACTGCCCAGCTGCATTCGCGTATGAGTCATCCTCCAGAGTTGCAGCCGATGCTCACCATATGCTAGCTCAAGCCAAAAGATAGTCAACTGAAACAATGAACAATCTTTACCAATTGCAAGCATGTCTATTTCGAGGAGATTTTCATGTATTTGTGATTTGGTTACACCAGCTCATAGAATTTTTATTTCATAGTTAGTTAGTCTAAATAGTATTTATAGACCCTTTCATGTTTTTAGAAAGGGTCCGAAAATTTTGTATGAAGACTTCGATTGGAAGTTGCACTATTGTACTTCCAATATATATTTTTTTTATGAAACTGGACCTGAATTCTGAGCTTTTAATAAAGAGTACTTTTGTCTGATATGCACTACTGCTTCCTGTAAGAGTATTTCTGAGTTAGAAGGTGGAATCCAAATGAAAATTCATGTCGGAGGGGATTCAAACACATATGGTACTATTATCTATGTTTTGCTTCATTCTTTTATGTGAACTAGCATTCATTCATTTTTGCTATTATTGATGTATGTATAAGCTCTTATAGCAATCTCTTTTACTTATCACTATTGAATGTTCAAGAGTTGTTATCTTTCAGCTATATATGTGTCAGTAATATATAAAGATCAGTGCAATAATGTTTTAATTATTATTTTTTTCAACTATTTGAACAAAGTAATTATCATATGAATGAATATTTTTGTTTAAAAGTAAAGTCATCTACATGCTTACTTTTCAATAAGAACCATTAAGAGTTGCACTAAAACAGAGACTTCCCTGAATAGATTAGTTAATTGCATTATTGCATTTTAGAATAAATCTTTCAGTATTTTCCATTAGATAGAAGTAAATTAGACACTTATCCATCCAATTCATAAATTATTGGGAAACTGTTCCCATTATATCCAGTCGGAGCCACCACTCCAAACGGAAAAGGAGTTGATTTTAAGTTCTAAACCAGGTGGTTTTCCCCGATGTTGATGCAACGATTTTTGGGGCTTCAACACTTCCTTAAACAATGCTTGTGTCTTTAAGATTAGGGTAGTTGCACAACTCCAATTCTCTATTTACTTTTAATTATCGTGCTTGAACTTGGTAAGCTTGAGTGACACACTTATTGGCTTCTTCATTTTGACTTCTTACTAAATGAAAGTATTGTTTTTGTGGAATGTCATCTAGAATCCTCCTTATTCGCTTCAATAATTTCTACAAATGCTTGTCTTGAGGTGAGGTTCCTTTGCATAAGTGTCAAATGATGATAATCAAGTCTCCCAAGATTATAATGTTGGAAACTTGAGTGGTTTTGGCCAATATCAGACCCTACAAAAACCAATGCTTTTTTGCGAGATTATTTGTCATTTGTCCTAATACCCATGTGTACTTCTTAAGATAATTTCCTTCGGGGCTATACCCATCAACCTCCTACCACCCTTATATATATTATTTTAATTAACACAACAATATACATTAAATCGCTTATAAACACTAATAAAAATCAAAATACTTTTGTGTCATTTGTAATTTTTAGAATTTGTAAAGCTAGGAAGAGGAGTGGATCCTTGGAAATCGAAAAATTGTTGGGAAACTCTTAATTTCGTCTGGTATATTGTGTATTTGCCTCAAAACATTCTTACATTATTAAATCTAAACCATCCATAATTTTCAAATTGTAAAAAATTCCAAATTTTAAAAACTTATTCTAAAATAAAATATATCTACTTTTTATATAACAATTCTTTTAACATACATATAAACAATTATTATAACTTGAATTATATTACTTACTTATGTAAACGTTAATATATATATATATATCTATCTATATATATAAATAAAAGTTAAACTTAAAGTTAATTAATTAATCCCCTGATCGGGGTGATGAAGAGGGAAAGTACGAAAAGGAGGACAACGCAAGGGAGAGGACGGCCAGGACGACCACCTACTGCCCTCATCATAGATCAAATGGACGTGGTGGCATCTTGCATGCCTGCGGGAGTTTCGAGGCAGCGTAGTGGCAGGAGAGTGGGGGGAGAGGAGGTGAGAAACGATGGCGGTAGTGGGATGGGATGTGGGCCAGATGGGATGGGGTTCATGAGGGTGGCAAGGGTGGGAAGAGAGCTTAGTATGTAGCGAAGGGAGGAGGAGAACAGAGCAGCACGGGCGTTGGGATCTTCGGCGGTCGAGCGTGATTACGGGTATGTTTCCTTTGGCTCACCTCCTGCATTTCACTCTGGCTTGCTTAGTATGGTGGAGGAGGGGGGAAAGATGGGAATTGCAGGGGAGGGGTGGTGTATGAGCGGGCTTGCAATTTACTTTGCCATGCATAGTAAGGCGGAAGAGGGGGGTAAGCTGGGAATTGCAGGAGAGGGGCTGTGCCCGAGCGGGTCAGAGGTATGCATGGTGAGGAAGTGCGAGGATCAGAGCATAGGTATGTCGGGGAATTGTATTAGTGGGGCAGAGGGTCAGCCCAAGAAAACTAAGAACCCTATCCATGCAGAGGACAACAAGACAGAGGGCTTCCCCATATACCTTAGTCCTAGGGGTGTGTCTAGTCAATTTAATGTCTTAAATTTCTCTACATAAATTATCAATCCAGGTATCGTAAACTGATGAAGTGTGGTGCACCATATGTGTTTAGTTAACCTTTTTATTACTTCGTTGTTTTATAGATTTTATTTTGTTTTGGGGTTTTGTTTTTGTTGGTTTCCTAAAGTGCCTAATGCAAATGGAAATCCTATTCTATGGTCTTAAGAATACTTTTAAAGGACAAGTATGGATAGAGATCTCAAGACAAGGTCTATGTCCCTAATGGTAACTTCCAAAACTTAGCACTTCAAAAGATCTCAAAACATGTTATTGATGGAATTAGTACTTAAATAAAAGTGTAAATATGCAGCTACTTTAATCAAAATAGAATGCAACAACCAATTAATGAGCTAGTGAATATGAAACCCAGTATCTTTGCTGCTGTATAAAAAGAAAACTGAACTTAAAGCAATTCAAAAACTGTAAGCAAAGTAGACTAAATCATATTACATCAACCCATATTCCGATCCCTCACCTTTCGACTCGCTCTGGCTATAAGAGGCAATCATAAACAAATTGAGTAATCTGATATTTAAATTGCATAAAATGAAACTAAGATCAAACTACGCATTCATACTTCAATCCCTCACCATTTGACTCGCTTTGGCTATAGGAGGTAACCGAAAATGACATGAGTAATCTAATCACTAACTTGCAGAAAAGTAAACTAAATCATATTATATCAAATAATATTCTGATTCCTCACTATTTGAGTCGCTTGGCTATAGGAAGGTAATCACAAACAAATGGAGTAATATGATATCTAAATTGCATGAAATGAAATTGCATAAAATGAAACTAAGATTAAACTACTCATTCATACTTCAATCCCTGAAAATGACATAAGTAATCTAATCACTAACTTGCAGGAAAGTAAACTCAATCATACTACATCAAATAATATTTTGATTCCTCACTATTTGAGTCGCTTGGCTATAGGAAGGTAATCATAAACAAATGGAGTAATATGATATCTAAATTTCATGAAAGTAAATGAGCAAAACAAAACTGAAAGAAATAACAATGCTGGAATTAGAACTTAGAAAATAAATCAACAAAAGGACAAGATGATTCCATCATGTCATTAGTCATTAAAACGCTATGTGCATTACTAATCTACAATCAACCGGTTGAATGCACTTGCATGAATTAAAATTGCATGAATGAAAAATCTAATCTATCAAACTTGAAAGCAATCAAATGACATAATGAAATCAAAGCAAAATTTACAAAATGAAATCTATTCTACCTTGCATTCTAATATGCTCCATGACATCTACTTCACATCTCCTTCCATGTTGAGAACATCAAAGCTTTATTCAAATTCTTAAAAATTAAAAAGTACAACAAAGTTCTCCAAAGCTTTCAAAAACCATCAAGGAAGAACTACAAACTCCAAGCTAAAGAAATCACAAGCTAATAGACTAACAAGCTAACAAATGAAGGAGAGAGATCTCCTATTTATACAAAAAGATGAGAAGCCATCTCATTAATGAGAGTCCATGAATCTCTCCCTCTACCTCTAGAGTCCTAATCAAAATAGGAACTGATAAGACACATGTCTTCTTAGAGTTACAATACAATTAGGAGATGTGACACATCCTCATGATCCCATTATTCTTTCCACTCAAATTCGAATTTGGCCTTAGAGTGCCACATAAGGGTCTTCTAGAAGCCTCCTTTCAACCTACACATGTCAACAATCTCAACCCATTTGTTAGGTATAAGCATATACACATTATTTTCTAATTTTTAACCACAAATTCACTTAAAAGGCTTAGAATTAATAAATATTGGAAAAACATAAATGTGCCCCAATGACAATGAAAGTGGGATGAATGTGGTGACATAGTAGTGAAATGGAGGTGATATAAGGGACATAATAGTGAAAGTGTAATGGAAATGAATGACATTTTCAAGACTCAACATACCCCCCAACTGAAGCTATTGCATGTCCTCATGCAATATTATATTAACTCTTTTGATCCTTGAGCTTTTGGCTTAACTTTGCATGATATCATTTGATAACTTCATATTTCTGCAAAGTGTTTTACTTGAATTACAACATGGTTGGTTCTTGTGTTACAACCATTTTTTTGTTGTTGCCTTCTATTTTGATCTTTGAACTTTGCATAATGATATTTTGATTATTGTTGCAAAGTATATCTTTATTGGATTGCATGATGGTTGGTTCTTGTGTGACAACCATGATTTTGGTTGTATCCAATTTATCCTTTAAGCACTTTTTCAAAAGCCATTGTATGCTCATAATAGCAATGTAATAATTAATATATGTTGGAAGTATGTGGGCTCCTGAATATGATATGGACATGGCAAAATATGAATATGAATGTATCCCCCCACAACTGATGGTATTGGAAATTTTATGAAATGAGGAAGAGAAATGTTTTTCAAACAATTATCATTATAGCTATTATGGAATTCTATGGTCAAAAGTTAGAAAATGACGTACCTTCACTTACCCTTTGGAATGGATGAGTTGTATGTGTGGTGGCTGCAAAATTCTGATCATATTCTTCTTCAAGTGGCTGAACAAGAGGAGTCATGGATAAAGAGATAAGATGACTTTTTATTGCTTCTACTAAAACTTGTTGAGTCTGCTCCAAAATGTTGAAAATAATAGTCTTCATGTCTTCAAAACTCATTGGCACAATTCCTACTATGTGAAAAGATGTTCTGATGTCGAACATAGTAGGAAATTGTTGACTTAGTGACCATTAGTGGATGCCACTAGTCAACACGAGAACTCTCACCATTGATGACAATGAGAGGCAAGATGCCCAAACACATCTTGCTAGGTACGAATGAATTTGTTGATGTCGAGTCACCTAGAAGATCTGATGAACAAGGGACATTAATGTATTCCCATTGTTTGTCAGCATGAGGACTTGCCATTAAGGCATGCAAACCTCAAGGTGTTTTTACAAAGAACTTAGACTCAAAGGACTATGGACTCAATAATTTGCATTGAAGCGGGGCTTATTTACGAAATCAAAATGACAAGGAAATAGAATATGGAAAGTAAGTGGCAATACTGTGACATCAGTAAATCCTTCTAATAACCAGCCAATAACAATGGTAGTTGAAGCTTCTATTGAAGAGTACGAAGATAGCTTATAGGAGAGGTTCAAGAATCTATTGACATGTGTGATTATGCGGTTGGCTTAAGTCGACAGTTGAATGGCTCCATCATACCTTCAGAACGGTCCAATCATATGATAATGGAGGTTTGGAATCCTCTTGGCATAGTCGGAGTAATTACTGCATTCAACTTTCCATGTGTTGTACTTGGGTGGAATGCATGCATCACTTTGGGTGGAAAGAATGAATCCTTTTTCCTCCACGTTTAACTCAAGTTTGGAAATATTCACACAGTCCATTTATGATTACGGATCGTGGTTAATTTGACTACGGCTTCATTTCCACTGTGCTCACATAAGCATTCACTCCTACACATTTTTTTCCTTTTCCACGCACACAGCCACTCCATTTCACAGTATTTTCTACACTCTGTTTTCATTAGCTACGGAATCCAGCCACTTTCCGCAGCTGGTTCAACTTTCCACAGCTGTTTTGTTAAACTCTAGGCTGCAGGTTTCATCAAGCAAAACAAGCCACATGGGTAGCTGGGGGAATGTCAGTACCTAGTTTTACTTTCCCGACAACGGCGCCAAAATGTTTGGTCAATTTAGTGTGTCCTAAATTGCTATTTAAATTGTCAATCCAGGAGTCGTAAACTGCTGAAGTGAAGTGCACTGTATATGCAAGATAACCGATTTCTTAGTCTTTTGTCATTTTTGAGTTTTTTAGTTTGTTTTTGGGTTTTTCTTCTGTCGATTCTCTAGTGTGAGATGGCGAAATTGAAAGTCAAGTATGGATGGTAATGGTGATTTCTACAATGAATTTCCAAACTTTAAAGTTCTCAAAAATAAGGTTTCAAATTGACTGTGATGAAATCAATTCTCAAAGGGAAATAAATGTACCAAAACAGTGAACTAGTGACAATGGCCCAGTATCTTCACAGTTGTATGAAAAGAAAATAAAAACTGAACTCAAAGCAACTCAAAGAATGAAAGAAAAGTAACTAAATCACATTAATTCAATCCAAATTTTGACCCTTCACCTTTCGACTCGCTCCGGCTATAGGAAGTAATCATAAACAAGCTGAGTAATATGATATCTAAATTGCGGGAAATCAAATTGCATAAAAGGAAACTAAGATTTAACTACTCATTCATATTTCAATTCTTGAAAATGACATAAGTAATTTAATCTCTAACTTGCAGAAAAGCAAACTAAATCATACTACATCAAATAATATTCTGATTCCTCACTAATTGAGTCGCTTGGCTATAGGAAGGAAATCATAAACAGATGAGTAATCTGATATCTAAGTGGCAGAAAAGTAAATAAGCAAAGCAAAACTGAAAGAAATGACAATGCTGGAATTAAAACTCAGTAAATGAATCTACAGAAAGGACAAGATGATCTCATGTCAGTAGTCATTAAAAATATGTAAATTTGCCCGGGCTGCCTACAAAAACCTGTAAGAAAAGCACTGATTAGCTAACGGTCATGAGAAAACATAAAAGAAAATATGGACAATAGTGAACATGATTATCAGAACAACGTAATATATACAAGCTAATGACTATAAAAGCAGTAAATGAAAGCAAGTAAGAAACTATACAATAGATACAGATCCTTGTTGTACAGGGGCCCTCTGCAACCTCAGCCAGTCAATACTCAGTCACAAATCGAATTCAAGAATGTTGTCTTCTCATATATAAAAGTGCAGTAATAAGACAAAAGTAAAGCACAGTACAGTGGGCTTATAACAACAGTCAAAATTACATCTGAAAAGCTAACTATCCAGCGTATACCAACGCGTTATTTATAAGTGAAAATGCTGCAACTAATTCCTAGATTCTACGCTGCCAAACAGACACGTAAATCTCCACGGCCTGAGATCTAGCGGTATGGTAATTATGACAGTTAAATCCATGGAGTGGTGGCTGCTCGATTCAGTTCACGGGTTGATCCACAGGTGTGCCAACACCTCCGGAAATTGAGGATCGTGCCACGCAAACCTTCACGTGGGCAAAACAGAGCCGTGCCACCGCAAAACTCTTGGTTTGACCCCTCCTTTGACCGTCTTTGACCATGGCTGTTTGTGAGTGATTCGGCTGAACTGAGGGGACACGCTCCATGTACATGTCACTTGCAGCTTGCCCATGTGGCCGGTTCCTCCATTGGACACCTGTAACATAGTATTTAACAAAATGGCTGTTTAGTCAATTTAATGTCTTAAATTGCTCTACATAAATTATCAATCCGGGTATCGTAAACTGATGAAGTGTGGTGCACTATATGTGCTTAGTTAACCTTTCTCTTACTTTGTTGTTTTATAGTTTATGTTCAACTCTTCCTAAAACTCTGCTTCAAACACATGTGCTGTGTAAAGCACGATTAAGAAGTAGTCAGAAATAAGTCCAAAAAGTAGTCAAGCTCTAAGGTGACAAGTAAGAAAAACCACTTTAAAGACCAGTTATAATGTTCAACTCTTCCTAAAACTCTGCTTCAAACACATGTGCTGTGTAAAGCACGATTAGGAAGTAGTTAGAAATAAGTCTAGAAAGTAATCAAACTTTTAAACTTGCAAAGAAAGAGCTTGAAAGAAATAACTTGAAATGAAACTGAAAGCAAAGAACTTGAAATGACTTGAAAGTAAATGACCACTTCCAATGGCACTAGACACCATTCATGCTGCTGCAAATAAAAGAAAAGAAAGTCACTTTTAAAACCAAAGATAAAGATTATCTCTCTCTAACTCGATGCTTCTAAGCACATGTACTGTGTAAAGCACAGATAGAAAGTAGCTTAAGTTGAATTAGAAAAGTGAGAAAAATCTGCTTTAAAGACTAATGATAATATTTTGCTCTTTCTAATTCTCTACTTCAGCCATATGTACTATGCAAAGTATGATTAGAAAGTAGTGAAAGATTAGTCTAAGAAGCACTTAAAACCAAAAATCTACTTTAAAGACTAGTAATAATATTTTGCTCTTTCTAACTCTCTACTTCAGCCATATGTACTATGCAAAGTATGGTTAGAAAGTAGTGAAATAACAGTCTGAAAAGCACTCAAAGCCAGCTGCAAGTTAGTGATATTTTGATCTTAAAATATAACAATTTATGATGAAGATCATTTATGTGTTAGCAGCTCTTTGAGAAATAAAATTAAAAATCAGCTATAAAAACAAAGGCAGCAGCTTGAACCTGTCAACTTCAAATACCATTAGTTTGTAAAGCAAATACATAAACATAAAAACAAATCCCGGGAGAAAATAAAATGCAATAATTCAAACTGTACAAGGCAGGGGCCCCCTTCTACCTATGAAATCAAAGCATACTTAAAATTGCATGAATGAAAATCTAATCTACCTTACATTCTACAAAGCAATATTTACAAAATGAAATCTAATCTACTTACATCCTAATATGCTCCATGACATCTACTTCACATCTCTTTCCATGTTGAAAACATCAAAGCTTTATTCAATTTCTTCAAAAGTGCAAAGTACAACAAAGCTCTCCAAAGAGAGACTAAAAAGACTAACTAATGAAGGAGAGAGACCTCCTATTTATACAAAAAGATGAGAGCCTTCTCATTAATGATAAACCATGAATCTCTCCCTCTACCTCTAGAGTCCTAATCAAAATAGGAACTGATAAGACACATGTCTTTTAGAGTTACAATACAATTAGGAGATGTGACACATATCCTCATGATCCCATGATTCTTTCCAACCAAATTCGAATTTGGCCTTAGAGTGCCACATAAGGGTCTTCTAGAAGTCTCCTTTCAACCTACACATGTCAACAAACTCAACCCATTTGTTAGGTATAAGCATATGCACATTATTTTCTAATGTTTAACCACAAATTCACTTAAAAGGCTTAGAAATAATAAATATTGGAAAAACATAAAGGTAGCCCAATGATAATGAAAGTGGGATGAATGTGGTGACATAGTAGTGAAATGGAGGTGAAATGGAGGTGATATAATGGACATAATAGTGAAAGTGTAATGGAAATGAATGACATTTTCAAGACTCAACAATGGCTGCGGAAACTTGAGCTGGCTGCAGAAAGTGACAAGTTTCCGTAGCTGCTTGAACAAAAATCTAAACCAAACAACAGTCATAAACATAGTTTGGAAACCATTTCATAAGCTCTTTTTATACTAATATGCAATGATTTGACAGCTTGGTGGATCAAGTAAATGGAAAATAAGGCTGAAAATGTATATAGGGAAGATGCAGGTTTGGGACTCAACATACCCCCACTGTGAAGGTGTTGCATGTCCTCATGCAACCAAAATTCAGTCATTCCCCTCTAATCCATATGTTCTGAAGCCTCTGCTAGGACATCTAGCCCTATTTTCTTCTTCTTTGTTGCTACCCCCATCTTGGGTTTCCTTATTAGACATCTGAATTTGAGATTGATCAATTCTCTACTCAATTTTCTGCACTTTTTCTTCAGTTTCTTGTTTTTCTTTTGCCATAGTCCCAAATGAAGCATAGTGTTATCATGAATAATTTTATCTACTTTGCTCTGCTCCTTAAGTGCTTCATTTTCTTGCTTGATATGCCTGTTTAGAACCTCTAATTCAAATACCTCCTGCTTTAAGGATTGAACTTGTGCATCTGGTGTCATGTGGGGCAGAGTGGTACTCGGACCTGCAGCTGATTTTTCTAAAGATTCCAAGTAGTCATATACCTCCTGTTGATTGGGATCTATTTTAGGTGTCTTTCTTGGACTGAGTTCAAAATCTTGTGGAGGAGGAGGACTGCTCTCTAGCTCTGGCTGAGAAGGGCTTTCATCATGTGGAGGACTAGTTTCAATACTTGGCTGAGGACGAGGTGGACTATGGCCAGCTGGAGGTTTCTCGGGTGTTTCCCCACCCAAGTCAATGAAGTGGGGCTGTTTTACTTGTGTTTTACTCCCCTTCCCTCTTAGACTGGTGCTTCTCCTTAAGTATGGTGGACTAGTGCTCCCTTCTTGTATGCTCTGTTTCCCTTTTTCCTTTTTCTTTGCTATAGCAGCCTGTTCTTGAAGATGCACTAATCTCTTCGACAGTGGTTGATAATCTTCCTCTATAGATGGCTCAGGTGATTGGTAGACTTCTTGGATGGTTCTTTTGCCTTTCACTTTTCTCTATTTCTTGTCTTTAGTTTTGTTCTCTTTTTCTTTTTGACCAACTTCTTGAGTTTCTGTAGTAGGAGAGTCTTGGACTATGGTACTCTTTTCTTTTCTCCTACTTTTTCTTGGTGTATTTGGTGTACTACTTTCAGATGCCTCATATGGCTCTTGAAAGTAGTTTCTTATCAAGAATTGTTCCCAGGTATCTTTGTTTTTCTTTAGTTGGTCCTCAATGAGAATTTTTACAAGTCCATGATGATATAGATGAGGTTCTATATTGCCTATGTGTTTTTGGACTGTAATACTCATCTTTTTCAAACTCAACAGTAAGAAATAAGGCAAATTAAGAGTTTGACTCTCCAAGAAATTCATCAACAATCTAGCATGGTACATGTACATTGAACCAAAGCGTCCTTCGCAAGTGATAAATTTTTGGATAACTAACAGCAGACTGGCCCATTCTTCTTTCAATGCATGAACATGAATTCCTTTAGTAAACACAGTGGTGTCCATACCTGGGTTTCTTAGCATAATTCTCCATGCCTATTCATCCATGCTTTTGTTTTTGAACCATCGCTCACCTTCCTGGCGTAAGCCTGTGGCAGCTGCTACTGTTGTTTCAGTCACCTTGAGTTTCAAGTCTCTAATATCCACCATTTGACCATCAAAAGACCGTGCAAAAGCTTTGGTTACCTCTTTATTATAGCCCTTAAACTTTTGGATGAAGCGTAACCATTTGGCTTTCTTCAGCAAATCTTTTGCTTGAGGGTAACCTTCTAAATATTTCGGTCCTTCTGGTTCTGCCCTTAGTAATTTTCCCATTCCTTCCTCTGTTTTGAATTTCAACTGAAATTTCAATTGCGTGTGAGGGTTTAGCAGAGGGAAGGTGGCTCGGTTGCAGGGTTTATGGTAAAATGCAGTGGCTGCAATCGGTAAATGGATAGCAGGTAACGGGAATGCTTCGGGATTACAGGCGGAACAAAGGATGAGCAGCCGCAATGAGTTCACAAAATGAAGTAAGGATGTATGTGAAGAAGATGGTTTTAATAGAATGGTAAGTGAATGGAGTGAAGTCGAGATTTTTGAATTAACGACTGCGTACGAAATATTACACGTTTTAATGGATGGCTGCGGGAAATGCGGTGGAGAGGAGCCATAATGGGATAGGTCACATCTCATGAGTACAGGTGGTAAATGAAAGTGCAGTCGACTTGAGTTTAAACCCGAAAATCAATCATGAGACCGTTAAGAAATGAATGCATGGTGTGCGGAATAATATCGTGGAATAGGAGTGGGTAATGGAGTTATCATTGCACATAGTAGAGCTTTTATGGTTTGATAACTATGCATAATCATGACTTTAATTGCTATTTGATAAAAAACATTTGCTCATACCTTTGGAAACCTTGTCATTTCTTGCTCATAGCTTTTAACCAACTGCTCTTCCTTGATGTCTTGGAGATGCTCCATGTCTTCATAGCATTTGCTCAATTACACCTGCATTTTCATGATTATTTCACTAACATTTTGACTATGAATTTTAAAAACAGAGTGGTGGTGGCTGCGGAAATCGTTTCTAGCTACAGAAACTGTTTCTGGCTGCAGAAACTGCTTCCAGCTGCGGAAACTGAGACAACACCAACTTAGCTGAACAAAGATAGTTAGAAAATAAGTAACTGAGTGAAAATAATCCTGAAAGGGACTTTTATTGATGAAATGAAAATGAGATGAGTGGAATGGAGTGAAAGTGAAGTGGAGTGAAGTGAAATGAAAATGAGAATGAGATGGAGTGGAATGGAAAATGAGGTGGAGTGAAGATGGAAAAAGAAGGAGAGAATATTTTTTTTTTGGGAAAATATAGAGTGTCAGGTGTCCCTGATTTTCACTTTACATTTTCTGCATAAGACCACCAATCTGTGATTGGTTTTCAGGCTTATACAATTTTTTTTTTTTTTTTTAACTGAAAGAAACAAAGGCTAGGCTGGTGGGGAAGAAGGATTCTTCTCCACCAGCCTTATTGCAGAATTATCTTGAAACATTTTGACAAATTCCTCTTTTGAGAGTGGCTTATGATAAATTTTCAATCGGTGGCCATTCACAATGAGAGGAGTTAGAAATTCATCAATGGTCTTGATTCTTACTGCTCCATTGTTAAAGACTTTATCAATCTCATATGGCCCAAGCCAATGGGTCTGAAATTTTCCTTTGAAGTCTTTAAACTCGGATTCAAACAGTAGTGCCCAATCTCCCTCTTGAAACTTTTTCTCTTTGATATATCTGTCATGCCACTTAGCTCTTTGATGTTGAACTAGGTCAGTCCCTAAAATTGCTTCTTGTCTGATCTCATCTAGCTCATTCAGCTGCTCCATTCTGTGCTTTTGGGCTTCTGATAGATTCATCCCCAACTAAACTGCCATCTTGAAAGTCTTGACTTGAAACTCAATGGGGAGCAGGACTTCTTTCCCATAAACAAGTTCATAGGGAGAATGCCCTGTTGTATTCCTCCATGTAGTTCTGTAGGCCTACAAGGCTTCAGGAAGCCTCTCTGCCCAATCTCTTCTATGTAGATGAACAATTTTGGTGATGATGCTCTCAAGAACTTTGTTTGTAGACTCCACTTGGCCATTTGCTTGTGGGTGGTAAGGAGTAGATTTTCTGTGCTTGATTTTGTATTCTTCCATCAGCTTCTCCATCAAGTTAGATGTAAACTGACTTCCCTGATCTGTCACAATTTCTCTTGGGACACCAAAACGAGTAAAAATATCCTCATAAAGAAAATGAACAACTGAATTTTCAGTGGCATAAGGCAATGCTTTGGCTTCTACCCATTTAGTGACATAATCAGTGCATACCAATATATACTTCTTCTGTTTAGATGGTGGATTAATGGGTCCAATGAAATCTAAAGCCCATTTTTCAAAGGGTTCGATGAGTACCTGTGGTTGTAATGGAATTTCATTTGAAAGAGTCGGTCTCCCAACTCTTTGGCAGCTATCACACATTCTGACATATTGTTTTGCATCTTTGAAGAGGGAAGGCCAATAATATCCTAAAGAAAGGATTTTATAGGCCGTCCTTTTGTCAGCAAAGTGTCCACCGCATAGTTCATCATGACATGCCTTGAGGATGTCAGGCATTTCATCTTCCCGAACACATCTTCTGATCACACAATCTAGCCCTGTTTTAAAAAATTCATTAGAAATCCATGAATAATTCAAACTCTCCTGAATAATTCTTCTTTTTTCACTAGGAAATAAATGTGGAGGTAGCTTCCCTGTAACCAAATAGTTAGCAATTTCTGCATACCAAGGAGTCTTAGTAGTTACTTCAAATAAATGTTCATCTGGAAAATTATCCTCTACAGGAGAATATTCATTAGTATTTTGGATTCTAGACAAGAAATTATCCACTGTATTTTGTTTCCCTGGTCTATCCAACACAGTAATATTGAATTTTTGTAAAAGTAAGAGCCATCTTGTAACTCTTCCATTAGTAACAGGTTTGTTCATTAGATATCTAATTGCAGAATGATCAGTATGGACAAAAGTTTCATAGCCTGTTATATAATGTCTAAACTTATTGATTTCATGAACAACAGCTAAGAACTCTTTTTCAGTCACAGTATAGTTTAACTCGGTGGGAGTCGAATTTTTACTGGTGTAGTAAATGGCATAAGGAACTAAATCCTTTTGACCCAACACAGCTCCTACATCTATATCTGAAGCATTTGTAGAAATATGGAAAGGAAGTTTCCAATTTGGCCCTCTCAAGATGGGTGCTTCAGATATTCTTGTTTTCAAAGTTTCAAATGCAGATTGACAATCAGGATCCCATTTGAATTCACAGTCTTTTGTAAGTAATTTGAAGAGTGGAGATGCTATCTTGGTGAATTTTTCGATAAATCTTCTATAGTATCCAGTAAATCCAAGAAATCTTCTATCATCTTTTTGACAATTTGGAATAGGAAACTTGGAGATGACTTCAACTTTTTATCTATCAACTTTAATCTTATCCCCTGAAATATGATGTCCTAAAACAATCCCTTCAGTAAACATTATAAAGCATTTTTCATGACTTAATGAAAGGTTTGTTTCTTTACACCTTATAAGGACTTTTTCCAAATTCTCTAATGCTTCTTCAAATGAATTACCATGAACTGTAAAACCATCCATATAAACCTCTACACAATCATGGATTAGATCAGAAAAGATTCCTAGTACTGCCCTTTGAAATGTTGTGGGTGCATTACATAATCCAAAAGGAAGTACTCGGTAAGCAAAAGTTCCCCATGGATAGGTAAATGTGGTCTTATCTTGATCTTTAGGTGCTACCTGAATCTGATTATAGCCACTAAAACCATCCAAGAATGAAAAATACTTTTTGCCTGCTAAAGTATCTAATACCTGATCGGTAAAGGGTAAAGGAAAGTGATCCTTCAAAGTTGCTTTGTTCAATTCCCTGTAATCAATGAATACCCTCCATTTACCATTCCTTTTAGGTACTATAACCAAAGGAGAAACCCATCGACTATCTGAAATTGGGTAAATGAAGTTTACATTGAGTAGTTTTTGGAGCGCTTCTTTCACTATCTCCCTAAGGTTTGGATTCATCCTTCTCTGAGGTTATCTTATTGGTCTACTGTTTTCCTCGATGTAGATGTGATGAATGCAAGTCTTAGGGTCAATACCTTTCATATCGGTATACTCCCATGCAAATGCAGTAGAATATTTTTGCAAGATTTTGGTTAGCTCTCCCTGTTGTGATTTTTCCAAGTCTTTGTTGATATTCAATGTTTTACCTCGAAAGATCTCAATGGCGGAACTACCAAACTCTTTCATAGAGAAAAGAGACATTTGTCTAGATGATAGATACTCAATGTCAGAATCTAACTGAAATTGCGTGTGGTCATATTCTGAAGATGTTTCAAAGTTTTCTAATGTGTTCAGAATTTGACTATCTTCACTGATTTCAGAAATGGTAAAGACAATTTGTATAGTATCCTCATCATCAACCCACTCATTATCTCCTATTTCTGTAATTGCTTTTGCTGGAGGATACAGATTGAATTTCTTTGTTGAATTACCATCAGAAATAAACATATCCCCAGACCTATAACTAATAAAAGCATCAGCTGTGGCTAGCCAAGGTCTTCCTAAGATGAGAGGGTGTCCTCCTAAATTACTCTTGGGAGTTAAAACCATGAAATCTACTGGATATTCCAAGAGTCTAAGGAGACCGAAATGTCTTCTAATACACCATCTGGTTTGATAATTGATCGATATGCAAGTTGCAGTAAAGTAGGTGTAAAAAGAAGATTAGGAAGTTTTAGCTATTCCATAGTCTGTCTACTCATAATGTTGATAGCAGCCCCTAAATCAATCAAAGTATTTGGAATTTATACCCCATTGATATGTGTTTTGACAATTGGACTACCGGGATCTACATACTTCTCAATAGTAATTTTTCCCATCATGATATCTGCAATTTTTTCTACCAGGTGGATTCTTCTTGTATCTCTTGGTTTCCTTCCTGGTCTTTTAAGACTCAACTCCTTTATTGTTTTTTCTAGAATAGGAATCTCTCTAATGGCTTGTAACAAGGGAATCTTGATACAGACATTCTTTAATTCATCTAGAAAATCATAGTCGGGCAACAAGATTTGTTTTTCCACCCCTTTGTCAATTTGTAATCTTTCAGGAAAAGGAGGTGTAGATGAAGATGTAGGTTTCTCAACTATAGGAGTTGTGGGGGTTGACTCTTTTTCTTTTTCTTTTTGAGTGCTTGGGTTTTGAAGAGATGCTTTAGAACCTTTATTGGCTTCAAGAGAATCTTCCTCAGAAATTCTTTGCTTTTGAGCATCTATAGAAGGCTTATCTAAAACTCTACCAGATCTGAGTTGTACATCATTGAGAGGAACAATCATATAGGTAGGAAATTGTTGTCCTTCTACTATGTAAGCATTTTGAGGGTTTTTATTGTTGGGGTTCGACAATGGCTGGGAAGGTAATTGATTTGGCTTCTGTTGGAATGGAAGAAAGAGTTGAGAGTTTGGATTCTATTGAGAAGGTTGTTGTTGTTGTGGAAATGGCAATGATAGTTGTGGATTTTGATTTGGAAGTTGTGGAGCTTGTTGATTTTGAAAAGATGGAGGATATTGATAAAATTGAGCAAATCTCCCATAAGGATTTTGCATACCTTGTACCCATGATTGAAAAGGATTTTGAGGTTGGGACCAAGGTTGTTTCCAAGGATTCCAATTTGGTGGGGGTTGAAAGTTCATAGAGTTATTAAACCCTTGGTTTTGTTTCCCCTGCCAAGGTCTCCTTGCAACAAAACAGAGAGACTCAATTGTATTTGGATCTTCTTGAAAGACAACTTTGATCCCAGGAATTGAAGGACAATCCTTGGTCTCATGGTTTTCTAAACAAATCACACATGTTTCTACAACTTTTGCATCCAAGGGACATTCCCTTAGAGCATGTTTCTTTCTACATTTTGGGCAAAAGATGGCCAAAGCTTTAGCTTTTGCTTTCTGCTTGTTTTGTATTTTAAGGGTGTCTAGTTGGTCACTAAGACTCCCTAAGATATCAGTTTTGAATTCATCAAGCATGTTGCCAATCTCAGCCTACCTACTAATCCAGTTGCAGATTGTTTGCTCTAATAAGAGAAGGATCTCTAGGCCCTTTTCCAGTTTTAGATTTTCCCCTTGAGAGATGGACACATAGCTCTGCTATATCATGAAGTGGAAGTTGAGATATATCTCCTTTTCCCATCATGTTCAAAATATCTATCCATTCATCTCTAATGGATTTTAATAGAAGGGTTTTCAATATTTCCTCATCTAAGTTACTCATTTTTGCTCTTTTCAGGTTGTATTGGAATATTTCAAGTAAATCCTCCAAGTTTTCATCTTCTCTTTGCACCATTTTGAATAATTCATCCTTGTGATTGGTGGGCATACAATAGTCCAGGTACCTATCCAAAAATGTTTGTTTCATATCATTCCAAGTCTTAATGGATTGAGTGAGTAATCCCATGAACCATTTCAAAGCAGCTCCTTTCAATGTTGAAGGAAACAGTTTGAGTTTTTGAGAGTCTTCCAGATAATCATAAGTTCGACACACGACTTCAAACTCAAATAGAAATGTTTCAGGATCCTCATTTCTTAACCCATGAAAGTTTGGGAGGATAGATGGTGAGATGTTTTTCATTGTTGCTCGAGAATCCTCATCAACTATAGGAAATCTGAATGAGTTATCTCCATCCCTATTTCCCCCATTGTTACCTCTACCTCCTCCATTGTTTCCTCCTCCTCCTCCTCTACCTCTACCTCTACCAAATCCATTTACTACTTCCTCTGTCATGATAGTTTCCTCAAAGACTTCAGAGTCCTCTGGTTCCTCTACTAATGGTGAACGAGGAGGAATTTCTCCCTCTTCTTCCTCAGGTGATTCTACTTCTTCAATTACAATGTGTCTCCCTATAGAAGGAAAGAAAGGATCTTTTCCTAATTCAGATTCGATGGATGGTGTGGGAGAGTTTCCTAATTCAACTACTGCCTCTTGAATTCCAGTAATCCTAAGGCTAGGAGTGTGAGTTGGAGATGATGGAGGTGTCTCTTGTCTATTCCTCGAAGTAGATGGAGTTGTAAAAATCGAACTCTTGGCCCTAGCTAAAAACCTTCCCCTAGAATCTCTTGCTCTATGCATGTCATTTTTTTTTTTTTTTCTTCAAATCGGGCTAAGAATTCTCTTTCTGATCTTCCAGGTCACTCTAGGTGCAAGAAGAGAGCATACTCAAGAAATTATTAAACCAATAACTTTCTCTTTTCTGATCCTCTAGTTCACACTAAGTGCAAGAGGAGAGCATACTTTGAGAGGTTATCAATTTTCCTTCCTTGAAATTTTCTTGTTTCTTTTTTTTAAGAAATTGGCTACCTAGTTTCACTTCCGAGGAAACGACGCCAAAATGTTTGGTCAATTTAGTGTGTCCTAAATTGCTATTTAAAATGTCAGTCCGGGAGTCGTAAACTGCTGAAGTGAAGTGCACTGTATATGCAAGATAACCGATTTCTTAGTCTTTTGTCCTTTTTGAGTTTTTTAGTTTGTTTTTGGGTTTATCTTCTGTGGATTCCCTAGTGTGAGATGGCGAAATTGAAAGTCAAGTATGGATGGTAATGGTGATTTCTACAATGATTTTCCAAACCTAAAAGTTCTCAAAAAGAAGGTTTCAAACTGACTATGATGAAATCAATTCTCAAAGGGAAATAAATGTACCAAAACAGTGAACTAGTGACAATGGCCCAGTATCCTTACTGCTGTATGAAAAGAAAATAAAAACTGAACTCAAAGCAACTCAAAGACTGAAAGCAAAGTAACTAAATCACACTACTTCAACCCACATTCTGACCCTTCACCTTTCGACTCGCTCCGGCTATAGGAAGTAATCATAAACAAGCTGAGTAATATGATATCTAAATTGCGGGAAATCAAATTGCATAAAAGGAAACTAAGATTTAACTACTCATTCATATTTCAATTCTTGAAAATGACATAAGTAATTTAATCTCTAACTTGCAGGAAAATAAACTAAATCATACTACATCAAATAATATTCTGATTCCTCACTAATTGAGTCGCTTGGCTATAGGAAGGAAATCATAAACAGATGAGTAATATGATATCTAAGTGGCAGAAAAGTAAATAAGCAAAGCAAAAAAGAAAAAAATGACAATGCTGGAATTAAAACTCAGTAAATGAATCAGTAGAAAGGACAAGATGATCTCATGTCAGTAGTCATTAAAAATATGTAAATTTGCCCGGGCTGCCTACAAAAACCTGTAAGAAAAGCACTGATCAGCTAACAGTCATGAGAAAACATAAAAGAAAATATGGACAACAGTTAACATGATTATCAGAACAACGTAATATATACAAGCTAATGATTATAAAAGCAGTAAATGAAAGCAAGTAAGAAACTATACAATAGATACAGAGCCTTGGTGTACAGGGGCCCTCTGCAACCTCAGCCAGTCAATACTTAGTCACAAATCAAATTCAAGAATGTTGTCTTCTCATATATAAAAGTGCAGTAATAAGACAAAAGTAAAGCACGATACAGTGGGCTTATAACAACAGTCAAAATTACATCTGAAAAGCTAACTATCCAGCGTATACCAATGCGTTATTTATAAGTGAAAATGCTGCAACTAATTCCTAGATTCTACACTGCCAAACAGACACGTAAATCTCCACGGCCTGAGATCTAGCGGTATGGTAATTATGACAGTTAAATCCATGGAGTGGTGGCTGCTCGATTCAGTTCACAGGTTGATCCACAGGTGTGCCAACACCTCTGGAAATTGAGGATCATGCCACGCAAACCTTCACGTGGGCAAAACAGAGTCGTGCCACCGAAAAACTCTTGGTTTGACCCCTCCTTTAACCGTCTTTGACCATGGTTGTTTGTGAGTGATTCAGCTGAACTGAGGGGACACGCTCCATGTACATGTCACTTGCAGCTTTCTCATGTGGCCGGTTCCTCCATTGGACACCTGTAACATAGTGTTTAACAAAATGGCTGCGGAAAGTGACAAGTTTCCGTAGCTGCCTGAACAAAAATCTAAATCAAACAACAGTCATAACCATAGTTAGGAAACCATTTCATAAGCTCAAAATGTCTAGTCAATTTAATGTCTTAAATTGCTCTACATAAATTATCAATCTGGGTATCGTAAACTGATGAAGTGTGGTGCACCATATGTGCTTTGTTAACCTTTTTCTTACTTCATTGTTTTATAGATTTTATTTTGTTTTGGGGTTTTGTTTTTGTTGGTTTCCTAAAGTGTCTAATGCAAATGGAAATCCTATTCTACGGTCTTAAGAATACTTTTAAAGGACAAGTATGGATAGAGATTTCAAGACAAGGCCTATGTCCCTAATGGTAACTTCCAAAACTTAGCACTTCAAAAGATCTCAAAACATGTTATTGATGGAATTAGTACTTAAACAAAAGTGTAAATATGCAACTACTTTAATCAAAATAGAATGCAACAACCAATCAATGAGCTAGTGACTATGAAACCCAATATCCTTGCTGCTGTATAAAAAGAAAACTGAACTTAAAGCAATTCAAAAACTGTAAGCAAAGTAGACTAAATCATATTACATCAACCCATATTCTGACCCCTCACCTTTCGACTCGCTTTGGCTATAGGAAGCAATCATAAACAAATTGAGTAATTTGATATCTAAATTGCATAAAATGAAATTGCATAAAATGAAACTAAGATCAAACTACGCATTCATACTTCAATCCCTCACCATTCGACTCGCTTTGGCTATAGGAGGTAACCGAAAATGACATGAGTAATCTAATCACTAACTTGCAGAAAAGTAAACTAAATCATATTACATCAAATAATATTCTGATTCCTCACTATTTGAGTCGCTTGGCTATAGGAAGGTAATCATAAACAAATGGAGTAATATGATATCTAAATTGCATGAAATGAAATTGCATAAAATGAAACTAATATCAAACTACTCATTCATACTTCAATCCCTGAAAATGACATAAGTAATCTAATCACTAACTTGCAGGAAAGTAAACTAAATCATACTACATCAAATAATATTCTGATTTCTAACTATTTGAGTCGCTTGGCTATAGGAAGGTAATCATAAACAAATGGAGTAATATGATATCTAAATTGCATGAAAGTAAATGAGCAAAACAAAATTGAAAGAAATAACAATGCTGGAATTAGAACTCAAAAAATAAATCAGCAGAAGGACAATATGATTCCATCATGTCATTGGTCATTAAAAAGATATGTGCATTACTAATCTACAATCAACCGGTTGAACACACTTGCATGAATTAAAATTGCATGAATGAAAAATCTAATCTATCAAACTTGAAAGCAATTAAATGACATAATGAAATAAAAGCAAAATTTACAAAATGAAATCTACTCTACCTTACATTCTAATATGCTCCATGACATCTACTTCACATCTCCTTCCATGTTGAGAACATCAAAGCTTTATTCAAATTCTTCAAAATTACAAAGTACAACAAAGTTCTCCAAAGCTTTCAAAAGCCATCAAGGAAGAAATACAAACTCCAAGCTAAAGAACTCACAAGCTAAAAGACTAACAAGCTAACAAATGAAGGAGAGAGATCTTCTATTTATACAAAAATATGAGAAGCCATCTCATTAATGAGAGTCCATGAATCTCTCCCTCTACCTCTAGAGTCCTAATCAAAATAGGAACTGATAAGACACGTCTTCTTAGAGTTACAATACAATTAGGAGATGTGACACATATCCTCATGATCCCATCATTCTTTCCACTCAAATTCGAATTTGGCCTTAGAGTGCCACATAAGGGTCTTCTAGAAACCTCCTTTCAACCTACACATGTCAACAATCTCAACCCATTTGTTAGGTATAAGTATATGCACATTATTTTCTAATTTTTAACCACAAATTCACTTAAAAGGCTTAGAATTAATAAAGATTGGAAAAACATAAATGTGGCCCAATGATAATGAAAGTGGGATGAATGTGGTGACATAGTAGTGAAATGGAGGTGATATAATGGACATAATAGTGAAAGTGTAATGGAAATGAATGACATTTTCAAGACTCAACAGGGTGGGAGACCATCGACTCTCCAGAATAACGGGGGAGGTCGGAGTGGGGCAGGAAGGCTAAGTGACAAGGAAATGTTGACTGATGGGAAGATTGTAGCTCCTAGAAAGCTAACTTTTGTTGTTGATAATTGCAAGCAGGAGGCAATAAAGGAAAAAATGGCTCGCCTGGGTAGAGGCAGGGGTCGTGGAGGCAGAGGGCGACAGAGCCAGCCAGGCAGAAGTGATCCGTCAACCTCGGCGCCAGCAAGTCAGAGGCGAGGAAGGAAATCCATGAGGACGGCAGTCCAAGAAGCTGCTCGCGCTTATAGAGAAGGGACGGACGCTGACATTCGTCAGCTAATTCAGGAGATGGAAGACAGCGTAATGGAAGAGGATTCTGAACCAGAGATGGAGGAATGGGGGGATATTATCCCCGATCCAGGGCACACCAGAGGTAGAATGATGCTTTATAGGAAAGCTCTGCATGTGTACTAGGTTTTGAAGCGTTTACTAGCTAAGGCTCTAGAGCAGGTGGCAGGAGAAGTGGCAGCAATAGCCCAAGGCATGCCCAATATAAAAAAGGACATGAAAAACCTACAGATTATCATGATTATGCAAGACAGTAAGCTGGATGAGATCCAACAATGTTTGATGAAGCTGTCTCCAGCACCAGGCGACTCGACGGCAGCACCTGCTAATGCGGAATTCGACAATGATGACTGGAAGGATTAGTCTTTTACAGTTTCCTGTTTGATCATTTTGCGGCTAGCTTTTTCTTTTTAGACATTTGTATGTTAGTTTGTAGCATGATTAGTGTTTTTAGATGTGTAGTTCATGTAGCTTGGATTGAAAGACTGATTAAATTTTGTTATTGGATGGCATATAACAAACTCAGGTGGCTAGGGCAATTCAACATAATATTGTTTTCTGTGCCAAAAACCATTTGGTTCTTCTGCACAACATTCTTTCTCGAGCTAAAGAGAACAAACAAGGTCTCGGAATTTGGCTAAAAAATGCTCTGATGCGATTCACCAGCTGCCGCCTCCAAACCCTGGCTGCCGCTGAACAGACCTGCCATCGCCGCCGCAGGTTCCATCTCTGATAGCCACCTATGGCACTCGCTGCAGGAGGGGAGAGCTCTGCCTCCCCTCCAATGGACCCGACCTCAGCTGACAAGACGCAGAAGCCTGTGACTCTGCACCCCGCAGGCACAGGACGAGAATCTGAGAAAGACAAGCAAAGAACGAATGGGGAACAGACGCATTCAGTTCAGAATGAAGAGGACAACGAAGGCGATAATGAGCATGCTAAAATAGAGACACCTCCGACAAAGGTGACCTCAGCTACATGTATTCCAAAAGCCGCAGAACCGATCAAGGTCGAACTGCCAAGCCATCGCATCAATGGGGAAATCCAATTCATGCAGGACTACGCACTCATAGGAAAGTTCTTGGGATTCTGGCCCACAGAAAAAGCCTTACAAGGATGGATAGCTTCAAAATGGAAGCCCAAAGGACAAGTAACTCTGCAACTTGGCCCGAAAGGCTTCTTCACAGCCATCTTCAACTGTTTAGAGGACAAAATAAGGATATTCGAAGGAGGCCCATACTTCTTTAACTCTTCAGGCTTGTATCTAACGGAATGGAAGCCCAGATTCAACCCTGATAAAGAAGACTTCAGTTGGGCCCCTGTTTGGATAAGAATGTATTCCCTTCCCGTGGAATATTGGAGAGAAGAAACATTGGCAGACATTGGCAACAAACTGGGGACCTTCATCAAAGTAGCAACAGAAACAAAGACACGCAAATACACCTCTTATGCTAGGATCTGCGTCCAGATGCATCTGACCAAGACCCTTGCAGATACGGTAAGTCTCTTTCACGATGACTATGAATGGAAACAAACTCTAGATTATGAGCACATCCCTTTCCGTTGCCGAAAATGCCATGAGCATGGCCACCTTTTCCGAGACTGTCCCTTAAATGCTCAGTCCAAGGCTCCATCTAATGACTCCAACAAGGATTCAGAAGGTTTCACCAAAGTCCCCACCCGCCGCAGGCATGCCAAGAAAAACCAAGCAGCTCCAGATCAAGCCTTTAAAGCGAACCCCCAGAATCGCTTCTCTGTTCTTGCCTCGCATGATAATCAAGACAGCCCCATCTCTGATATCCCGGATCAGCCGCTCCCACCCTCGCCTTCTCTTATCCGCTCCAACCCCCTGTTCTCCTCTGACCCAGCATCCTCCATCTCTGCTCCTACCCCGTCCATGGAGAAAGCCAAAGTGGTTACAGATCTTGGTCCCATATTCCCTTCCAAGGGGAAAACTGTATTGGAAGAAACTCAACAAGCTTCAGATATGGATTTCGATGCAGCTCTAGCCCTGAGCCTTCATGAAGTTGCAGCGGAGGAGGACCACAACACTCCAATAGAGATGGAGGAAGATCCGGAAGACGTAGATCTAGAAGAGCTTGAAATCTCCAAGCTAGACATCTCCAAACTTGAGAAAGCATGCAAACAAAAAGAGTATAACTCCATCCCCCCATGGCAAATAGACAAACTTGAAGGAGTCCTTACCAAGGTGCAGCACCATAAAAGCCTGGGAATACAAGGAGGCAGTCACTGGGATGGAAAAAATATCCTCTAAGATACAAAGAAAAGGGGCAGAAAAACAGATCTTCAAAGAACCATAATAGTAGGTGAAATACTCATGGATTCGGGGCAATTCCCCAAGTTTACCAAGTTCTATAAACCCAAATCTCAGTCTACATGAAGCTCATTTCATGGAATGTAAGAGGACTCAACAGTCCCTCTAAACACAGAATGATCAAAAACCTGATAATGCAAGAAAAAACAGCTATAATTTTCCTTCAAGAAACAAAAAGCAGCAGTGCAGTGATAGACTGACTAAGCAATAAAATATGGGCAGGCAGTAGCTCAGTTTCAGTAGATGCCTCTGGGGCTTCAGGGGGTCTAGCCATCCTATGGAACCCGCAGATTGTTTCTCTAGATAATTTTCATGCCACTCTTCATATAATTCAAGCCACCTTCCACCTCATCGGAACCAACATCCATGGGAGTCTTACCAATGTATACTTCCCGCAGATAATCCAGCAAAAATTGGATATCGTGGACACGATTTCCGTTCTCAATCACAATAGACACTTCCCCTTATGGATTGGAGGAGGCGACTTCAATATAATAAAATCCTTGGAAGAAAAACAAGGAGGCAGAACCAGGCTCGATAGTGACAGTAGCGGCTTCAAGCAATTCCTTCAAGATAATCAGCTCATGGACATCCCCACTTCCAATGGCACATTCACCTGGTCCAACAAACGCCGAGGTGCTCACTACATCACCTCAAGGCTAGATCGATTCTTAATTTCAGACAATGCGATCCACCTTGGAGGGGACTTTAATGCCTCAATTATACCCCAAGGAGGCTCAAATCACTGGTCGATTCTGCTCCAATGGTCCAGACCAGGCAATCGTTGCAACAGACCCTTTCGATTCGAGGCCTTCTGGCTCAACAACTCCAATTTCAAGGATGTGGTTAATAATGCCTGGGCATCTTACACTCTGCCTGCGGGAGCTAAGATGTACCAGTTTCAACAAAAGCTGAAAAATATGAAACAAGTCCTTAAAGTATGGAACCGAACTCATTTTGGCAACATACAGGAAAGCAAACAAAAATTGGAATAGCAAATGAAAGCTCTACAACAAACATTCATCCTGGAAGGCCGCACAGAAGAACAAACTCAACAGGAGCAGATCCTCTGGAATCAAATTGAAGAACACCAAAAACAAGAGGAAACTTTATGGCGACAAAAATCTAGAATCAGCTGGCTCAAATATGGAGAGAAAAATACAAAATTTTTCCACAAAACCAGCATACAACGGCGTATGCACAACATCACCTTTGTCAACAATCAACAGGGTGAAAGAATTGAGGCTCATGAAGACATGGAAAAAGAATTTACAGGATACTTCAAGGACATTCTTAAAGAACCTGAAGGAAACAGGGATGAAGCAATCAGAGCTATCACGCAGCATATTCCAAAAATTATAAATGAGGATCACAACAACAAATTGCTCCAAACTACATCCTTAAAGGAAGTAGAAGAAGCTATGGCTCAGCTCAAAGATGGCAAGGCACCAGGGCCTGACGGATTCACCGCAAATTTCTTTCATGAATTTTGGGAACTCATCAAAGTTGAAGTATGGGACTTAGTGGAGGAATCCCGAAGCATGCACTGGGTCCTCCCAGCCCTCAACTCCACCTTCATAGCCTTGGTACCCAAAGAAGCGGCATCAAACAAACCTGAGAAATACAGACCAATAGCGCTGTGCAATGTGATTTACAAACTTATTTCAAAGGTCATTGCGAATCGACTCAAACCGCTCCTTCCACTGCTCATCTCTCCAGAACAGACAGGTTACGTTGAAGGGCGGCAAATCATGGATGGAATAATTCTATCCAACGAAGTCATACATTCTCTAAAGCTTCTCAAAAAACCAGGTATGCTTCTTAAATTAGACCTCTCTAAAGCCTTTGATAAGCTTAGCTGGAATTTCATTCACAAAATGCTCTTAGCTTTTGGATTCAATGTAACCTGGACAAGATGGATCATGAACCTAATCTCTTCTCCCAGCTTCTCTGTCCTTCTGAATGGCTCTCCCTCTTCTCCCTTTCGGCCCTCGCGTGGCATCAGGCAAGGGGATCCTCTGTCACCCTTTCTCTTCGTTTTAATGGCTGAAGGGCTCAGCAGGCTCCTCAAATCGGCAGTCTCCACTCAAACTCTCAAAGGCATCTCTCTCCATGGTCGATCTCCTCAGACTCATCAGCAATTTGTTGATGATACTATGCTCTTCGGACACCCTTCCGCAAAAGAAGCCTCTGATTTCAAATCACTTCTCTCCCTCTTCCCTGACGCCTCTGGCATCTCCATCAATGCTGAAAAATCTCAACTTTTCTTCTTTAATACCCCTCCCTCCACGCACAGGAATATTGCCCGAATTCTGGGATTTACAATCTCCCATCTGCCCTCTAAATATCTGGGAGCTCCTCTTTCAGACTCAGCTATCAAGCAGGTGTCATGGCGGACTCTCTTGGATAAACTTGAATCAAAACTCTCATCCTGGACTTTCCGAGCTTTAAATTTGGCAGGTAGGTTAGTTCTAATCAAATCGGTCCTACAAGCAATGCCGCTATATCTGTTCTCGATCCTGGCAGCTCCAAAAGGGATATTGAAAGCTATTCACAATCTTCAACGCAACTTTCTCTGGGGTTCCACAAGCCTGAACCGGAAGTGGGCTCTTGTCAATTGGTCAGAGGTCTGTAAACCCAAATCAGAAGGCGGATTAGGCCTTAGGGACCCGCTTCAAAGCAATAACACAATGGGAGCAAGAATTTGGTGGAATTGGGTCTCCAAGCCAACTACCCCATGGGCGCAACTATGGCAAGCAAAATACGCCAACGGCAGCCAATGGAGTGATCTCATCCGAATCAACCCCACAGCACATGGATCTCTCATATGGAATAATGCAAAAACTCAAAGCAGCTTCATACAAGCACATAGTTTCTGGGAAATACACTCAGGCAAAATTGCCAGGTTCTGGGAGGACTCCTGGCAGCAACTACCTAAACTTGCAAATTTGTTTCACAAACCTCTTTGGCAAGAGCATATGAAGCAAGAGAGCATCACACAGGTACATCAGTTTTGGTAGCCATCCACACAGCATGAATTTCAGACATGGAAACCAGCACGACTCTGGCAAATAGATTGGCAGGGCGAACTATATACAGATATTGATCAGGAACTCATAAGCAGGAAAATCCTCCACTCCGAGCAGCAGGATAAACTCCGATGGGGCTACACAACCAAAGGAACATTCACTACAAAGGAAGCCCATCACCTGCGTTATTCCAATCTCCAGGCGGTCAAGGATCAAATTTGGGACCAAGTTTGGCACTCAGGGCTATGGCCCAAGATATCTACCTTCTTATGGCTACTAAGCAAAAAACGCATTCTCACTTGGGACAATATGTTAAAACGAGGATTTGTCGGGCCTTCTAGATGCCCAAACTGCAACACTAATTGTGAAACAATTAGTCATCTGATGGAAGCGTGCCCATTAGCAACGCAGCTCTGGGAGAAAGTGGACAAATGCAACATGATAGTGACCCAAAGACAAGCGGATATAACGGAAAATATAAGGAACTGGGCCAAAAAACCATTCAAAAGCCAGATTCTCAACTCTTTGTGGAGTATTATACCAGGCTTTCTGTACTGGACCCTCTGGAAGGAGCGCAACCACAGAATCTTCAACAATACATCCAGATCTATAGACGACCTCTGGCTCATCCTCAAAAAAAACATTCAAGAAACCCTGACCATCAGGGCCTGGAATGACAATGACATGCCCGAAACTCAGCAGGAGCGCCGCATTCTGAAAGAATGGAATCTTGATCTCTCGGCCTTAATCAAGGTAATTGCCACTCCATCTATCAGACCCGCCTCTCAATCTTCATGGTCCCCACCTGCACTCAACTCCTACAAGCTGAACTTCGACGGAGCAGCCAAAGGTAACCCTGGCCCTGCAGGATTTGGGGGAGTCATCAGACGACACACAAGAGAAGTGGCACATCTATACTATGGATCATTGGGCACAGATACTAACAACGCGGCAAAACTGGAAGGTCTCTGGAAAGGAATATGTCTCGCTGAACAACACCACTTCTCCCCTCTTGAAGTTGAAGGCGATTCTCTTATACTCATAGAGGCGGCTAAAAGAATACAGGCAGGGGCCAAAGCACTCAAGATCGCAGCAAGCTGGAGGCTTCTAAGCCACTTGGAATCCCTGGAGGAAAAGCTTCATGACCCCCATAACATATCCTTCAATCATGTTAGGATAACTGCTAACCAGGTAGCAGATAGAATGGCAAATCATGGCGTGTTACAGTCGACACCTTACTTCTCAGGTTCCTTGGATAGGGTTGATGATGCTCAGTTCAAAAAAGACTGCATCGCTCTGGTGCAAAAAGACTTCCCTCTCCCGGATGCGGGTGATGATATGGCGCGATAGGCAGGTGTCGGAAGAGGCTCGTCACGTGGGCAGGTGTAAGCCCGGACGAGCCACGACACACCAGATCGCAGAGGAATTAAATGTGATGGGAGGCTCCGTTAACTTGGCTTTATTGCTGGTTTTATGGCTGGTTCAGAGGGCATTCATTGTGCAGCTGAGATCGAGGCAAATGGCGCTCATTATCTTCGCTCCCCCGGTCGCCTGGATTCATTCCTGCAAGAATTCCGAGCAGACGTTGGCAGAGGAGGAACATTCCCTGGTTCAGAGCACAATTACTCAGTGGAATTCTTGTCCGAAGGGTAATTTGACAATGCAGAGGGAGAGGCCCAGGATGAGCAGTCGTCGGGGAGGTTCTAGGGGCCGCTCTGCCACTCAGCGCCCAGTCAATTCGCCCTCCTCCTCGGCGGAAATTGCTTCTGAGCATAACAGAGGCTCATACAGACCTGTTGGACGCGGCACTGTGCGTGGGTGGGGAGAAATTCCTGAATGCGGTCATTTGGAGCACCCGGCTGTTCGTTATCGAATTCCTTGCACGCTGGAGAACAACACTCTTATCGTTTCCGTCATGGTGGAACACTGTAATAGTCACAGAGGGCCTCTGGACAACCTGGGCGTGCCAGTGGTTGATATGCAGGTCCCCGCGGTCGATATGCGGAGGCCAACCAAAGCAACTCAAGCTGAGGAAGCTGGCCCTAGTGAGCCGGTTCAGCGGTCGCTGCGCTCGGAAATGGAGGGCTCACAGAAGCTCAAAGGACCGGCGAAGGATATGGAGGTCTCGCAGAAGCTCAAAGGACCGGCGAAGGATGAGCCCCATACAACCGATGAGGACTAGTTCCTCCGTCACTCTGTCTTCCGCTGCCAGGAAAGCAACTCTTTGTTTGTCTCTCAAGCTCTTTGTCGATTTACTGCTCTCTTTGTCGATCTGTCTATGTGTCATCCATGTCGGATTATATGTCCACCGTGTCAGTCAATGTGTCCATTGTGTCGGTTTGTCAATCCACCGTATCGGTTCACATGTCCATTGTGGCGGTTTACAAGCTTATTGTGTCGATTCAATCGCTGGCTATATCGATTCAGATGTCTCTATTTTGTAATGATGCTACTCAGAAGGGTCTTTCATGGGGAAAATCTCGCAGGAGATGCAGGGCCACGGCCCTGGTGTAATTTTGCTGTAATTTTTGATTTTTGTAATATAAATTAGACTAGTCTTACAGAGAAAAAAAAAACAAACTCAGGTGGCTAACAGATTTGGTTTCCCATAAGGGCAAGTTGAGGCCACCAAATTACTGTATCTGGATCAGCTTGGCTTTGTAAATAGAAAAAGAAGGTACTACCCTAGCTTACAAAAAAGAGTTAATTAATTAGTTAATTACTTTTAACTATACCGATTTAAACGTGTAATATATAACTTTAATTATACCTAGTTACACATATAAAATTGTACACATACATATACTTAAACATATTTAACCATTCTTTTAAAACTGTAAACATGCATACATGTATATTTATCCATTCTTTCAATTCTTCTAATTTTATTATAGTAATTTACACATAAAATATAATTTAAAAGTTAAGTTTTTTTAATATTTTAAACAAGTATAAATATAATTAAAATTATATATTTTTTATTAAAAATCACAAAATAAAGAAAACATTTTTGTATATTTTAATAGTTACTTTTTTAACAAAAAAAAATTTCATATAATTTAGTGCTTTATATTAAATACACTTTTGTATATTTTAATAATTGTTTTTGAAAAAAAAAATTCATATATTAATTTAGTGTTTATATTAAATTTAAAATTAAATTATTATGTGTATTATTTATATTTTAGAAAATTTTTGATGATTTAAAATAGATTATTAAGAAAAAGACCTTGTTTAACACATACATATATTTAAATGATAAAAAAAAAATAGTAATAAAAATTTTCTTTTCTACAAAATAAAACATTTTTGATATACAAAGTTATTAGCTGAGTGGCATCCTTAAATTTACAGCTACATTATTCTATACAAACAAACTTAATTATCTATCATAATTTATTAATAATTCATAAAAATAAAATAAAACTCAACATATTTCTTTTAATTTAAAATTTTAATTCAAAAATTAAAAATAATCTTATATAAGTCATTGTTGAACTACTTACAAAAGAGTTACAAGTAGCTTCTTACCATCACAACATACATTTAAAAAAAAAGATATTAACCTTAATTTTAATTTAACGAAATGACATAAAAAGTTTTAGATTGAATTTAATAAAATATATTTTACACCCTTATCTAAGCCTTAGCTTGCGGGATTACGAAGATCAGCTCAAAACGGTTTTTCCTCATATATAAACCATTCTACCACGAGAATATAATCTCGTGATGCTACCACGAGAATGTTACTTGTAAATTTCAGCAAGCAACCTTTAAAATTCAAAATTCAAAATATAATATATATCTTTGGTTGTGATTTTTATTTTAGAGTTTGTAAAACATATTTATATGGAGTTGTTTTTAAGTGTGTTTTTTTAGACTTTTTAGTGATGAAATCTAATGGAAAAAATTGAGGTGAAACCTTAAATATATATTATTTAAACTAGTTTTTTTATTATATATATGGCATCTCAAAAACTTTGTGATTTCAATAAATTCTTGCGAGACTTTAAAGAAATTAAAATAGAAAAACCCACTAGTAAAACTTCCAAAAAATCTCACTAAAGACAACTCATATATATATATATATATATATATATATATATATATAACACTCATTTTCAATAATACCTATTTCACCCGAGTCATAGAATGAATGAATTCAATTATTATATTAATATGGTAAGGTGTATTTGTATGCGACATCGGATAACAAAATCCGTATTAATTAGTTTATTCATGAGCTGCATTTTATGTTCCACCTACGACTTTGTTTAAAGGTTTCATTAATATTACTACACCGAAAGGACTATAGAGCCACATTTATGTGACAACACTCGCCTTGGGATTTTCCCGTTGAACTTTCTGGACTCATGCACAATCATGACCCCTAGAGGCATGCTGGTCTTGGGATGACTAGGGTTTCCATCGAACAATTCAACATGGTTTTCACAACAATGATAACTATATTCCTCTAGTCGGAGACCTGCTTGGCAATTCATTGCTACTCTCTACGACGGAGCTCTACAGCAATGAGGATTTGGTGTCTCAGCGTCACAAGTAAGATTCTCGTGCAAATGAATGACCATTTTCCTCTTTTACCAATCTATTTCCCTGTATCCGAATCTATTATGGACTGTACTCTTTTCATTCCATGAATGGCACAACTCGCATTTCATTTACAACTTGTATGATTTAATGTATCATTTTGTTCTTCTTTCCAAAGAAAAGAAATGACAGCCAACACATTATCAATGATTTTGTTTTGTTTCTTTATAGTAATGATATTAAGTTCGTCATATGATTCCTATGGTTTCCAGTCTCTGCATTGTACCATTGGAAAACACAATCTTTCTTTTCTTTAGTATTTCTCTGATATTAAAGTTTCTGGTTTCAGATTCCATGGAATAGCATAACCCCATTTTCTTACTACTAGTTCTGCATTAACTATACATTTATCTCTATTTCTATTTTATGGAAGTTCAATTCATCCTCGCAATGGCTAAAAGTCTCTTATGTTTAATTTACTTTTGTCTAATTTCCTGTTTTGGTCGGGGTCCTCCAATGACCTCTTCCTAGCCCACGAGGATCATCATTAATTGGGTATAGGAGTATCCACTATGGGTTTTCTCTTGAAGAGGACTAACCTTACCCCTATTGATTGTTTTGACCCCTTTAATTCCAAGGATTCTGTCTACTAACAACAAATGATTTTGTCTTACAGTAATTTAATTATAGAGGAAGGAAATAACGCAATAACCCAAGACTTTTCCTACAAAAAGAAATACAACTAAGTCACCCTATTAGATTAGAATTTACACAAATAAAATTTATTCTCAAGACAAAAAATAGTACTAATAAATACTTATATGTTACTGATGGTTATGCAGTGAGGAAACTTTGTCTGAGCTTGCTCTCCTCCCTACCAACCATACTAGAAATTACGTCCGAGTCTCCCCTCGAGCCCCTAGACTTCCACAGTTCCTTTATAGTCTTTCTTGAGTTAAGCATTTAGATGTCAAGACTGAGTGGGTCTAATCTGAAATCTCTAGACCTTATCTGTAAGATGAAAAACTCCACTGGCTCAGACCAGCTCAAGAGGTATACACCTAATGTAGCTCTAGGCTACTTTCTAGTCCCATTTGAGTCTTCTCTTAGTTATCTTTCTTTTCTTTTTCCAGATTCTAAGAAGAAGCTATTTTTCATTCACTGAGATCTTTATTCTTCGGAATGAGGACCAAACTCATAACTGTTGTAACTACTAGGAAGTTAGGTTTTTCTTGTCAAACATGAGCTCCTTCCAGAGTTCCTTTTTTGTAACAAGTATTCTTATTTTCTTTCAAGAAAATAAGAAAATTTACTTTTATCATTTGTGTTTCCAAAATTAATATAATTAAGTCTTTCAACTGTCAACTTTTACCTACTATAAAAAACTACAAACAAAAATTACCAACAATTACTAGTATTAACTGGAGGTGTTACATCTTCCCCTCCTGGTTTGAAACATTGTCCCCGATGTTTAATCCTGTATTTGAAACAGATGCGTATATGCTTGTCGCATCATACTTTCCTCTTCCCAAGTAGCCTCCTCCGGGGTAAAGTGCCGCCATTGCACTTGGGTGATAACTCACTTCCATAGCATTACTTCTTTTCGGTCTAGGATACAATTGTTCTAGCAAGAATTCTCTATCCCATTCTACCTGCATCCAAATAGGACATTATTAAAACAAAATTCTGTAAGAATTAATTTTAGATCATCATGTACATTATAAAACTATTATGCTTTTACCTGCACTTCCTGCCAGTTTATAATATGCCCGAGATCATATATATATATATATATATATATATATATGTGAAATACATTATGCAACATCATATAGCTTGGTAATGCGATGCTATAATCTACAAGCCCGATTCTTTCTAGGACTTGAAAGGGTCCACAATATTGAGGACTTAGTTTGGTGCAACTAACCCATCTCAAAGTACTTCTTTTGGGCTTAACCCTTACATAAACGTGATCTCCTATTTGAAATTCCTTAAATGTCTGATTCCTATCTACATATGCCTTCTACTGATATTGTGCTGCTCTTAAGTTCTGCTTTACCTTCCTCACATCTTGTTCCATTTCTATTATCATGTCTGGCCCAAGCATGAGTCTATTTTAGGGACTATTCCAATTAACTGGAGTTTTACATTTCCTTCCATATAGTACTTCAAATGGACTCATTTTTAATGACTCATGGTAATTATTGTTATATGTGAATTCTACTAAGTGGAGGTATTCCTCCCATCTACTTGGTTGTTGCATTACATACATATGCAACATGTTTTCTAACACTTGATTTGCCCGCTCTGTTTGTCCATGTGTTTGTGGGTGATAAGATGTGTTGAATCAAATTTGAGTTCCCGACCCTGAGAAAAGGGATTTCCAAAAGGCAGATGTAAATTTTGCATCCGTGTTAGATACTATAGCTTTAAAAATTCCATGGAGCCGGAATATTTCCTTCATAAATATGTTTGCAATTTGTGCAACATTGTATGTAGATTTAACATCGATGAAGTAGGAGCATTTACTCATTTTTTCCACTACAACCATGATAGAATCATTATGTTTTTGTGTCTTTCATAGAAATTCCATTATGATCGTTTCCCATTTCCATTTGGGTATGGGTAATGGGTGCAGCAAACCGACCGGGTCCTGATGTTTTTCTTTCACTTGTTGTCACTCCAAACACTTACTCAAGTATTCCACAATATCTTTTCACATTCCTGGCCAGAAATAATTCCTCTTAATTGCATAAAATAGTTTCTGATAACTTGGATGTGCATCATAAGGGTTCTGATGTAATTCATCTAACAACAATCGCTTAATGGATGACAGGTTTTGTACGTCGATCTTGCCTTTAAATGTCAAAAAATTTTCATTGTTAATACCAAAGTCAGTCTATTATCCTCCATCTCGGCCTTGTTTTCTCTGCTACCATAAAAATTCATACACTAGGTCTCGATTTGTTGCTTCCTTCATTTTTTCTGAAAATTTAGGTTCCACTTGATTGCATTTTATCTCATAAATACATTGCAGCTTCCTACTGAGTGCATCCACTACTCGATTTTCCTTTCCTTTTAGATGTTTAATATCAAAATTGAATTCAATTAAAAAATGTAGTCCATCTTGCTTGTTGAGAATTTAAAGTAAGTTGTCTCAAGGAATTAGTTAAACTATTATGATCTGTCATAAGTAGAAATTTCTTTACCAACAATAATGTTGCCACATTTTGAAGGCACACACCACTGTTGTTAACTCCAAATCATAGGCATTGTATTGTTGCTCATGCTCCTTTAGTTTGTGTGATTCATAAGCCACCACTGTATCATCTTGCATTAGAACTCCCCCAACACATTCTAGGCAAGTGTCTGTATAGACGACAATTTATTTTCTTGGATTAGTAATCTTCAATACCAGAGCTGAAGTCAACCTGTGCTCTAATTCTTCAAAACTATGCTAATACTCTGTCATCCACTTGAATTCTCTTCTCTAAAGAAGTGTGTCTAGTCAATTTAATGTCTTAAATTGTTGTACATAAATTATCAATCCGGGTATCGTAAACTGATGAAGTGTGGTGCACTATATGTGCTTAGTTAACCTTTCTCTTACTTCGTTGTTTTATAGTTTATGTTTGTTTTTGGGGTTTTGTTCTTGTTGGTTTTCTAAAGTGTTTAATGCAAATGGAAATCCTATTCTAAGGTCTTAAGAATACTTTTAAAGGACAAGTATGGATAAAGATTTCAAGACAAGGCCTATGTCCCTAATGGTAATTTCCAAAACTTAGCACTTAAAAAGAACTTAAAACATGTTATTGATGGAGTTAGTATTTAAACAAAAGTGTAAATATACAACTAGTTCAATCAAAATAAAATGCAATAACCAAATAATGAGCTAATGACTATGAGACCCAGTATCCTTGCTGCTTCAGCAAAAGGACAAGATGATTATATCACGTCATTAGTTCATTAAAAGGCTATGTGCATCACTAATCTACAATCAACTTGAAAGAAATTTATGTACAACTAATATACATGAGAAAAATTTAAAACAACAGTAATCAAAAAGCTTTGTTATGTACAGCTAATATACATGGTGAAATAAAATGCAAAATTAAATGACAACTATACAAGGCAGGGGCCCTCTACCACCTATGAAATCAAAGCAAAATTAAACACACTTGCATGAATTAAAATTGCATGAATGAAAAATCTAATCTACCTTACATTCTACAAAGCAATATTTACAAAATGAAATCTACTCTACCTTACATTCTAAAAAGCAATATTTACAAAATGAAATCTACTCTACCTTACATCCTAATATGATCCATGACATCTACTTCACATCTCCTTCCATGTTGAGAACATCAAAGCTTTATTCAATTTCTTCAAAAGTACAAAGTACAACAAAGCTCTCCAAAGCTTTCAAAAGCCATCAAGGAAGAACTACAAACTTAAGAACTAGGGACTAAAAGACTAACAAATGAAGGAGAGAGATCTCCTATTTATACAAAAAGATGAGAGCCATCTCATTAATGATAGTCCATGAATCTCTCCCTCTACCTCTAGAGTCCTAATCAAAATAGGAACTGATAAGACACATGTCTTTTTAGAGTTACAATACAATTAGGAGATGTGACACATATCCTCATGATCCCATGATTCTTTCCAACCAAATTCGAATTTGGCCTTAGAGTGCCACATAAGGGTCTTCTAGAAGCCTCCTTTCAACCTACACATGTCAACAATCTCAACCCATTTGTTAGGAATAAGCATATGCACATTATTTTCTAATTTTTAACCACAAATTCACTTAAAAGGCTTAGAAATAATAAAGATTGGAAAAACATAAAGGTGGCCCAATGATAATGAAAGTGGGATGAATGTGGTGACATAGTAGTGAAATGGAGGTGGTATAATGGAAATAATAGTGAAAGTGTAATGGAAATGAATGACATTTTCAAGACTCAACATACCCCCCAACTGAAGCTATTGCATGTCCTCATGCAATATATATTACATTAACTCTTTTGATCCTTGAGCTTTGGCTTAACTTTGCATGATATCATTTGATAACTTCATATTTCTGCAAAGTGTTTCACTTGAATTGCAACATGGTTGGTTCTTGTGTTACAACCATTTTTTTTTTTTTTTGCCTTCTATTTTGATCTTTGAAATTTACATAATGATATTTTGATTATTGTTGCAAAGTATATCTTTATTGGATTGCATGATGGTTGGTTCTTGTGTGACAACCATGATTTTGTTTGTATCCAATTTATCCTTTAAGCACTTTTTTTTTCAAAAGCCATTGTATGCTCATAATAGCAATGTAATAATTAATATATGTTGGAAGTATGTGAGCTCCTGAATATGATATGGACATGGCAAAATATGAATATGAATGTATTCCCCCCCCAACTGATGGTATTGGAAATTTTATGAAATGAGGAAGAGAAATGATTTTTCCAACAATTATCATTCTAGTTTTTTATGGAATTCTATGGTCAAAAGTTAGAAAATGACGTACCTTCACTTACCCTTTGGAATGGATGAGTTGTATGTGTGGTGGCTAAAAAATTCTGATCATATTCTTCTTCAAGTGGCTGAACAAGAGGAGTCATGGATAGAGAGATAAGATGACTTTTTATTGCTTCTACTAAAACTTGCTGAATCTCCTCCAAAATGATGAAAATAATAGTCTTCATGTCTTCAAAACTCAATGGCACAATTCCTACTATGTGAAAAGATGTTCTGATGTCGAACATAGTAGGAAATTATTGGCTTAGTGGCCATTAATGGATGCCACTAGTCAACACGAGAACTCTCACCATTGATGACAATGAGAGTCAAGATGCCCAAACACATCTTGCTAGGTACGAATGAATTTGCTGAAGCCGAGTCACCTAGAAGATCTGACGAACAAGGGACATTAATGTATTCCTATTGTTTGTCAGCATGAGGACTTGCCATTAAGGCATGCAAGCCTCAAGGTGTTTTTACAAAGAACTTAGACTCAAAGGACTATGGACTCAATAATTTGCATTGAAGCAGGGCTTATTTGCTGAATGAAAATGACAGGAAATGGAAGATGAAAATGGAAAATGGAAATGGAGAGTAGAAATGGCAATGGGCAATAAGCATATGAATGAGCCTCTTGCTTTTATTTGTGGGTTATGAATGGACAAAAAGAGATGGAAAGTGTATGTGAATGTAAATGGAAAATATGGAGGAAAATGAGATGAATGGTTTATTATGAAGTATGGATGTGATGGATGGATGTGATGGAGACAATAGTATCTGAAAGTTTTTTAAGTGTTTGGATTTGATTTTGCATAAGCATATTTCTTCTTTGTTACTGATCATCCTCTTATGAAACAAATTGGTCTCTTAGAGAGACACCATTCTCTTGTAGTCATTTGTCCTTCCTCCTGGACCCGCAAAAAAAACTAATACTTCTTCTGCTTTGAAATTGGTGCCCAAGTTGAATGTTGCTTCTTTCCAACAATTTATTTCATTATTTGCCATTTCAAACTCTAATGATAGATTTCTCATTGTATAGATCTTGTTGAGATCTTTCCAATGCTAGTTAAAACATCAAAATCTGATTTTGTATGAGAAAGATAGGCTGATTTGAACAATGAGGTTTTTTTGGCTGCGGAATTGGAGAACAGCTGCGGAATGTGCACAGTTCTGTAGCTAAAAATCTTGGATACAAAATTAGCCATTCATATTTCATCATCAATCCAAAATTAATCAATACCTTCAGAAAAGTGAGAAAATAACTTGTTCATTTCATTGATTCAAAATTATTAAATTTTTTTTGACATGCAGCGACTCAGTGTGGCGACTTAGTGATGACACACAATTTGACTTCCCTTTGACTGGGGTCTTTTTCATCAAATTTGATCGAATGAATAGGACACCATCCATGTACCAACATTCCCCCAGCTACCCATGTGACTTGTTTTGCTTGATGACACCTGCAACCTAGAGTTTAACAAAACAGCTGCGGAAAGTTGGGCTAGCTGCGGAAAGTGGCTGTGTGTGTGGAAGAGAAAAAAATGTGGAGGAGTGAAGGCTGTAACAAATTGCTGGCCAACCTCAATAGATACTTCATATCCAACAAGAACATGCAATCTGAATGGACCTATTGGCATTCCAAAGCTTGTGATGGTATCGCTAGTCTCATCTCGTCTGGCGGACTTATTTATTTCGTTGACTGGCAGTGCGGACTTATCTATCGTTTGGTGGAAACTTTGTCAACATCGATATCTCATTCGGTGTTTTGATGGATGAAATCGCTTGGGATGCCGGGTGAAACTAAGTAAACACAGTGTGCTAACTGTTGGTCACATGGGGCTATTGGTAAACGGACTGTTGGTAACATGTTCCTTCGGTTCACTGCTTTTGATGAACTGTGTTTTGGCTCTTCGCTGATCAGAAAGATTCAATTTATAAGTTGCTCCACTTCTGTTCCATTTTCTCCCAACATTTAACCGGAAGTATCGAAACATGTACAGATGGGTGGCAGCGACTTCATGGGATTTAATGACAGAGAGTCGTGTTCAATTGGAATACGTCTCTAAACAGGTTTTGAGTTTAATAAGATGGAAGGCGTGTAATCAGGTTTTAGATGCCAGCATGCAGTTGATTCCCAATTAGAATTCCTTTCCTCAGGCACGCGGAATTGAATCACGCATTCAAACTATCAGTTAATCAATTCAAATCCAGTTTTTTTCACGCGGCGGCAAAAAAGAGGCTCCAAAGAACCAAATATTTATCCCAGACCGCCACAAATTTCTTCAAACAGTTTCTGGGTTATCTAATTAACCCACATGGAAAAAAAACCCATGTTTTAGTTTTTTAAAATTCGTCTCCATTTGGGCAAATTGAACGTTTGAAGTTTGACGTTTTTTTCTGTGTTTACGTTTTTCCTGAGTTAACTGTTCTCACTGTTCTGCCTTTTATGAATTTGCATTCGGCCTGTGAAATTTTGGAATTAACGGTTGGATGCATTCTCATACATGTTGGGCAACACATAAGGCCACATTGCATTCTTTGGAAGACATGGCAGAGACAAATGAAGTCCCTGAACAACATGGACAAGCGGAGACAAATGAAGTCCCTGAACAACATGGAGAGGGTGAAGGCATGGACTGTGAAGAGACTCGGGAGGTAATAGGTACAGGAGTGGGGGAAAATACTCATGTTGAAGAAGGCATTGTGAAGGTGCGGGATGAGAATGAGACGCCGAAGAAGATGGTGGTTGATCTGTTCAATAAAACTGAAATGCAGAATCAGTTGATTAATACCCTGAGCCTGAGAATTGCACGGCAGAGGCACTTAATACCCCTTTGAAGCATGACACTTATTCAGTGATCGAGTTTTTGTTGTATCTATAGACGATGGAGTTTGTTGTTCTTCCTCTGATTTTTTTTAATGTTAAGTAATAGCTCAAACAAAAAAACAATAGCCCCTTTTACAACAATTTGTGAGCCCCGCAAACCCAAAATAATGGTGATTTTAATAGGGTGTTCCAGTGGCTAATTTTTCATCATCATGGCCCAATTCGTTCCTTCTAACAAAAAGCTTAATGTGCTTCTGTTTTTCTTTTGTCATGGGAGTAGACATGAGCAGGGTTCAGTGTATTTTTTCAGTGTGAATTATTCAATTCTACAACCTAGCCCTTGTGTGTTGCTCGTAGCTTTATATTTTTTCTAAAAATTCCTTGCTTCAATCTAATTTTTTTCATATATACAGTGCAATTTTTTTTTTTTTTATGTTTCAGGTTTGTTTCAGGCCAAAGCTTGATCAAGGAGGCAGATCTTTTTATTGAAGCCACAATGAAAACTAGGAATGGAGATAGCCATAGATTGCTTTTCTCTTTTTTTTTTTTTCTTCTATGAAATTGTAAAATTTTTAAAAAAGGATTAATGATTTTCAATTTCAGGCAGCAAATACTTCAAGAAAAACATGCTAAAAACAAGACTTTGACTGAGGTCTTAGGCTGATTTTTTCATAGATCTGAGCTGGGTGACTAGGATAGGATCCATGTCGGGACAATTATGGAGATGCCCATGTTGTCGATTTCTTCATTGGACGCCTGTAACCTGCTAAACCTTGAAACAACTGTGGAATTCTCAGCTAGCTGCGGAATCAGGGCAGTTTCCGCAACTAAGTTGCAAAACCTTATTAAAACAGGATACAGTGTTTTGAAGACCACTACAAAGCATAACCAGACAATTTTGGACAATTTGAACCTATCAAAACAGTTGAGTTTCATTTTTTCATCATTTTTTTTTTTAATTGAATCAATTGAAATGTTGAAGTTTATTTTGTCTCCTTTTTTCTCTTTTTTTATATAATAATTCTTTTTTTGATCCTCCAGATCACACAAAGTGCAAGAGGAGAGAATACTCAAGAATTATTAGCCTTTTTTTTTACATAACAATCATTTTTCTGATCCTCCAAATCACACAAAGTGCAGGAGGAGAGCATACTCAAGAATTGTTAATTTTTTTTTTCAGATGTAAGAAATAAGGTCTCCTAATTACACTTCCCTGGCAACGGCGCCAAAATGTCTAGTCAATTTAATGTCTTAAATTGTTGTACATAAATTATCAATCCGGGTATCATAAACTGATGAAGTGTGGTGCACTATATGTGCTTAGTTAACCTTTCTCTTACTTCGTTGTTTTATAGTTTATGTTTGTTTTTGGGGTTTTGTTCTTGTTGGTTTTCTAAAGTGTTTAATGCAAATGGAAATCCTATTCTAAGGTCTTAAGAATACTTTTAAAAGATAAGTATGGATAAAGATTTCAAGACAAGGCCTATGTCCCTAATGGTAATTTCCAAAACTTAGCACTTCAAAAGAACTTAAAACATGTTATTGATGGAGTTAGTATTTAAACAAAAGTGTGAATATACAAATAGTTCAATCAAAATAAAATGCAATAACCAAATAATGAGCTAATGACTATGAGACCCAGTATCCTTGCTGCTTCAGCAAAAGGACAAGATGATTCTATCACGTCATTAGTTCATTAAAAGGTTATGTGCATCACTAATCTACAATCAACTTGAAAGCAATTTATGTACAGCTAATATACATGAGAAAAATTTAAAACAACAGTAATAAAAAAGCTTTGTTATGTACAGCTAATACACATGGTGAAATAAAATGCAAAATTAAATGACAACTATACAATGCAGGGGCCCTCTACCACCTATGAAATCAAAGCAAAATTAAACACACTTGCATGAATTAAAATTGCATGAATGAAAAATCTAATCTACCTTACATTCTACAAAGCAATATTTACAAAATGAAATCTACTCTACCTTACATTCTTCAAAGCAATATTTACAAAATGAAATCTACTCTACCTTACATCCTAATATGCTCCATGACATCTACTTCACATCTCCTTCCATGTTAAGAACATCAAAGCTTTATTCAATTTCTTCAAAAGTACAAAGTACAACAAAGCTCTCCAAAGCTTTCAAAAGCCATCAAGGAAGAACTACAAACTTAAGAACTAGGGACTAAAAGACTAACAAATGAAGGAGAGAGATCTCCTATTTATACAAAAAGATGAGAGCCATCTCATTAATGATAGTCCATGAATCTCTCCCTCTACCTCTAGAGTCCTAATCAAAATAGGAATTGATAAGACACATGTCTTTTTAGAGTTACAATACAATTAGGAGATGTGACACATATCCTCATGATCCCATGATTCTTTCTAAACAAATTCGAATTTGGCCTTAGAGTGCCACATAAGGGTCTTCTAGAAGCCTCCTTTCAACCTACACATGTCAACAATCTCAACCCATTTGTTAGGTATAAGCATATGCACATTATTTTCTAATGTTTAACCACAAATTCACTTAAAAGGCTTAGAAATAATAAAGATTGGAAAAACATAAAGGTGGCCCAATGATAATGAAAGTGGGATGAATGTGGTGACATAGTAGTGAAATGGAGGTGAAATGGAGGTGATATAATGGACATAATAGTGAAAGTGTAATGGAAATGAATGACATTTTCAAGACTCAACAAAGTGATGGGGTAAGAAATTCATGAAAATCCCTCTATAAAGTGGTGGTAGTACCTAGATAATCCCATAAACGATCTAATGTTTGTCATATTCCTAGGTACTGACATTTCCATGATAGTTCTGATTTTCTTAGGATCCACTGATAATCCTTCAGAGGAAATTACATGCCCCAAATTTTGAATCTGGTCTTTATAAAAGTCACACTTTCTAAGTTTAGCATAAAGTTGGTTTTCCCTCAGTGTTTGCAGCACTATCCAAAGGTGTTCTTCTACAATTTTAATAAATCACAATATCATCTATAAAGACTAAGAAAAACTTATCCAAGTATGGATGGAAAATTCCATTAATCAAACTCATAAACATTGTAGGAGTGTTAGTTAGGACAAATGGAAGCACAATAAACTCATAATGGCCATAACGAGTTCTGAATGTGCTTTTTCTTATATCTTCTTCCTTTATTCTTATTTGATGATATCCCGAGCACAAGTCTATTTTTGAGAATAATTTTGCTTCCTTCACCTCATCGAATAGATTATCAATCCAGGGCAATGGGTATTTATTTTTAATGGTTAATTTGTTTAACTATCTATAGTCAATACATAACCGTAATGTGTCATCTTTCTTCCTCACAAATAATACTGGGGCACCCCATGGCGAGACACTGGGGCACATGTATCCTTTGTCAAGTAGCTCTTGAAGTTGTAATTTCAATTCATTCAGCTCCGGAATACTCATATGGTAAGGGGTTTTCGACACATGAGTTGCTCCCGAAACCAATTCGATTGTAAAATCAATATCTCGCTTGGGCAACAACCTTGAAATTTCTTCTGGGAAACATCGTTGGATTCCTGCAATATTGGTATATTTTCTAAATAAGAAATCTTTCCCTTAGAATTGGTGTATCCAACTTGCATAGTGTAAATCTGAAAACCTTTCCTCATGCATTTACTTAATTGATTAGCTGTGGTTGGATGTCATCTAATTCCTTTCTTAATGCCCTAAATTTCTTGTCTATTTCCTTCTTTTGTGAGGAAACTGATGGTATTCTCTCTACAGTTGACCACAGACCAATGTTTTTCCAACCATTCCATGCCAATCAATATGTCATAAGATCCTAATGGAAACACATTTAAAGTTACCTTAATCTATTGGCCACCGATTCCTATCACACACTCTTCTACTTTAGAGGTCACTCTTTGTTTTGTTCTGGTAGCCAATTGTACCAGCCAAGCGTTATTAAACTTAACACTTTGTAAATGACATGATTCAACTACCTTAGGACTAATGTAACTTAAGCTTGCACCAGGATCTATTAAAACAAAAACATAACGGTTGGCTAATTTACCTTCGAATTCGACCATTGTTGGTTGATATTCAACTTGGTGATCCTCCAATGCTGCATTAATTTGCAGAATGTTCCTTGCCACCTCTCCAACTGTAGAGGCTTCTTGAATATTCGTAGTTTTCTCTGGTTTTCCCCGATGAGGATAATTTTTATAATAATGAGGTTCTTCACAACCCCAACACTGTGGAGGGGGTTTCAAAACTTGATTTGGATCGTTCTTACTAGATGCCTCCATTTGTTAGGTCTCATTAGGAATGCAAGTTTTCTGTTGATTCTTTTCCAAAGGTTTGTTAAAGGGTCTTTTTGTAGAATTCATGTTGTCGATAGATTTAGTCCCTTTCATATTCTGTATGATTTTCTTCCCTTTTTTATGCAACCAACCTTTATTTTTCTCATTTTTCAACTTCATTTGCTGATAGAAAATCCTGGCTTTCCAAGTAGCTTCATCCATTGTTTTTGGATTGCCAAATTCCAAACTCCCCTTCATGAATACTGGTAGACTATTGATAAAACATTGTACCTTAGCTATCTCTTCCTGAATATAGCGAACGTATCTCAACAATGAGGTGAATTTAGCTATAAATTCATCCATGGTTTGCTGATCCACCTTTAGATCATGGAATTCCTTCGATTTTTCATCATAAAAATGTTTTGTCAAATACTTGTATTCAAAATGATTTTGGAATTTGTCCCATGTTACTTCCTTCTCTTCAATCTTCTGAATCGATTTTATCTCCTCCCACGACAGGGTGGATTTATTCTGCAATTGATATATTGTTAGTTGAGCCTTCAAATTATCATCTAGTCGAGCCTTCAAATTATCATCATACTCATATATCTAAAAATACTTATTCATGTTAATCAGCCACGCTTCTGCACCTTCCTCGACCTCCCCATTAAATGTTGGGGGTTTCATTTTCTTAAACTCCCCATGTAGTTCTACTTTTTGTTTCTTAGTTTTACCAATAGACACATTTTCAAACTCATCTTCATTATTCATCTTACTTCCTTTGACTTCGGGGTGTCCCTCCCCTTAGGGATTCATTTCTACTCTATTTCCGTTATCTGCGCTTGAGTTTAGATTTCTTTGGTTCTGTGTGTTTGTCAGATTTTTTATGATCCTTTCTTATTCTAACCTCAACCTTTCATTATCAGCTTGGTGATTGGTCATTTCTTCCCACAACTCCTAGACTGTTTCCAGTAGTAATGCATTTGTATTTCGAGTGTTTTCCCCTAGCTAAACCCACAGTTTTGGGTTAGTTACCATATGGAGTCTTGACTCATCTCTCGGTCATCTAGATAGGCTAGTTTCCACTCCTCTTCGCATGGCACCTAGCTTCCACTTGCTTAGTATCCCTTTTCTCCTGTGAATCATAAAACAATTTTATTTTGTTATTCTTTTTTGTGCCTATACAGGCCTCAACTTGTAACTAGACTCTAATACCAATTGTAACACCCATTTCCAATAACACCTATTTCACCTATCATGATTAATAGTAATAAATATAAAGAAAATTACATTGAATTAAATAGATATACCCTATGTAAGAAATATAGAACAAATGAATTCAATTATTATATCAATATGGTATGATGTATTTCTATGTGACATATACTAAAAGTCATATTAATTAGTTCATTCATGAGCTACATTTTATGTTACACCTACGACATTGTATAAAGCTTTCATTAATTGATATGAATTTAGACAGGGATGCAACAAATTATAGATATAACCATAGATATAGAGTTATAGCAGAAATAGTACTTCATTTCATTAATATAAAATACTGAAATATGCTTACAAACATAAATGGGAATAAACTAGCACAGGCGATGGTAGCTACATGCCTCTGAACTGTGTTACAATGAAGCTCAAAGGCCTATTTATTGTTTAGAAACAATGGAAAACCCTAAACATCCAAAAACCTAATCCTAGGAGATGAAATGCCAAACTATGGGCCCCATTTGGGTAAATTGGTACATCAACTTCCCAGGGTCGTAACTTTGGCATACGATCTCCGTTTGACGCGCACAATACCTCGTTAGAAATATCTATCTGAGGACTACGACTTTTGAGTGAGAAACATCAGTTAATGACCCATGCTGCTCCTGGTTTTCCCAAAAAATTTCGTTCAGGTCTTCAAAATAGCTCTGGAAGTTCAGGACCTGAAAAATTGCCAAAAATAGTAAATTGTGATATAATTAAGGAAACTGAGAAGCTGAAAGAGACAATTGTGGGGGTCCAAGTGGGATAGGTGGGTGGCCACCAACATCCACCTGGATCATTAATATTGCTAAATCGTAATGACTACAAAGTCACATTTATGTAACAACACCCGCCTTGGGATTTTCCCATTGAAATTTCTGGAATCATGCACGATCATGACACCTGGAGGCAAGTTGGCCCTTGGATGACTAGGGTTTCCATCGAATAGTTCAACATCATTTTCACAACAATGGTAATTGTTTTCCTCTGGCTAGAGACCCTGTTGGAAATTCATTTTTACTCTCAATAGCAGAGCTCTGCAACAATGAGGATTTCAGCTCTAAGCTTCACATGTAATATTCTCGTGCAAATGAATGGCCATTTTCCTATTTTACCAATCTATTTCCCTGTATCCAAATCTAAACCTATTACATTGCACAGAGTTTCACTTGAAAAGGGGATTCGACTATTTCTTGGCACTTATACTAGTTTGTTGATTCCTCTTGACAGGTAGACAATCTCCATTGCTTGCTAACAATGCTACATGGAGCCTTGTCTTGTTACGATTATCAATGAATTTGGGTTGCAATCCCTGTTCAAATGAATCTTTGTTACAACTCCTCACACAGGTGAGAGCTTCTACACTCGACTCCTCAATTATTCATTTATTCCAGTGTTTAGTCTAACAATGGTTTTGTTTATGTGTATCAGGTAACTATTCCAGCTTAATTCCTGTGCACTATTTTACAATACAATATTGGTTCTTGATTAATACTAGGTATTATTCTATTCTTAACTAGTTTTACCATTCCTTAGTTAAGTAATGGCGACTAGGTAGCTTCTTGTATTATATATTTTCTCTATTTTCTCATCGTTATTCCGGTGGTGCCTCAACCACATCTGGAGTAGGGTTTTGATTCTAGTTTACCACAAAACCTATGCCATGAATTGAAGGATTTTGTTTATCAATTTGGCTACAAATTTAATTTTTTGGGCACTAATATTAAGGGTTTTATTTCGAACTGAATGTAGTTATGATAATTTGATTATTTCCACAAATATGTATAGTCTGGTTCATTTTTCTGAGCACCACATGGTCTAGATTCTGATTTAAAGTATCCACTCGATAATATTGATATTATGGATTGTACTCTTTTCGTTCAATGAATGTCATAAGTCTAATTTCATTTGCAACCTATATGATTTAATTTAACATTCTTTTCTTCTTTCCAATGAAAAGAAATGACAATCAGCATGTTATCAATGATTTTTTTGTTTATTTCTTTACCAGTAATGATATTAAGTTCGTCATATGATTCCTATGGTTTCTAGTCTCTGCATTGTACCATTGGAAAAAATATTCTTTCTTTGATTTAGTATTTCTCTGATATTAAAGTTTCTAGTTTTAGATTCCATGTAATAAAAGACCCCCATTTACTTACCACTAGTTTTGCATTAACTATACAATTATCTCTATTTCTGTTTTATGGAAGTTAAATTCATCCTCACAACAATTAAAACTCTCTTCTATTTAATTTACTTCTATCTAATTGTCTGGTTTACCCCCTCGGGTTGTAGGCCAAGGTCCTTCAAAGACCTCTTCCTGTCCCACGAGGGGCATCGTTAATTGGGTATGAGACTGTCCACTCCAGTTTTTCTCCCAAAGAGGACTAACCTTACCTCTATTGATTATTTTGACCCCTTTAATTCCAAGGATTCTATCTATCAACAACAAATGATTTTATCCTACAATAATTTAATTACAGAGGAAGGAAATAACATGGTAACCCAAGATGTTTCTTACAAAAATAAATATAACTAAGTCACCCTATTAGATTATAATTTACACAAATAAAATTTATTCTCAAGAAAAACAATAGTATTAATAAATACTTATCTGCTAATGATGCTTATGTAGTCAGGGAACTCTGTTTGAGCGTGATCTCATCCCTACAAACAATACCAAAAATTATGTCTGAGTCTCCCCCTGAGACCCTAGACTTCCACAGTTCCTTTGTAGTCTTTCTTGAATCAAGCATTCAAATGTCAAGACCACCCGGGTCCAATCTGAAATCTCCAGAACTTTTCTGTAAGACGAAAAAATCCACTAGCTCAGACCAGCTTAAGAGTGATACACCTAATGTAACTCTAGGCTACTTTCTTGTCCCATTTGAGCCTTCCCTTAGTTATCTCTCTTTTATTTTTCCTGATTATAAGAAGAATCTCTTTTTCATTCACTAAGATATTTATTCTCTAGAATGAGGATTGGACTCATAACTCTCGTAACTGCTAGGAAGTTAGGTTTTTCTTGTCAAACATGAGCTCCTTCAAGAGTTCCTTTTTTGTAACAAGTATTCTTATCATTTTTCTTTCAAGAAAATAAGAACATTTACTTTTACCAACTATCAACGTTTACCTACGGTAACAAACTACAAACAAAAATTACCAAATGTTACTAGTATTAACTAGAGGTGAAACATATATAAAGCTTAGGTTAATCTTTAGAATAGTTTAGAAGAGCTAAAAGGTTTTTTAGTTGAGACTTATTGTGATAAGGTTGTATAAAAAATTTATTATCAAGTTTATGAACTTTGAATATTGGTTGGAAGAAACTAATTGTAGCATAGTAGTTAAGAAAAGTTGTCCCTTTTCTCCTAATTTTTTTTGTACATATATTAATAGTTTAGAAAGTTATTTGAAAGAATAAGGTTGTGTCAACCTAACTTTTATAGGAATAGTCATCATTCTTTTTCTTTATGTTGATTATTTTGTTCTTATGGTGAGGGATTCCTATGACCTTGACAAGCAACTAAAAGTCTTCAAGGATTTATGCTCTAGTAAGTATAACTACTAACATTGAGAAAATGGAGGTTATGATAATTAAATTAAAAATGATCACTTACACTAATTTTTTGTATGGCAACAACAACTTGGAGAAAGTGACTTTAATATCTCTTGATTGATCTTCATCACAAGCTCAAATCAAATTATAACTTGGAGAAAGGGATAACAAGAGCGTGGAAAGCATGCTATGTACATGGAAATAGTTGTAAGTCAATGAACTTTTTTCTATGGGATAAGAAGAAACTCCTCTTTAAGACTCTTGTCACTCCTATTATCTTATTTGGTTGTGAAGTCTGGAGCTACAACATCTCAAGAGAGTCATGAAGGAAGATTGAGTAAATCCAATATCATTTAGGACTTATAACATAAAAATTAGCAACAATACACAATACCCTATCATCACTATAGAAGCTAAGTATTTCCTCCATTGAGAGAACGACTATGATTAGGGACCTAATGTACAAGGATAAGATAAACAAGATGAAAAATAAACCCTAGTTCTCTACATTGTTGTACTCAGATTCAATTTTTCTATGAGGGTTACTACTTTGTGAAATATTTACATCTACTTATTCAACTCAACCTTAAAGTTTATATTTACATCGCAAATATGAAATTTTCATTTACTATACCCTCCTCAAAATCATTTCTCCATACATTGAACTTTACTCACTTTAACTTATTTGAATCCTTGAAAAGTATAACTCCATAATGACTAGTACCCTTGTCAAAATTGCAGTTAACACTCATGATAACCCTTGAATAACATTCCATAAGGTTTCTAAATGTCTTTTTCCTTAAACCCGAGCTTTCATGGACTTGTACTCATTCACCTTTACACTAGTCTTTAATGACTTTGAAAACACAAACATTTGAACCCCTTCATATAGCTCTATAAATAGTGTAAAAGTTAATTTTCTTCTATGTTATTGCACCGAGAGGTGATCTACAACATTAATGTCTATAAAACATATATAATTCCAGCTAAATTAAAATGTAATAAAAATAATAAATTGATTCAGTTCAAATTTGTTATATTGTAATTTTCAATTTATTAATAAAATTACAAACCATATTTTTACTTGCAGAGGTGTTTTGTAGTCCAATACGAGGGATATGCGAAGGCCAGTACGAGGGAGATGTGAAGGCCAGTATGAGGGAGATGCCCCATATCATTACATTTAATAATAATAATAAAATAATTATGTTAACAAATAAAAAAATAATAATAACAAAAAGATATTTCAATGTCCGCCATAAATAAAATAATTTAATTTCCTCCTTAATATTAGATCAACTTTATATAGAGAGATAGAATATTTGGAAGTAATAAATATCTTTATTGCATTCTACTTATTAGTATGAGGGAGATGTGTAACTCCTTCATTACTCACACATGGTATCTAGAAATAACATTGTTATTACAATATAATTTGAAAGGTATGCGGCATTCATTTGTTGTTTATGTGACATGTGATATTTAAATAAATTATATTATTAACACAAATATTTTAGTGCCAACCATAAATAAAGTATTTCAATATCCATATTAACTATAACATAATTTTATATCAACTTTTTATTGAGAGAGATAAAGTATTTGAAGTTGAAAATTTTCTTATATTTTCACTTTCCATTCTGAGAATATGTGTAATTTATTAGATTCTTAATATGGAGTTGATATGCAATATTTAATAGTATTATCAACAAAAATAATCTCAATGTAGGTCATAAGTGAAATATTTCAATATCACACACACACACACACATGTTTCTAGCTCTTTCTAGCTCTGATCCTACCATGAGAGGGGTTAGGGGCCTCATATATATCTCTAATTGTTATGCTTACTTTTTTTCCTGTAATATCTGATAAATAACAAATAATAGTTTTTACATAGTTATTAATATATGTCTTGAAAAATCACGGTTATAAATATAAATTAGTATTATTTAAATTGATTTTAATGTAATATGTGTTAGGATCAACAAATTGAGATAATTCATGGTGTGTAAAGGCATTGTTGCTTGGTTTCAATTGGCCTATAAGGACAAATTGACTTGTAGTATTTTCACCTTTAACAATAAGCTATATTCAACATTAATATCATGGGTTCTCATAAACGTGGAGCTCAAAAGCTACCGGTAACTTCATTTAGTCAAGTTTACCTGAACTATTCTAATAATTCCCCCTTTAAACTTGACCAAGGGATATTAACTTGGTCCCAATCACTCTGTCAAAACCCATATAAAATGGTTACCATCTATTAAAGTACATGGATAACTAGCCCTTGTTTTCGCGAGTTATCTAGGATACCTTTTCACATACATGGTTCACCAACAATATCACATTCTCACATCACCCCCCTCAAGTTAGGATACTAGTGCACCTTTCACCTTAGTACTTATCCAAGTGGTCCATTCCATAAGAAGATAACTCCATGTGCCACTGCAGTACGTGTATGCTTGATCAAGGTCTTAAGGTCTTACAACAATTGACCTCAAACTAGTGTATGAGTAAAATTTCCACCCTCATACCTATCTAAGTGTTTCATTCCTCAACTTGCATCATCACGCGATCCTACACAACATGTATGCTTGAACAACAAGTCTTACAACTTCCTGCAGAATACATTTTCCTATGGAAATATTCACATCTTGGACCGAAAACCCTTAGGTTATTCACACACCACTATGGTTCTCATCACATGCTGACTCCTTCACTAAACTTTAAACCATTAGCTCCTTCATTCTTTCTCTTGTCTATGCCACCTCTCTCTCTATTGCTATAAATTACTAAGTTCATACCTTGACCTAGGATTTCAGCATGACATGCACTTGCATGGCCATTTATAACCATACTCTAATCAACACACAACAACTTTGATATTCTTCAAGCTTTGAAACTAGTTGTTAGGATGAGGAAACCAAGAGAAGTGGCGGTGTCTAAAGACATTGTTGTTGGGATTTCGTTGTTCAGTAGGAAAAATTAAAGACAAATTTGTTGGGATCCCACTGGTCACTAGGAAAAATTAACATTGAGTCTTTTTGCCTTTAAATATGCTACATTCCACATGAATACCATGGGTCAATACCTTAGGTTCTCATAAAGTTGGAGCTCATAAATGCTAGTAACTTGGTCGAATCAAGTTTAACTCCTGCCTTAATAATATGCATATTACGATTTTTTGTTAGAAATATTGTTTGTACTTTTTATTAATAAAATTAAAATTATAATATAACAAGAGAAATCGCTGCAAAGCAACTAGCCCATGCCTTTTAAATTAGTATAGGAAATTTAACTTTTTAAATTTAAGGGTTATAATGCTCCATATATACAAAAATATTTTGTATTATTTGTATTATAATAACTACTATTTATTAGATTGTGATTCACATATTTGTCATGATTTTGTCCTTTTTATACTTATTTACATATTGAATAATCCTTTTACCTTGTTGATATATATATATATATATATATATATATAAACTATTTTTGTTGGTGGTTTAATATTTACGTTAAATAACAACCTTCCATGGTGGTTTTTGTTGAATATAATTCGATGTCATATGACATTGCGGCTTGCCGTCTTCACGACTTTTTTGTGACATCAAGCTATACCCTTGGGACTGATGTTTTGTATCAATTTATATAATAAGGTTGTTAATGGATGACTACGCTAACTATTTAGCTGAGTTTCACATTAAAAAATTTACAAATCTAGGTTTGTTTACATTCAAACGTCAATTGGCATCAATTAACTGTCGCTGTCATCTGTTTGTTAAATGACAACCAATGGGCCTACGTACTTTGCGACCTGTTGACATTTTCTAATTTCATCGAATGCCCCCATGACTCGGATGAGCTGTGGGTGGGGACACTAGCTTCATTTAATATTATTATATTGAAAATTATTCATCAGACACTAAGTTAAATGCAACATTTGTTTTTTCACACAATAAGCTAAATGAAAACCCGTCTTCATGTTCTTCTATTTGGGAAACATGTTATCATTAAATTTATTAATACATCAACACATTTACAAATCTAGTCACCGATTTTTTTACATTGGAGATTTAATTGGTGTGAATTATTTCTTTTTTGCCCACTTGTTAAATGACAACCACATTAGAAAATAAGGTAAATGCAACACCTATTTTTGCATACAAAAGCTAAATGAAACACTTGAATGTGAAAAATAAAAATGTTTAGAGACGAATGTGTGGAAAGGAAAATATGTAAGAATAGAGATTTAAGATCCCTTTTGCACATGCTTGTCCTGCACAAAAAGTTTCAATTATGGTAAGAACAAAATCTATATTTGGTTTTGACTTAACATCCTTTGCTAGTAGTGTTCTTCCCTTTAGTTGTACTTTTCTTCTTCTTACCCAAATATAGTTGAAAAATTATCTAAGTATAACACATAATACCTTATAAAACAAATATGTGATTTGGTATGCAAAGTCATGGTCCTTGTGTAATATTTACCATCGAGGTGTTAGCCTCCTGCTGCAGCAGGTTAATCATCTTTCATGATCGACAGTTTTACATGCCAAATATGTCGTACTATGCATGCTGCAATGCTCCATATTTGCTACAGATGGCCAAAGAAGTGTCCATAAGAGTGTGCTAGTCTAAGTGCCACTGCTGTGTTCCAATTTTGATAAGCAATCCATTTTTCGGTTTGAGGCAGTTTTTCAGTTGGAGGTACTCAGGCTGGAATTCACTAACCTCTCCCTTCTTCTCATCACCCCAAAGTCACTTACTAACATCCCCCAAGAGGTCAAGATCTGCTTGAGCCTCTCAGTTTCATCATTTCCATGACATGTGCCTTAGTGAACATCTGCTTCACACAAGGATTGCTCACTCAGTGTTTGTGAGTCTTCTTTTCCCCAAAATGGCATAAGGTCTCATACCTTAGCGCCCTCTTTTCATCTCCATATTAACTATTAACTTTATTATATAACTCCCTGAATATTTTCCCCCTTCCCCTATTTTAATCATGTATATAAATCCCCTTATGTAAATATCCCCTCCTTGGCAATATAGCCATATTTTTACTAAGTCAGGGAAATCGCAGTTCATCTGGGACTGTTTTTAGCCCATCCGTGTCCAGGGATTACTCTGACATCTGGTCAGAATAATAACCTCTTCCCTAAACCAAAAACCCCTAAAAACCTTCAAAAACCCATATTTCACTCATATCCCTAAGTCCGACTGTAAATACATTAATGCACCCTTTATTAAACCCCATAACCCACTAAACCTAAGTCTAAAACCCGTCTGCCACGCGTATCAAATTTGGAATATTCCTGCGAATATTCCCACCCGCTAACCCGTCGATACCTCACGATCGCCGCCAACCGTTGGATCGCCCGCCCCACAGATCAACGGTTGGCGGGCATCCCCATCCCCGACACGCCCGGGCTTTAGCATCCGGGAGTTCGGCGGTTTTTCCGCCGTACTCCCGCCATGCATCAGGCTCTGGGGTGTGGCGGAGCCCCCTCCCCCGAAACCACCTTTGCCCATAAGCGGTGCGCTAGAAACCGCTTACCACCTTGTGACGTCATACCCCACGTCACGCCCTGCACAGTCCCTACTTACGTCACCCCTTTTCCAGTCACCCGATGAGTCACCTGCCTGCGTGGCCTCCTGCCACGTCACTGCCACATGTCCCCGCCACCGTACCTACCACGTCATCGTCCGTACGTGATGGCATCATGCTGACGTCATCCCACCACGTCGCCCTACTGACATCATGCTGACGTCACCTGCCGTACAATGCTGATGTCATCAACACTTTTTTGGACGCAGAGGCACAAAAGTCGCACTTCGGAGTCCCGGAATCGAATTCTGAGGCATTTTTTGATGAGCGATTTGCGCCTCATCGCAGGATTTTTTAGGCCGAAATGGAGAATCTTCAGGGAATCTTTAAGGAATCTTCTCACCATGCGGCCCCAGGAAGCCCGAAAAGGCGCAAAAATGATCCGTTTTCTTCATAGAGCATACCAAAAGGAGCAGAAGATCATTCCAGATGATACAGAGGCTGAACAGCGGCCATTTACTAGTGATTAGACCCGCAGTATATCAGATCAGCAGTCCAGATTTTGTCAGAGAGTATCAGTGGAAGAAAAGACGCCAGAGAGTATCAGTCAAGATTTTTTAGGGGCTCGAGGCACCTGAACATTGATGAAGCCCCCAGAAAGTCAAATCAATAAGCATCAGCCCATCCTTGCCTTCAAAACACCATTAAGGCATTCAAAGCACCAAGACAACAAGGAAGCAGAAACCCATACTCATTTATTGCAGAAAACACTACAGCAAGCCACCAAGGACAACATCATTTATTCAGTTTTGATACATCGGCCCTGAGCACGGCCCGAGATATTTTTTGCATTTATTTTTGGATAGGATTAGGTTAAGTAGTCATTTTTTATGACCTAATTAGGTCAAGATGTAATAAAGGAACTCTGCAGAGAATTTTTTCCCTATATATACCACCCTCTGTATAGTTTTTAAGGGTTGGTTAATTGAGAATTTTCACTAGAGACTCGCTGTGTATACCTGAAATTTTTCTGTAATCAAAGATTGCTTAAAGCTTGGAGAGCGAACTGTCTGTTGTTGATGAAGGTTTTGAAGAGTTTAAGATGGAATTCCTGCGCTGCGGTCTGAAGCAATAAGTGCCTCTTATCTCTGTTTATGTGTTTGCCATTATCTAAATAGCAGGAAAAAGGAATAGCCTAGAATTAGTTTAAATACTCTCTATGCTCAATCTCTGCTATTTTTTGATGTTTTCCTCTAAAAGAATTGGTTATGAACATTGAATTCCTTCCGGCTCATGTTTACCCCAATGCACCTGTGTTGGCCAATTATCTAGGGATTCTTAACTGCCCCTAGGTAGCGCCCTGTTATTTTCTCTGCTAATCTGTTGGAGAGATTCTTAACTGCCTCTCTTTCTTTAGCATTCAGTTCATCCCTTAAACCTGAAGATTGCTTCAAGCTCAGCTATCTTGCTCCATGTTCCCTCACTGTTATTAAGGAAGTACACCGGCAGTTTCCCTCCTCGACTCCACGCCCAATGGCTTGAAAGATTCAGACTATACTCTGCCTCTCTACCTGAAAGTGTCAGTTTTCCCACCAAAACTCAATCAAAACCCCTGTGCATCATATCTAGCCTAAAATCATCCCTTTTCAACAAAGCTAAATCATAAAGAGAGAGCCCTCTCTGACTACAGGTAGGCTAGGACCTGCAGTCCAAAGTTGGTTTGTGGTTACCTCGGCCGTATCCCTTTAGGAGTCAAAAGGGACAACCTGAGTGATAACATAATGGCGACTCCACTGGGGAGTGAATCATGTGTTTGTTAGTGTAAATCCTAAATTTTGACCAGTTCGCCTCGTTTTCTGGAGAAAGTGTTCCTTTTCTTCAGGGATTTTCATGTTCGGCTCTGATCTGTGACGGTGGACAGAGATCAGGCACTTCAACGTTGATTCATCCACCTGGCGACTTCACATCATCCTCATAATAAAGACTCCGCTGGAGAAATGAACCCGAAGGAATTATATGAGCGGATCAGGCTCTTGACTTGGACTATCATCCAAGAGATCATGTTCTTTCTCTTGCACCAGATTTTGCTGTGCATATTGTACTTTAAAAATGATTTTATGTCAGATTTTTGTGTTTTTCCTTTGGAAAAGGTTGTTGAAAAGCCTCCTTGCACATCAGAGCAGAAACTTTCAAATGTTGTTGATGATCATCATACAGTCAAGGAGGAACCAAAAATAGAGTCCAGTCTTCTAGTTCCTATACATACTCCCGTGCCTCGTAAAGTCCTTGAAAGATATAAGCCGCTCATTTTGCCTCCTGTGCTTGGTCCTCTGCCATCAAATCATCCTGAATATCTCCCTAGATTTGATGGAGAGAATGGTATTACTGCCCAGAAACATATCCAGGCTTTTGAAGATTATCTTAATACATTTGAAGTGGATGATGAAGATGTCAGTCTTAGACTATTTTCCCTTTCTTTGCAAAGCGAAGCTAGGACTTGGTTTAAAGCGTTGCCTGAGGCGAGCATCTCTAAGTTTCAGCAGTGTGCCAAGCTTTTCCTTGATAGATGGATGATCAGAGGTAATCTCTTCGTGCTCATCGAAGAATACAATCATTTAGAAAGGCATCTAGATGAATCTGTTCAGTAGTTTTCAGACAGATTCAATCAAGTTTATCAGTCCATGCCTTTAAATATAAGACCTCCCCTTGATCTAGCTCTATTTCAATATCCTAGAGCATTTGACACAGAGATGGAATTCTGTTTGAGAGAAATATGCCCGTCCACTTTGAAACAGATGCAGGACATAGCTGTGGACGTGGAGGCAAATCTAAGAAGGAGGGAAGAACAGCGCAAAGCAAAGAAAGAAGAAAGATTTCATGGTGTGTTACAAAAGACAGAGGAAATGATGCAGCTGATCACAATGAAAGTGGGATGTTCAGAGCACCATAACAGATCTGTTTCGCAATAGGAAAGTAGTGACATTCACGAACAAACCTGCCACAAAACAGATGACATATTCATCTAGTCATACATGATGGAGTGGTCTCCTGATATACTGTGTGAATATAATAGCTTCTCTTCTTTCAACTGTCTGCCCAAATATGATCTGTATGATGATGATTATGAGCCTAACGACCAAATCAGCCTTGCAGAGGAATCAGATCCTATTTTGGCAGGAAGCAGTGCTCAGGTTCAGCAACCTGAACCCAATGATCAGCATGCCCATCGCAGCTATGAAGAAAAGGAAGAAAACGCAGAGTGTGTTGATTTCAGTGAAGGAACTTTACCCTTTTGTTTTGAATCTTTCCAATTTATCAAGGATAACTATCATGTTGTATATGATCAAGTGTCACCGCGTGTTGCTATTGACTGTCTGGAGGATAATCAAGATATTGTTCCAAAGGTATTGCCTCTAGTTTTGCAGCCCCAAAGAGCCATTGAATATCAGATTGAGGAGGACCCAGAAGCAGCAGCATATGACCAAATGATCCATCCCCTGCCTCTTTGTTTTCAGCCATCTGAGTTGTTCAAAGAAGAAGAAGACCAGCAGCCTGCACAGATCAGTCAAGTCCTATTCGAGCTAGATTGTAATAAATTACAAGCACCTCTGCAAGTTCTGAATGACCTATCCGCTGGTAGGCAGAATAATGAAAGAGATCAGTGCTCTTCGCCATTAACAGGCTGCAAGGCTCAGCATCGAGTTGTCGATGATCTCCCGACTCCAAGGCATGGTAGCGATCCTCAACCATTGTACAGTTCTTTAATTCAGCCTAGAAATTGTGTATATATGTTGCAGGACAGTTTTGTACAGTATTTAAACACCGCAAAGGAGGTCAGTAGCTTCCTGATCTTCTCAAAGATTGACAAATCCATAACAAATTGCAAAATCTCAGTTGGTCTCACCAGCAAGCACAAGCAGCAAAGCCCACTCATGTTATTATTGCTTAAGTGGCTGCATTGGCTATTTCACTTCACCTAATAGCAAAGTAAGTACTGGTTAGGGTAGGTAGGTAGGTAGGATCAATAAGGCAGCCAACCAAGGGAAATTTGCAGAACACAACAACAATTGAATACAAGGCAGTCTGACCTGCTGTTCTTGGCTTTTCACAAGGAAAAGCCATCCCCAAGTGGAGCCACTGTTAGCCTCCTGCTGCAGCAGGTTAATCATCTTTCATGATCGACAATTTTACATGCCAAATATGTCGTACTATGCATGCTGCAATGCTCCATATTTGCTACAGATGGCTAAAGAAGTGTCCATAAGAGTGTGCTAGTCTAAGTGCCACTGCTGTGTTCCAATTTTGATAAGCAATCCATTTTTCGGTTTGAGGCAGTTTTTCAGTTGGAGGTACTCAGGCTGGAATTCACTAACCTCTCCCTTCTTCTCATCACCCCAAAGTCACTTACTAACATCCCCAAGAGGTCAAGATCTGCTTGAGCCTCTCAGTTTCATCATTTCCATGACATGTGCCTTGGTGAACATCTGCTTCACTCAAGGATTGCTCACTCAGTGTTTGTGAGTCTTCTTTTCCCCAAAATGGCATAAGGTCTCATACCTTAGTGCCCTCTTTTCATCTCCATATTAACTATTAACTTTATTATATAACTCCCTGAATATTTTCCCCCTTCCCCTATTTTAATCATGTATATAAATCCCCTTATGTAAATATCCCCTCCTTGGCAATATAGCCATATTTTTTCTAAGTCAGGGAAATCGCAGTTCATCTGGGACTGTTTTTAGCCCATCCGTGTCCAGGGATTACTCTGACATCTGGTCAGAATAATAACCTCTTCCCTAAACCAAAAACCCCTAAAAACCTTCAAAAACCCATATTTCACTCATATCCCTAAGTCCGACTGTAAATACATTAATGCACCCTTTATTAAACCCCATAACCCACTAAACCTAAGTCTAAAACCCGTCTGCCACGCGTATCAAATTTGGAATATTCCTGCGAATATTCCCACCCGCTAACCCGTCGATACCTCACGATCGCCGCCAACCGTTGGATCGCCCGCCCCACAGATCAACGGTTGGCGGGCATCCCCATCCCCGACACGCCCGGGCTTTAGCATCCGGGAGTTCGGCGGTTTTTCCGCCGTACTCCCGCCATGCATCAGGCTCTGGGGTGTGGCGGAGCCCCCTCCCCCGAAACCACCTTTGCCCATAAGCGGTGCGCTAGAAACCACTTACCACCTTGTGACGTCATACCCCACGTCACGCCCTGCACAGTCCCTACTTACGTCACCCCTTTTCCAGTCACCCGATGAGTCACCTGCCTGCGTGGCCTCCTGCCACGTCACTGCCACATGTCCCCGCCACCGTATCTACCACGTCATCGTCCGTACGTGATGGCATCATGCTGACGTCATCCCACCACGTCGCCCTACTGACATCATGCTGACGTCACCTGCCGTACAATGCTGATGTCATCAACACTTTTTTGGACGCAGAGGCACAAAAGTCGCACTTCGGAGTCCCGGAATCGAATTCTGAGGCATTTTTTGATGAGCGATTTGCGCCTCATCGCAGGATTTTTTAGGCCGAAATGGAGAATCTTCAGGGAATCTTTAAGGAATCTTCTCACCATGCGGCCCCAGGAAGCCCGAAAAGGCGCAAAAATGATCCGTTTTCTTCATAGAGCATACCAAAAGGAGCAAAAGATCATTCCAGATGATACAGAGGCTGAACAACATCCATTTACTGGTGATTAGACCCGTAGTATATCAGATCAGCAGTCCAGATTTTGTCAGAGAGTATCAGTGGAAGAAAAGACACCAGAGAGTATCAGTCAAGATTTTTTAGGGGCTCGAGGCACTTGAACATTGATGAAGCCCCCAGAAAGTCAAATCAATAAGCATCAGCCCATCCTTGCCTTCAAATCACCATTAAGGCATTCAAAGCACCAGGACAGCAAGGAAGCAAAAACCCATACTCATTTATTGCAGAAAACACTGCAGCAAGCCACCAAGGACAACATCATTTATTCAGTTTTGATACATCGGCCCTGAGCACGGCCCGAGATATTTTTAGCATTTATTTATGGATAGGATTAGGTTAAGTAGTCATTTTTTATGACCTACTTAGGTCAAGATGTAATAAAGGAACTCTGCAGAGAATTTTTTCCCTATATATACCACCCTCTATATAGTTTTTAAGGGTTGGTTAATTGAGAATTTTCACTAGAGATTCGCTGTGTATACCTGAAATTTTTCTGTAATCAAAGATTGCTTAAAGCTTGGAGAGCGAACTGTCTATTGTTGATGAAGGTTTTGAAGAGTTGAAGATGGAATTCCTGCGCTGCGGTCTGATGCAATAAGTGCCTCTTATCTCTGTTTATGTGTTTTCCATTATCTAAATAGCAGGAAAAAGGAATAGCCTAGAATTAGTTTAAATACTCTCTATGCTCAATCTCTGCTATTTTTTGATGTTTTCCTCTAAAAGAATCGGTTATGAACATTGAATTCCTTCCGGCTCATGTTTACCCCAATTCACCGTTGTTGGCCAATTATCTAGGGATTCTTAACTGCCCCTAGGTAGCGCCCTGTTATTTTCTCTGCTAATCTGTTGGAGAGATTCTTAACTGCCTCTCTTTCTTTAGCATTCAGTTCATCCCTTAAACCTAAAGATTGCTTCAAGCTCAACTATCTTGCTCCATGTTCCCTCACTGTTATTAAGGAAGTACACGGCAGTTCCCCTCCTCAACTCCACGCCCAATGGCTTGAAAGATTCAGACTATACTCTGCCTCTCTACCTGAAAGTGTCAGTTTTCCCACCAAAACTCAATCAAAACCCCTGTGCATCATATCTAGCCTAAAATCATCCCTTTTCAACAAAGCTAAATCATAAAGAGAGAGCCCTCTCTGACTGCAGGTAGGCTAGGACATGCAGTCCAAAGTTGGTTTGTGGTTACCTCGGCCGTATCCCTTTAGGAGTCAAAAGGGACAACCTGAGTGATAACACGAGGATTTCTTTTGATATGTGATTTTTTTTGTAATATATCTTGCACATTTTTATCCATAGAAAAGTATGGGGAAGATCATTTCCTCAAAATATTTGTCATGGAAAATCCACAATGGAATATATCCCTCACTAGGGGAAATGTTCCACTGATTACTCTGAATATGATAAATACTATGTGATTATGGAATCCATGCAACTATGTTTTTATCACTATCTCTTCATTGTCGTCATTGTTATCAGTGTCTATTTCAATATTTGTCATCTACTAGTGTACTTGTGGCCTTTAGAAAATTTTCTTTCCAATTGTCATTTATGATAATCCTCTCCATTTGATAAAGCATGTTTTTTCATAAGTAATTCAATTCTTTTAGGATCATATAGGGATGAGAACAACCATAAGAATAAGCACTTTTGTAACACAATTTTCTCTTTATCGCCACATTAATTGAATCAATTTCTTTTATGTCATGTGGAAGCACACATTGAATCTGAGACAATCTCGAATTTGCATGGATGGTAAGCACATTAATAATAATAATTCTTTTAACTCAATTAATTTGCATATGGTTCATATACATTTATTGTGTCTAATTTCTTGAGGGCATGAAAATATGGGAATCTCATCATTATCCAAGGATTTTTGAAAATGATCACAAACGTATTCATGTTTTAGTTCCATGTCCCTAGTTTCAACATTTTTTGTTGCACAATCAATTTGTTTATTTGTTACAACATCCTTTCGAGAGAAAGTTTGAAAAAAACATGAACACTCTTAGATAAGCATGTCAACAATTGTTTTTTCAAACATTTGCTTAGTGAGGGTGAAAATTTTCTTTGATTTATACTTTCTCTTCCTATCATGAACAATAATTGCTTTTGATTTTTTGTTCATGTTTTATTGCTTGCCCCAATCTTGTTTCTAAGATTTTTTTTTATTGTTTGGAGGGAATTGTTTTTGTGTTCCATAATATTGCTACATTTTGAAAGCACTGATGTATTATTCATTAATATGTTGCCTCTAAGTTCTAATTGTTCAAAATAACATGTTTTTTGATACTGCATTAGATTAAATGTGACTGATTGAGATTGCTTGTGTTGAAGTGAGTCAAAATATCTCCTCCTTCTACAAACCACACACAAATGTCTAACCACAAAACATAAACCATCCAAGAAAAAACAAAAAAACCACCTTCTATGTCTCATTTTTCATATGGGAGTGCCAAAAGAAAAATATCATGCTCACAATCCATGTTTTTTTTCTTTTTTTTGCATATTAAAATTGACATAGTGATCTATACATTTTAACTTAAAAGGATTACCTTGTAAAACTTTGTTTGAGAAAGTCTGGGCCATAATGCGACAAAAGAAACTCACATCATATTCATGTTGCATTAGATGAAAGATGTATTGAAATGAGATTTCACCCAAGATGAAAATTTTCATTTGTTGAAGTCCTTGTGAAAGCATCTTGGCTTCTATTTGTGTCCAGTGTTGTTTGATCGATGCATACAATGAAGAATCTACATTGCCTCTAGAACAATCAATATCTGCATTTTCCTTTTTTTCATAAGAGTGGCTCAAAATGTCCAACAAGGGTATTGTTATCATGAAATAATGTGTCATATGTGTGTATGCCTATGGATGAATTGAAATGCATGTATGGCTTATTTTGCATCGTTGACCAAATTCTAATTGGTATGTTGAGCCACTTTGACGACTAATGTATGAAAAAATGTCTCCCCAAATCCCACTCGTGATCGATGCATGCTCAAGTGAAGCATACAGTGACATATGTTGAAGATAAACCTAAATATCATCAACATTATGCATTTCCATCAATGAATATGTATTTAACTAATTTCTATAAGACAATAATTCTTCATTGCAATTATTTCGCAAACAAAGTTTCGAATGTTGTATTGTTCCTTGTTTCAACTCTATATAAGTATTTCTATTTTGCAAAAGGAATAACAAAGAATCAAACAAGAAATATCCTATAGTAATATTGAAGTTGTTTATATGAGTCTAATGGTCTTTTTCCAAACAACATTAATATCAAGTTCTTCATGCATTCCAAATTTGTCTAGTTCAGTCATATGCTTGTTTGCATCTTCTTATTTGTTTTGTGCCTCAACCCCATCCATTTGTTGTCTTTTTCTTTTTTTTATTTACGAACTATGGTTTTACAAAAACTTCTAGGGAAAAAAAGAACAACAATGCTTTTTCCTTTTTCATTTTCATTTTTTATTTTTATCTCTTTCTAGATACTAGCAAAAAACATTTCTATTACTTGAATTTACATGTTTCTAAAATGTGCATACCTTGTGTCAAATGGAAATTGTATAGATATGGAATGACCCTAAAAAAGTTTGAAAAATTCCACCCTAGATTGAGGTGAATTGTTCCCTTCCAAATCAACAAAGAATCTAATCAAAATAAGCAAATATCTCAATGTTTCAACATTTTGTTAATCGAAATATTACTTTCCTTTGCAAAATGCAAAAATCATTACTACAAACAACAAATACAAAAAATGATTCAATATCAACATACTAACCAATAGTGACACTGTAAAATTACACATTGTTGAAAGAACACTTATCTTTAAAATCATATATAGTGATTCATTATAGAAAGGGGATCAATCAAACAAACCAATATATGCATTTCAAAAACAACATATATTTTCTCAATTTTAACACTTAGGCATGTTTTTCATATAACAAAAACAAAATTCAAATTGAATAAAAATTTCAAAATGACTCAGACTGAACTGTTTAAAAGAAAATAAAAATAATCTCTCCTAGAAATTTGCCAACAAAATAATTTATGTATTTTGTCTCAAATTCCATGGGTGTGAAAGAAATGTCTTTCTTGTTCTGCACATGAAATTTATTCGCACACTCGTTCTCTTGCACAATAACTATGAGATGTGGATTTCTACATTATTTAATGAAAAATTTGGAATCTTTCCTTATAACTTCATGTAAGCACTTACAACTTAACAAGAAGTCAATGGGGTGCGGTTAACAAAAATAGAGACACATGAAAGTCTTGCAATATACTTAAAATTTGACGTCATGCCATGGTACTTCATTACTCAGGATCATTCCGTAAGTTTGTCACTACCAAAAACCTTACCAAGTCTAACGAAATTACCCATGAATACATGAATTTATTAAAATATTACACTCATCATTATAGCTAAAATTTGTCCAAACAAGTCTATATGGAATGAAAAATTATGTAGAACTAAAATCTGTGTGGAACAAAGAAATGTATGGACCTAATATAAGTGCGTAACTATGGACCTAAAGAGGAAATTTCTACTGTTCCACACAAGCTATAGAAAAAACCAAATATTTAATTAATTGTATTGAAAAATCGACATAGATATCTGGACTTCGGTGTAATGATTTCTCTAGTCATAGAATTTCTTTTTTCATAGGATGCAGAGAAAGGAAGATGGCCTTATCCTAATAAAATGAAAGTTAAAATTCTTGTAGCTAATCTCTTGCCACCAATTTTTAGATACATACATAACTATTATTGCTTGTGCATATTTTGATTATTATAACCTATGGCATGATTTCTAGTGTGTTTCACTAATAAATGGACATGTATATTTATGAGCTAGTAACACCAACAATTACAAAACTATCCAAAAGTAGTTAGCTACCAAGCACTTACAATGAGCCTAGCCCATTTCCCTTCACATATCCTATACATTTTCACATGCCTTCCACCAAATTTAGACCTAGCAATATTGTCGAATCAGGAAGACTTATGAGTGTAGCTAAAGTTTGTGAAGAACAAATGCATGTGCAGAAGTACACTTTTGAGGGTAAGTTTTATTTCTCTAGACAATGCACTCAAACGAAAATATTTAGTTTATACTGGAAAGATTATTGAATCAAGAAGACTTATGACTGTAGCTTAAGTCTGTGCGGAAAAATGCATGTGCAGAAGTACGCTTTTAAGGATAAGTTTCACTGCTCTAGATAGTTCACCCAAAAAGAAATATTTAGTTTATACTTGTGTTGGGAAAGAAACCCAGATATTTACCCTTGAGTATAACGATTTCTCTAGCCTTATAATTCCTTATTCCATTACGTGGAGAAATGAAGCTACTTCGATGCATGGAAGACATATAGACCTCAAAGTAGCTACACTTGGCTATAAATTATAAACAATAAAGTTGTCATAAATAAATTAATAACAACTTATAAATGATTATATTTCTTTGTTGAAAAATGCAGCAAGAAATTCTCAATTTTATTTTGCCTTGATCAAATTAAGAAAATTCAAATTTCCACATCCGCAGACAACTTGGATGATGTTAACTTGTGTGACATGGCTTGTGTCACTTAGTTTACTCAGTAAATTCGGGTTAGAGGAGTTATAGTTTAGTTAAGCATGTGTGATTACTAATTTGTAGCAATCAAGGTTAGTCATCTCAAGTTCTTTTCAGTTAAACTAGTTCCAACTTTTGGAGGAACTAGTGGAAGGTCAGTTAAGCAATGGGACTTCAGTCAAACTCAGTGATCATCCAATTAAATGATAAATCAATCCAAAATAGATAGTGCATGCAGAGAATTTGAGTTACCTAGTTGAGGTGGAGATTCCAAGACAGTGTAGCATCAGTTTCATACTAGTCTTAAGTGTACAAGTGTTGCATGTTGTCAGATCATCAACCTAAATGAATTGAAAAATTCAATTGAGGTAATTTCCTAAATAATAGGGGATAATTCCTCAAAGAACAATGAAAGGAAATAAGAGCTCAATGTGAGGAAAATTTTAACTAAGTCTCGGTCAGAGGCCTTCAGTGAGTAGAGAGATAGGTTGTGCACTTGCAGGGTGAGCTTAGTTGAGAAAAGCAACTTTTAATACATCTTTATCTCATTTGATTAATGCAATAGGAATAGGGGATTTTAGTAGGTTTATTTCCCTAGATAAAAATACTTGTTTCATGTGTGTTATTTCTTCATGCATGTCTGAGATTTTTGTTCTAAATTGTGAAATAATGTCCACAAAGAAGTAGTGTAGGCTTGTGTAGTGTGATTCTGATTAAAAATTCATGAGAAGTTACAAATATAAAACCTAATTTATACATGGTATCAAATTTGGATTCACATTAGAGCAGGAAATTCAAAGTTGTATCTTAGAAGTTCGAATTTGAAGATCAGTGTAGCAATATTTCTTCAGATTTGAGAAAGTGGCCTTGAATGGACTAAGGTTAGAGTATGCCTTAGAAGGCACCTTTAAGTTTGTTGCATGGAAGGACCGTATGGATGCAATATTGGATGACAATGGGTTGCTAGAATAAATCAAGAAAAGTGTTGCAAAACCTCAAGCATATGATGTCTAGAACCTTTCTTAGTGGAAGAAATATGTAGCCAAGACGAGGAGAATAATCTTGGAGGGAGTATGAGATCATATTATCTTGAATATCCACGGAAAGGAAACTCCAATCGCGATGTGGAAAGAACTAAAAAAATTGTTTGAGAATAGTAGTGACTACATGAAGATGGCACTCAAGGATAAACTTTGAAGTATCAAGATGCAGAAGAATGACACAATTCTGCAATATTTGAGCAAGTTTACACAGTGTCGTGATGAACTTGATGGGGTCAGTGTTAATTTACTTGAAGAAGACTTGGTAACCTTAACCCTTCTATGCCTTCCCAAGAGATGGCATAACTATTAAGGTTCGGTGAATGGGAGGGAGAAACTACTTAGTTGGGAGTGCTAATTATGGTTTGATTTGGTTTAGGAGGAAATAAGTTGGAATACCAGAGATAGGACTTCATCCCAGGGTGAGGATGAAGAAAAAATTGCATTGGATGGAAAGGAAAAGAAGCGAAAGGGAATAAATCCCAATGGAAACCATAATCTAGTCAAGGGGGCAAGAAGAAATATTTTTCAAAAATCAAATGCTTCCATTGTCATGAATTCAAACACTATGCCATGAAGTGTCCACACAAGAAGGAAAGCAACAATACTTCAAGAGGAGAAGAATGTGAAGCTTTGGATCCATAGTTTGAGATTAACTTTACCCTCATTGCATGCATGGCCATCATAGTGATGGGGAGAGTATGATACTTGGAATCAGGTGCATTGTTCCATATGATGGGGAATAAAGACTTTTTTGGTGACTTGGAGGAGAAATATTTGTAGATGCACATCGAGATGGGGGATGAAGGAAGGCATAGCACGACCAAGATTGGTACAATCACCTTTTAGAGGGAATCAGGCTTGCCCCTCAGGCTCAAGGATGTCATGTTCATTTCAGGCTTAAAGAAAAATATCATCTCTATTACAGTTTTGGAAGACTGTGGTTATGATGTGATCTTCAATAAATGAAAGGAATTCCTGAGACACATAGCTACAAGACAGGTGAAGCAGATCAAGATTCCTGTGAAGAACCTATACAATATAGATGTGGAGGATTGTGTTGCATTAAGCACAATGGTGGAAAAGGTACAAAGCTACGATGTCGACGAAATTTGGCATAAAATACTCAGCCATTTCCATCATGATGCTTTGAAGATCATGTAGCAGATAACCACATGCCTTCCCACAGGAGGAATTGAGTAACAAGATTTTTTTGAAGGATTTACTTTAGCGAAGTACAAAAAGTCCACCTTCCATGATCGAGACAACAAAGCACATGTAGTCCTAGAAAGGATCCAATCTGATGTCTATGGAATTTCTTGAAAACATCCACTTCTAGACAAATATTTTTTCATTGATGAATTCTCACGGAAGTGCTGGATCTTATTCATGGAAAATAATGATGATAGAATTCAAGGCACTGGTTGAGAAAGAAACAAGAAAGAAGGTGAAGGCTCTCAGGAGATAATGGAGGTGAGTACATGTCGAATAAATTTGAAAATTGAATCTATGCAAAAGAATGGATTCGACAAGAGTTGAAAACACCCCACAACCCACAACATAATGGGGTGGCTGAGAGGAAGAACCATAGCATTGCAGGAGCAACAAGGGAAATGTTGCATGATTAAGACCTACCTCTGAATTTGTGGGCCAAGGAATGCAATACAACAGTCTATTTGTAGAACTGGTGTCCTCATCGAATTATTGGCATGATTACATCAGAGGAGGATTTCTTGGGGAGCAAGTCGGATGTATCACACTTCAATATTTTTGGAGCCTTTGTTCACTGCCATGTCTCCAAAGAATTAAGGAAGAAGTTAGAGTTGACAACATAAACTCCCCACAACTATCCTAGTACATGCCATCCCTCAGAATGACAATTGTGTGAAGGGATGTAAAATTTGATGAAGAAAAAGGTATGCAGTGATCTCTTGAGAGGAAGCTTCAGAATCCACCAGAAGAGGATATTTTAAATCCAAAGGAGGAGCCTTAAGAAGTTGTGGAGCAACCAAAAATTGAGGAGCAGAGAGTGGAGATAACCACTCAAGAAGAACCATCTAGAGAAGGTAGAAAAATGACCAGGGAAGTTGAGATACTTGTGCATGATGCAAGGGAGAATGTGGTTTCTCCCTCAAATAAATGCAGGTAGAGAAGGTAACCAGATTGGTACACTGGCTATATGGCTCTAATGATTGAGATTGTAGAGACTTAGCCATCCTCTTTCAAGGAAGTAGTAGAGAAACCAATATGGGATAATGCAATGGTGGAGGAATATAAATCCATTGTAAAGAACAGTGTTTGGAGTGGTCCCAAGACCAACAGATAAATCAGTTGTGGGTTCAAGATGGATCTTCAAGGTGAAGCATGCAGAAATTGGAAGCTTAGAAAATTACAATGCCATATTTTTGGCCAAGGGGTACTCTCAAGTTGAGAGTATTGATTATGAGGAGACATTTTCTCTTATAGCAAGGTACTCATCCATTAATCAATTCTCGCTCTAGCTACACAGATGGGGTAGAATATCCACCAAATAGATGTGATAAGAACATTCCTCAATGGATTTATTGTGGAGGAGGTGTATATTAAGCAACTAGAAGGCTTCGTAACTTTTGATCAAGAGTCTCATGTGCGTAGGCTCAAGCAAGAATTGTATGGTCTCAAGCAAGCACCCACGTGCTTGGTACACCAGGATTGATGGCTATCTCATTGGTTTGGGCTTCAGCAAAAGTGAAGTGGATGCAAACCTATATCATATCTTGGTAGAACGTAAATTGTTGATTATTGTCTTATATGTTGATGACTTGATTTTAACTGGTGATGAGCACTTGATGAGATCTTACAAGGAGAACCTTGAAAGAGAGTTTGAAATGAAGGACATGGGTCTCATGCACTGCTTCCTCGGATTGGAAGTATGGCAAGGGGATGGGTAAATATTTGTCTCTCAGGGAAAGTATGCCACTGAGATACTTCAAAGGTTTTACATGGACAATTGCAAACCCATGGAGACACCTCTAACAACCAACTAGAGAAAAGAGGATGCCACTTCAGGTGAGGAAGTGGATGCTACTGTTTACCGAAAGTTGGTGGGTTCAATAATGTATCTTTTGAACACATGACTAGATATGTGCTATGTAGTAAACTAACTAAGCCAAGATATGGTTAGGCCAACCAAACTATTTTGGAGGGTAGCTAAGCATGTTCTACCACACCTCAAAGGTAGTACCCAATTTGGACTATGGTACAAACAGACAAAGGGAGTGAAGTTGTGTGGCTTCATAGATGCATATTAGGGGGGAGTCCATCAGACCGAAAGAGTATAGAAGGTGGAATTTTTAGTGTTAGGTCGGAAATGGTTTCTTGGTACAACAAGAAGCAAAGATTTGTGGCACTCAGCTTGATAGAAGTAGAATACATGGCTACTAGTCAAGCAACATGTGAGGCAATCTGGATGAGAAAGATACTTGATGGATTGTTTTTTTTAGATGATGTATCCAACTGTGATATACTGTGATGATTAGATTTGCACCAAACTATCTAAAATTCCTATTTTTCACGATCGATCTAAGAATATAGATATCCGGTATCACAATATACAAGATTGTGTGCAGAGGCAAATAATGTTTTTGCGGTACATTTCGACAAAGGAACAAGATGCCAATATTTTGAAAAAGGCCTTATTAAGAGAGAAGTTCAAGTTCCACAGGTGCAGGATAGGGGTGGTTGATAGTCCATTTCTTGCTGAGGGGGAATGTTGAAAAATGCAGCAAGAAATTCTCAATTTGATTTTTCCTTGATTAAATTGAGAAAAATTGAATTTCCACATCAACAGACAACTTGGATGATGTTAACTTGTGTGACATGGATCTTTTCACCCACTTTGCTCAGTAAATTTGATTTTAGGAGTTAGAGTTTAGTTATTCATGTGTGATTACTAGTTTGTATCAATTAAGGTCAGTTATGTCAAGTTGGTTTCAGTTAAACTAGTTCCAATTTTTGGAGGAACTAGTCGAAGGTCAGTTAAGTAGTGGGAATTCAGTAAAACTCAATGATCATCCGGTTAAATGATCAATAAGCCAAAAATAGCTAGTGCATGCTAAGAATTTTAGTTACTAGTCGAGGTGGAGATTCCAAGGAAGTGCAACATCAGTTGTAGACTAGTTTTGAGTGTATAGGTGACGCATGCAGTCAGATGATCAACCTAAAGGAATTGCACAATTCAATTGAGGGAATTTACTAAATAATAAGGGATAATTCCTCAAGGAATAACACAAGGAAATAGGATCTCAAGACGAGGTAAATTTTGACGAAGTTTGGGTTAAAGGCATTCAGTGAGAAGAGAGATAGGTTGTGCACTTGCAAGGTGACCTTAGTTGAGAAAAGAGATGGTAATACATCTCTATTTCATTTTATTAATGCAAGATGCAATGGGGTTTTGGAAGATTTCTTTCCCTAGATAAAAATACTTGTTGCATGTGTGTTATTTCTTTTTGCATGCTTGAGATTTTTGTTCTAAATTGTGAAATAATGTTTGTAGAGCAGTAATGTAGGTTTGTGTCTTGTGATTTTGATTAAAAATTCATGAGAAGTTTCAAGTCTACAACCTAATTTCTACATTCTTTTTTGCAAATAATAATATAATGCAATTATGGAAAAAAAGGTAATAGTTTCAGAAAGTATTTTCAAATTACTGCCATTATGGCCATGTAAATTTATGATCCACTAACATCAATGATAAAACAACTATATGAAAGCAGTTAGCTACCAAGTGTTTACCATTTACATTTTCATATGCCATAAATTTTCACAAGCCTTCCATAAGTTTTAGACGTAGCAAGATTTTCAAATTGAGAAAACTTTACTGTAGCTAAATTCTGTGCAGAACAACCACATGTGAAAAAGTATACATATATATCAGTAAGTTTCACCACTTTGTGGTGGACAAAATAGGAAATATTTAATTTATAATCATGTTCGGAAAGTATCCTAGATATTTACACAAGTATAATGATTTCTCTAGTTGTAAAATTCCTTCTTGCATTATGTGGAGAGAAATGAGGCTACTTTGATGCATCAAAGACAAATATAGACTCCAATGTAGCTACACTTAGCTATAAATTATAAATAATAAAGTTTTCATGAATAAATTAATGATTTTGTATTTTTTTTAACTAATAAAATAATGAAAATATGGAAAAAAAGGTAATAGTTTAAGACAACAGTTTCAAGTTACTGCCATTTTGGATTTGAATAATTTTGTTAAGTCATTTGAGGAGCCAAACTAAATGCCATGAAATCTCTAATTCTTCTATATCGTGTTGTTGACGGTGCTCGATACTGCCAACATATATGGGATATCTCTGATATGAATTCCTAATTAGAACTCGCATTGTTTGGTAAAGGAGTCCCATCTGGAAATAAGGCCCGAACGCCATTTACTTAAATATTTTCCTTGGCTTGATAAATTAGCATAAGAGAGTAGTTCGCATATACTTTTGAGTAAACAAGTAAGCGTGCCTTGTGAAGTTCTCAATTGTAGAATGTACCAAGGTTCTTTTACTGAAAGGAAACAAAAGTGAGTCCTTAAAATAAAAGTATTAGTACTAACCTAGTAAAGACACACACATACACACATGAAAAGGTCGTTAGTCATCAAGAAAAATAGTTCACATAGATGCCACAATCATTAAAAAACAACACATATTCAATATGATGATCACCAAAGTTATTGAAATAGTTCAATTTCGTTAGTATAAGTGAATGAAAAAATATAGCACAAACATACAAGAATACTCTTAAAACATCCATTATATACACACGAAAATGTGTTCATTGAATGGCTTCAAGTATTAAGCAAAAGTTCCAAGATAAATTGATACAATGAACACCACTTGCTCCAATGGTGGAGCATTAGAGCCACTACTTTCTCCCCAAAAGAACTATCTCTATCTCTCTAATGCCTTGTGGGAGAAGCCAAGGTGAAAATACCTTTATTTGAGTAATGAGGCTTCTTTTATAACTAGAGGCATGTCCTCTCATATCCCCATGACTCTTAAAATTCCCACATGACCTTCCAACTTCTACTATGACATTTGGATTTCTAAAAAACTTTTGAACTTTTAAATGATCTTTGACCCTCCATATGACTCTTGGACTTCTCCATGTGGCTCTTTTGTCCATATATGACTCTTGCACTTCCACATATTTACAATTTACAATAATTGTAAAATTACATCATCGTCTCCATATCACCATGTGATGACAACATGAGATGTCACTAACATTAATGACTTGGACCCATAGTGACTCATGAAATGGACTTTCACAAGGGATGACAATGCTGCCACCTATGTCTTCAGTACTTGATGAAGATTTCTTGTTGTTGTTCTCTACCCTCCAAAGGGTCTTGATATCCAATTTTATTTCACTTGTCGCAACATGTGTGCTTCCTTGGATTGCTTCTATCAATATATCTCCTCATGCATCCTTTCCATAATATCTTGAGAGTGCCCACAAGTAAAATCACCCATGAAAAGCAACCATCATCCCGAAAATCTCCTGTTCTATGATGTTTAATTTAAATATTTTGACTGTGATCGACAATGCACTCAGGAAGGGAAGATGAAGATTCTAGGCAAAGGGTGCACTGTTAAGAGACACATGCTATTTGTTGAGCACTAATAATACACTATGCACTTTGTTGGGAAGTAGAGTCTTGATGGAGAGTGCAAGGTGCAATCTTAATGGAAAAGGAAGGATCAATGTTGACTTTTGATGCACCATGCACTCAACTGGGGAGGCTTGAGTGATAATAAGGGAAAAGGGCACAATGTTTAGGTTCAAGGAAGGCTTGATGCTCATTGTTGGTGTTTGTGCACTCAACTGGGATAAAGGCATGAAGGAGGGTGTAGTTCGAAAGAACAAGGAGGGATTGATGCTTGAGAGTGAAATATGTGCCAAAGAAGGGGGGGGGGGTGTTGGTGTAGGGTGTGGTTTGAACAAGGAATAAGGTTTCAATGACCCTTGGGAGTGCACTTTCTGCTCACCCTTTCCTATAGGGTGGGATTGCAAGTTTGGAAATTTGTCCAAGTCTGGAAGGTGAAACCTGGAAAAACACAATGAGTTAGGAGTAAAACCAAGTGTGACACATACCAAATCATTAGTAAAAATTATATAGGACCTGATATTGAGAAGTATACATCTAAATTACCATTTACAAACGTTCTCCAAGTGTGGTAGACAAAGTATGTGTAATTGTGACGAAAAGTGTTGTTTTGTGACTAATAAATGTACTACAACTATGAAGTGCACTATAGATGTTCATAATGATTTGGAAACACCTAGGAAAGAACAAGGACCCTTAAAAATACATAATATCATGAAACAACACTTAGATAACCAAAATAGATACTTAGTATGATAGTAGGTAGGCTCCAAAATTTGAGTGTAACAAAATGTTAGAGGGTGTTGTAGCAACAACAACACTTGCAGACACACTGGGCGAAGTTCTTCAACTTCTATTCTTAGGAATAACTTTCAGTAATGATTCAACCCTTCAAGAACTTTTAATTCATAAGTCATATTTCCTTGGATTTCCTATTAAACTTGATTGTGTAATACCCACCATTCCTTTCCTTTCTTTCAACACACAAAATATTATGCTATATCATAGTTGTTTCAATCCAGGAAAGGGTAATATATAATCAAGTGTTAGAGATATTTCAGAGTATGATTTTTCATCCCCAACGTTGCTCCACTACCATCAGGCCTATTCAGTACCTTGACAAAGTCACTATAGAAACATAAGAATCGCTTCATTGCCAGTGGGCCTGTTCAGTACCTCGATGAAGTTACTTGCTTCAACTCATTATGTAGGAATCCTTTCTCTTCTTAACTCTTTATTTAATTCTAAAAGTTTAAATGTACTTTAGCACTTATTTTCCAATTGGGTAGAAGAGGGATCCTGACTTATAGAGAGAAAATGAGGTTGTTCCTTGAAATTCAAGTATATTTCCTCTAATGTAGATTTCCCCCTTACCCTTTCTCTACTTGATTGGATAAGCATGTAAAACACCAAGCATATTTAAAACTAATTTGAGGAGTGGAGATGATAGAATAAATAAGGTTGTCATAGGTTCAATCAAAGTTCTCTTCTTGAATGTATATTATTTTTTCCTTTGGATCATACTTGACCAAAGGCATCTTCCTGATCAAAGAGGGAGAATTAATAGATAACCAAGTGTTGTAGTTGTCACATCCCTTATCTATTTTTCTACACAATCCTTTAAAATCATACACACACTTTCACAAAAAGGTATTATTTATGTAAAATGACCAAAGCAAAGGAAAACATGACACGACACGACAAAAAAGCAAAAATAAACAAACAAAAAAAGGAGAAAACTATACAAAGGAACACAACTTAGAGTTGCTACTGAAAATAGTGTTTGAAACCTCAACTATTGACAAGAAGAGGGCCAATCCTCCCATCTAAATATTTTAGCTTGAAAGCATTATGGCCAAGATTTTCTTCGATGGTGAAGGGGAGAATCCATAGATATTGAAACTTCATGTGTTTTCCTTTCTCTTTGTGTGCTTTATCCCACTTCAATACCAAGTCACCCACATCGAAATTATTAGTCCCAATGAATTTCCTACCAAACCCACACTTGATATGATCTTGGTGTATGAAAAATATCCTTTTGGATTTGAACCTTTATTCATCAAGTTTAAGCATAATATCTATCCTACGTTGAACCAAAAGACATGATGTGCATTGCGACTCTTGGGAAAGTTGCAAGGCTAGGAGATACATGTTCGGTGGCAGGATAACTTCTTTATCATATACGAGGAAGTATGGAGAGTTTTTCAGAGAGGGTTTAGGTGTTACACAATCAACCCAAAGTGCATTCACCTAAGTGTTATGCCAGATCCTTTGTTCATAAAAGGCAACCTTTTTGATAATGTGGATAATATATTTATTAGTTGATTATGCTAAACCATTTCCCTACGAGTAATAATTTGATTCATGTTTCAAAACAATACCATTTTCTAATGAAAACTCATAAAGTTTCAATAAGAAAAAATAAGTTCCATTATCAAAGACAAGCAACTTTGGAACAAAAAACCTCGTTATGATATTTTGCTTCAGGAATTGGATGACTTCTTAGTTGTTGGTGTTGGAAATGTATTCACTACTAATTGCGGGAGGTGAATCAGTAGTGGCAGTGTATATTTAATTGTTAAAGTATTCTTCAATTACCACAACACAATATTCATTAACCCTTTAGTATATTAAATCATATACAAAAGCACATGAGAACCATGATAAATAACCAAAGAATCATGCACAAGAAGACACAATATTTTTCTGATGTAAAACCAACTTCGGGTAAAAAACCACCATTGCTATTCCACTACACAAATAATTATATTAATCATCAAGAAATTCAATTACATATACTATATGAATTGGTACTATCATATAGAACTATGATCCTCATCTACAACTTTACAGACACCCATTTGATCAATAAGTCGTTCCCAACACCCATTGGACTTATAAAGAAATTTGTACTTTGTACTAAATTTTCCAGAGCACCCACTCCACTCTTATATATTACCCTCGTTTTACAATATTTCAGGCTGGATTGAATCTGAATCTCTCAACTAGAACAACACAAAAAGCTATGACAATATAGGATTAATATAATATAGCAAAACCAATGAAACCAATCTGCACAACTCAGTCAATGACTGCAACCATGAATGATAGACCCTGCAACTGATCATATAGGCTAAAACCCATCCATACGCACACCTAGTACCATAAACATGACTTGACAGTATCCAATACTGTCAACTAGGTGTAGTAGCTCCACATCCTGCCAAGGCATCCACACACAAGCCAACAACCTACACTAACATATGCAACCACCAAGCTAAGGTCTACAACCAATGCATAAGTCAAGTACCATCTCACTAGCATAAAACCAATAAACCAATAAACCATGTGCTAAATAACCATGTGCATAAAGGATCACATACTACTAGGCTGACATTAATGCCAACCAACATCAATGCGAACTCCAACACTAATGCTACTAGGTTGACATTAATGCCAACCAAAATCAATGCAACCTCCAACACTAATGCTACTAGGTTGACATTAATGCCAACCAAAAAACTGAGCCATAATGCCAAAAAACTCCCCCTTTGGCATTGATGTAAATACCCACTAAACCAACCAACTGGCCTCTAAAAATGATCAGGTGATCATGTCCTAAGTGGAAAAAATGCTCAAATTTTGAATTGCTCAGAATTGGTTGAAACTAGAATGGTCAGATAGATCTCATCTTCTTGATTCTGGCTCCACGAATGATTCAAAAAATTAACATCGTATGGAGGTGTTATTGCATTTTAAAATGTCCAGTAAACTGCAATTTTTGAGTTTTCGAAAAACTAAAAAAAGAATATTCCTTGGAATATTTCATGGAATATTCCTTAGAATATTATTTAGAATATTCCCAAAAATATGTTGTTTGGTTGACCAATCTGAAGCTGACACATGGCCTGCCCAGAGGCCGCCATGTGGCCCCAAGACTGCAGTTTACTATGGTAAAAGTTTTGGCACTTCGTAGGAATTAACCCTGGGTCGGGTGGCCGCTAGCCCACAGGACCAATCGGCCTGCCTACATAATGGTTCTTAACCACATAGGGTCACATTACATATTTGAAGTTTTTCAAAGGTTAAGTTTGGGGTGGAAAGGCGCCAGCCCCCTATCCATAAGACTCGGGCTCAAAACCACAGGCCATGTCCTGGTGGCGATGGTTATGGTAGCTATTTACACGTCACGGCAAGGGTTTCACTAACGTTAAATGCCATGGTTTCATAACCATTGGCTTAGCGGTTCCACCAGCAGGGTCTAGCCGCCCATGTGACCACGACACCTTAACCATTAATGTCACCCCTAACGGTTCCGACAAATTTGGCGGAGCATGCAATTCTGGGTAGAGTTTGCCAAAGTTAGCGGGCCTAACTCCAATTAATCCAAGTTTAGTGGAGTTTCTTTAGGGGATATTGGACAAAAACTTCTGGAGGTCATAACTTTCACTAGGGAGATCCTTTTGGGGAAAATTTGTTTTTGATTTTGGGTATTCTAAGCATTCCAAAGCTAATGGTATAGGTTTCAGAGCCAACATAGCTCATCTTCAGGTGTTTTCTCAGCAAAGAAGCTTGGAGAGCCATTAGGGCCTAGGGAGTGTTGGAGCTATATTAAGCAATGGTTAACCATTGGAGGTGAAACAAAAGTCATTCTTGACTGTTTTCTGTGTTTTGAACTCATTTTCACAGCTCATTTTTCTTGTTTAGGCTTTCTTATCACTATATAACCATTTTGAGCATCTAATAAGAGCAAGGACATGCCCATTTAGGGGTCTTGGACCTGGCAGATGTAGCCCAGGAGGGGTGAACTACCTTATCAGTTGCTGTGTTAAATTATGTGAATTTATCTTGTTGTGTTTTTCATATTTGATATGATAAACATTAATTGAAATAATTCTCCTTTACACATAAGACTCAGAAATTTACCAAAAACACTTTGTTTCAATTGCAAGACATTAGTAATAGTATGCACATATGATTTAATGGAAATGAATACCTTGAACAACAAAAACAAGTAATTTCATTTTCAGATCAGTTGGTATTGGAGCTCAGTTTTGAGTATTCGTTTTGTGCAAAGATATTTTTCACTATTTTGCAAGTTTAAATGCTTACCAAGCTTAAGCTTCAAAGAGGGAAAGCACAATTAGTCAGAGCACAAGACAATCCTCAACCAAGGAGGGCCAAGGTGCCATTATCTCCACCTTCTAATTCACCCTCAATAGCCTTACAAGAAGCTTCAAGTATGTCTGAAAGGGAAGGAGAAGTTCCTGAAGACATGGATCCAAGAAAAGAAGAATGGGTATTCAGAAAAAGCGTTTTTGGACATGACTGAGATGGTAATAATCTTATACTAGGAAAGGAATGATAGGTTGGTTGGAGAAGGGTCTAAACATTAGAAAGAAGGAGAGGGCTCTTCAGGAGGAAAGAAAGGTGATGATAATTCAAAGAAAGGACATGGAGGAAATGGTGATCCACCATCTCCATCATCATCCTCTTCCTCTACATCGTCATCCCTTACCTCAGTAAATCAACCTCATAAGCTTAAATCTTTTGGAAAAGGTCCATTTTTAAAGCTAGATGTTAATTTTGAAATACCCATGTTTAACGGTGAAGTCAATGTAGAGAAACTTGCCAACTGGATAAGACAGTTGGAAGTTTATTTAAGGATTTAGAACTTACATGATGATGACACCAAGATTCAGTTAGCCTCATTAAGGATGGAAGGAGCAGCATTGGTATGGTGGGAAGCCAAGACCAGGGATGAAATTTGAAAACATGGTAAGCTTACTTTATCATGGGCTGAATTTATTTCCGCAATTAAGAAGCAATTTTATCTTCTTGCTCATTTACAAAAGGCTATAATGAATTGGAAAAGTTTTAGATAACTTAAAGGACAAAGTGTTCAAGAATACACTCTAGAGTTTAGGAGAAGAGCACTCTTCTTAGGGGTAGACTTACAAAGTCAAGACACTTTGCTGAAATATATAGGTGGTTCACACAACTACCTTAAACATACTGTCCTTATGTTCAATCCTACTAGTTTAGACGAAGTTTGTGTACAAGCTACGCATTTAGAGACTAGAGGGAAAAACACTTTTGATGGAAATGAGGGTAGTGATTTTAAAGTCAAAGGAGGAAAAAGGATTGCAAACTATAGAAAGGAAAAAGGGAAGTTCTTTTGCAAGAATTGTTCAAAAATAAGCCACAATGAAGACCATTGTTGGAAGCTTCATCCGGAGCTAAAACCAGAGAAAAGGGAAAAACTGTAGCAGCTGTTGAACATGACTTAGGGTCTGAATTAGGTGATGAGACAAAAAGTATTGCCATGGTATTAAAGAACATAAAGGGGAAAGAGGTTGTACAAGAAACAAATCCTAGATCTAGCATATTAAACTATCATAAAGAAACTCAAAATGAAAAGAGGAGGATAGATCTATTTCATGTGAGGATAATCTCAAACCACACAAAGATAGACACATTTTTTGATAGTGGGTCTCAAGCTAATTTCATCTCAAAAGACTTGGTCAAACAGCTGAAACTTGAGACAATTCCACATCCAAAGCCTTATCCACTTGGTTGGATATGCAAGGATGCAAACTTACAAGTCTCAAAGAAGTGCATCTTGTGCTTCACCATAATAGCTCATTATGTTGATTGGGTTGAATTGATGTAGTACCACTTGACATTACAGGTGTTTTGTTGGGTAGTCCATATTTATTTGACAGAAAGGAAATCTTCCATCGCCATGAGAATAAGTATCACTTCTTCAAGGATGGAAAAGAGTACATTGTGAGAGCACATAAGAAGAAGCTAGAATCCTCTTTAGTCCATGTAGGGCAATTGAAAAGGCTAGTTAATGCAAGTAAAAATCTGACTTTGTTGATGGTTAAACAACAAGATTTTGTACAATTTCATTTTCATATTATTGCTGATATAAATGATGATATGTTTCATTACGATAATAGTTCATCTTTGAAAGAAGACGACAAAAGGTTGCACAAGATACCTTTGGTGTCGATCGGTACAGAGAACGAAGTTTCAGTGCAAAGCGGTGCAAGATTCCATGTGAAGGAAAGACATGCAAGAAAAGAGGGCACATAGTTCAACATGGGCCAATGTTGGTTTCAGAATGGTATATTGGAATGGCGAGAAAACTTGGTCGAGATTCGGCACAAGTACAGGTCTCATTCAGCAAAAATTCACCATGCGAACGGTTAGCAAGGTGAATTTTATTTTAAGTCTTCTTTGAAGTTTGACCATTGTAGAAATAGTATGCATTCTACAAAATATAGTTGTTTTTATGCAAATTTCAAGAATTTGCATCATGACTCAGTCAATTTTAGCAACGGTCGGTCAATGAATTCAAGGGAAAATTTATCTTTTTATGAGAAGCTCAATTTGATGAAGTTAGGAAGATTTCAGTTATTCAAGGTTGGAAGAGTGGAGAATCAGTCTCCTCGTCTTCATTTTTGGTAATCAGAGAGATTTTGGGGTCCAAAAGCTTCCCATTTGGGAGGTGTGATCAAGTGATCATGTCCTAAGTGGAAAAAATGCTCAAATTTTGAATTGCTCAGAATTGGTTGAAACTAGAACGACCAGATAGATCTCATTTTCCTGATTTTGGTGTCGTGAATGGTTCAAAAAACTGACATCATATGGAGGAGTTATCACATTTTAAAAATGTCGAGTAAACTGCAATTTTTGAATTTTGGAAAAATAAAAAAAGAATATTTTGAGGAATATTCCTTGGAATATTCCATGGAATATTCTCCAAGATATTCTCTAGAATGTTCCCCAAAATATGTTGTTTGGTTGACCAATCTAGAGTTGACACATGGCCTGCCCGGAGGCTGCCACGTGGCCCCAAGACTGTAGTTTATTATGGTAAAACTTTTGGCATTTCGCAGGAATCGACCCCGGGTCAAGTGGCTGCCAGCACACATGCCCGACTGGCCTGCCTACACAATGGTTCTTAACAACATAGGGTCACATTGCATATTTGAAGTTTTTCAAAGGTTAAGTTTGGGGCGGAAAGGGGCTAGCCCCCTATCCATAATACCAGGGCTTAAAGCCACAGGCCATGTCCTGGAGGCGACGGTTAAGCACTACAATTATGGTAGCTATTCACATGTCATGACGGGGGTTTCGCCAACGTTAAATGCCACAGTCTCATAACCGTTGGCTTAACGGTTCCGCTGGCGGGGGTCTAGCCAGCCCATGTGACCACAACACCTTAACCATTAATGTCACCCCTAACGGTTCTGACAAATTCAGCGGAGCGTGCCATTCTAGGCAGAGTTTGCCAAAGTTAGTGGGCCTAACTCCAATTAATCCAAGTTTAGTGGAGTTTCTTTAGGGGAGATTGGACAAAATTTTCTGGAGGTCATAACTTTCACTAGGGAGATCCTTTTGGAGCTAATTTGCTTTTGATTTTGGGTATTCTGAGCATTCTAGAGCCAATGGTATAGGTTTTAGAGCCAACAGAGCTCATCTTCAGGTGTTTTTTCAACAGAGAAGCTTTGAGAGCCATTAGGGTCTAGGGAGTGTTTGAGCTGCATTGGGCTATGGTTAACCATTGGAGGTGAAACAAAAGTCATTCTTGACTATTTTTTATGTTCTATGTCAGGCCAGGGTAACTCCAGAATGAGCGGAAGAAAAACTGATATGTAATTTCATTAGAGAACTATTGATTATATACAAAAAGGAGACGGAACAGTTCATCTTCTTGATGACTGTTCACGTTCCAGTTCACCCATCCGTTGAGGATTAGGTGTCAACATTCCCCCCCTTAATCTGAAGGGATGTTGGTGAGTCCAAGCATCGTTCTGAATCTTTCAAGTTTTTCTCTTCCAAGCGCTTTGGTGAAGATCTCTGCAATTTCCTCGTTTGTGGAACAATGACGGAGATGGATCGTTTTGGCCTCAACATGATGTCGGATCAGATGATATTTAGTATTGATGTGCTTAGTATGATCATGGAACTTTGAGTTCTTGGCCAACTTTATTGCAGAGGTGTTATCAATCATGAGTGGAGTTGATTGTATTTGTTTTACCTGCAAGTCTTCAAGAATTTTCCTGAGCCACACAATTTCTTTCGTTGCTTCAGTTGCTGCCACGTATTCTGCTTCTGTTGTGGAATCTGCTAGTACTGATTGTTTGTGTGATCTCCAGGAGACAACTCCTGATCCAAGACTCATAGCATATCCTGAAGTAGATACCCCAGTTTCTTTGTCTCCATCGAAGTCTGAATCAGAGTATCCAATCAAGTTGAAGTCGTCCACCTGTGTATACTTGATTCCAAGGTCTTGAGTTCCCTTCAAGTACCTTAGAACTCTTTTTGCAGCAGACCAATGTCCCTCACAAGGCTTTTGCATAAACCTGGAGAGGATTCCAACAGCAAATGAAATGTCTGGTCTGGTAGTAGTGAGGTAGATGAGACTTCCTACAAGCTGTCTATACTTTGTTGCATCCTCAAATTCCTTTCCTTCAATAGATGTGAGCTTCAAGTTTTGTTCCATTGGAGTAGAAAGAGGATTGCACTCTGTCATGCCAAATCTGTTTAACAAATCTCCAATGTATTTCTTTTGAGAAAGAAATATGGATTTTGGATGTTGGGTTACTTCAATGCCAAGATAGTAATGAACATAGCCCAAATCAGTCATTTCAAAACTTTTTCCTAATTCTTTCTTTATGGATGCAATATAGCTTTCATTGTTCCCTGTCATTAAAATATCATCTACATATACCACAAGATATACAACTGTTTTTCCAACTTTCTTGACAAATAAAGTTGCATCATCAAGATCAAAATGTTTGAAGTTGAGTTTCAGAAGATGCTCATTTAGTTTTTCATACCAGGCTCGTGGTGCTTGTTTGAGGCCATACAAGGACTTCACAAGTTTGCATACTTTGTGTTCATGTCCTTTCACAGCAAATCCTTCAGGCTGGGACATAAAAACATTCTCTTTTAGATCTCCATTCAAGAATGCAGTTTTTATATCCATTTGATGGACTTTCCAACCATTCTGAGCAGCTAGTGCAAAGAGTGTCCAGATGGTGGCCCATTTTGCTGTGGGGGCAAAAGTTTCCTCATAATCGACCCCTTACTTCTGTTCAAAACCTTTTGCCACAAGCCTAGCTTTGTGCTTGTCAAGTGAGCCATCAGCTTTGTACTTGTTCTTGTAGACCCACTTGCAGCCAATTGGTTTGGTTCCAAATGGAGGATCAACCAGCTTCCAAGTGCCATTCTTTATGAGGGCATCATACTCCTTCTGCATCGCTTCTTTCCATTCATCATGAGAAGCAACTTCTTTGAAGCAAGTTGGTTCAAAATATGTAGACAAGTTCAATTCACAATCGTAAGTAACATCCATATCAACAGGTGAATTAGAGTTATCTACATCACCTCCATCTTGTCGGTTTGTATTTCTGGTTCCTGTTTTTCCAATTTAATCAGGATGAACACTTTCAAGTGTCTTTGTCAGCCACTTTGGGGGACCTTTCTGAGATGGTCCAGGATGCTCTGTTGATTGAGTTGGGACTGAATCAAGATTGAGTCTCCCAATTCTATCAATTACATCACTTAAAGGATCATCCGGTGTTGGAGTTTCATGCACGGGAGGTTGTTCTTCAGAAGAAGATTCCACATGTTGATCTAGTATAGGAATCCCCCCTTCAAGATGTGGAATCTGATTATCGAACTCTTGAAATGATTTCGTTTTTGTGAATCTATCCAAGCGATCAAGTTGCAGCTCAACAACACTCTCATATTTGGATGATTCAAGAAAAATGACATCTCTAGATACAACAAACTTTTTATTTACTTCATCATAGAGATGGTATTCTTTAGAGGTGTTTGAGTACCCCAGGAAGATACACTTACGACTTCTAGCACCAAGTTTGTTTCTATGTACCTTTGGTATTAAAGCATAATAGGTGGAACAAAAAATCCTGAGATGTTTTACCAAAGGAACATGTCCATACCACAATTCATAAGGAGTCTTGTTTCTTATAGCACTAGATGGACATCTATTCTTTATATATGCAGCACATAGAACAACGTCAGCCCAAAACATTATCTTTACATTTTTGAAGAAAAGCATGGATCGTACCATATTCAAGATTGTTCTATTCATTCTTTCTGCTACACCATTCTGTTGGGGATTATAAGGTACGGTTGTTTGATGTTTGATCCCATGTTGGCGAAGATAGTTTTCAAATTCATTTGATGTATATTCTTTTCCATTATCAGTGTGAATAGACCCAATATGAGATTGTGCATCATTTTCAATCCACTTATGAAAATTCTTGAATGTTTGAAAAGCATCAGATTTGTTCTTCAATAAATAAACCCAACACATTCTGGTGTAATCTGTTAACACCCAGGTTGTTCCCTATGACTCCCAAGGGAATACGGCCGGGGTAACCACTAACCAATCTTTGGATCACTGTTTCTAGCCAAACTGTGATCAGAGAGGGCTCTCTCTTTATGATTTGTAACTGTTTATGATAGGGTTTTAGGCTAGCTATTATGCACAGGTTTTGTTTATGTTTTGGTTGAAGAATTTCCTTCAGATCTCTTGTGATGTAATATTCAGAGAGTCAAGTATCATTGGGCAATGGAGTCTGTGGCTGTAGGTGTCTAGAAACTTTGAGATGAACTGGTGAAACTTACAGGGCCATTTGGATGCTTCATAGAACAAATTTTGATTAATAACAGGAAACAGGTAAGATAAACAATGAAAGCATTCAAGAATTTTCACTCGTTGTTAACTGTTTCCACCAAACTGGTTATGAGAAAAGACAGATGTCACAGGGGCAAACTTGAATCCCTGGGAATGTCTATCACAGCGAAAGATATAGTTTCAAAGTGCAGCAACTAAGAATTACACTTCTGTTACTGTATCTGAGGAAAACATGGATAATAGCTCAGTTTGAGTTCAGGGTAATCATGGATTAAGTCCTGGAACTATTCTTCTACTTTGCTATTAAGTGTAAAACATCTGGATAATGAAAGAGAACAAAAGACTCGAAAACATGTAATACAGAGATTTGAGAAAACTTATTGTTTTATGAAACACTCTGGAATCCTGCAACATTCACCATTCATCACAACGCATCAAAGTACACCAAGCTTTGGAAATTCCATTCTCCTTTTGTATTATTTCTCTGAGAATTTTTACAGCAAGTGAGAGCTCTTCAAAGGAAAATTACAACAACCCCTTAAACTTCTATGAGGGGCGAATATATACTTGCGATTCTTTACAAAAATATCTGAGTCCTGAGTTATCTCAGATTTAATGCTCGTACCAACTTTGAGATATTATTATCAGAAATTTATTACAGCATTGAATACAAAATAAAGGCGCTTTAATGTTCTGTCAGAAGATATTTTGGCCTTTGGGATCTGCTGAGTCGGTTGAGATATTTTGATTGAATGCTGGAGAACCCGACTTTATGGCTTGTACGCTGTATGCTGTGTTTGTCACCTGTGATTGTGACTGCTGCAGTGGTGAGAGAATAGCTCTGCTGAGCTGGCTCAGCTTCTGCCTCTTTCTTGTAGATTTTATTCATCAAAATTGTGCCTGCGTATGACTGATCATGTGCTGGAGAAAAACCAACCTCACGGGTTCGGACCTGATAAGATTACCTGTGTCAGATTCCTCCACTCTTCCTGTGTGGGCAATTGGTGTCTCATGATTGCCCCCATAGTCTCATCTGCCTCAGTATACTTGAAGAAATTCGGTGGTGTATCAAACAGATGATCAATTTCATTCATAATAAAAAACAGACTATCCACCCTATCATACAGATTCTGCCCTGATGCTGGCCCTGTGTCTGCTGAAGTACTGGGCTGTTTTGCAATTTGTGCTACCGCACAGGCATCAATCCTTTTGTTGTAATTTTCTAGGGTGAGCAGTCTTCCTACACTGCTTAAAATGCTGGGGAGGCCTCTGTTCTGTAATGCCAGGAATCTGTCCAGGAATTTGTTGATTTCAGTCTGCATGTCCTGTGTTCTCCTCTCCAGTGTTCCAACTAGGTTTCTTAGTGTCAGGACTCGTTTAACTACTGAGATTGTTTCAGTCCTGTTAGTAATTCCCATGGCAGCTAGTTGAGAGCTAGTTTTGTTATTTAAAACATTGACCATTCTGTTGGCAGCATCTGGCATGTGGCCAAGGCTTGCTCTTGCTCTGTGTATTTCCTTGTTTGCCTTGGTGATGAGTGCTATTTGCTCATCCATAGTCTCAATGTACTGCCACTGATTGGTGATGGATCGACCGATGTTACTCCAGAGGACTGCCTTTAGTTCTGCTGTTACCTTCTCTAGTGCAAGCTCTTTTTCTAGTTCAGCTATTCTCTTTTTTAGAGCTTTTATCTCTCTCTCCTTTGTTGCTTCATTCTGCTTGCTTTTGTCAAATTTATCATTTACCTTGGCCAAAGTCTTCTTGACTTCATCAAGCTCTTTCATTTGGGATTCAAGAATTTGGATCTCAGCTTGTAGCTTCTGCATATCCAGACTGGGAGTCTGTTCTGGTGTTGGTGTAGTTGTTGCTGTAGATGGTGCTGTAGTTCCTGTTTGCTGAGGAGGAGGAGTAGTTGTTGGAGGGACTTCCTCAAGATTAATTATCACAGGAGGAGGCTGGGAGGGTTGGCCCTCTTCTCTTTGCTTCATTGCTGTTTGTAGTGCTGCCTTTGCAGCTTCTGATTGTCCTAGCTGGTCTTGAGTTCGAACCAGCTCCTTGTACAGGGATACCAGCAGGTCTGTAGCATCCTTTTCCTGCCTTTGCTGGGCAACCTCATCTGTTTGTGGATGGATGGTAGCTGGGAGCTTGATTTTCTTTCTTAAAGCTGCCATGTCTGCATCCCTTATCTTCAGGAGTTCTTGGATACCCTTAACATCTTTAGGATCATGTCCTATTTCGATAATTACCTCTTCCAAGGACTTGATCCGGTTGTCCTTGGCTTGTGATGATGCTCTCTCCAATTCCAGCTGAGAGGCTGTATTATCAAGGCTGCTCTTCAATTTGTAGTTCTCCAATGTTTCACCTGCCAAGGAGGCATACACCATTTCACCAGTTTGTTTATGTAATTCAATCTTATCCATAGGGTGTATGTCTTTGGCCAGCACCTCCATGTTGGTTCTTAGGTAATCCGAGGTGGATTGAGGATGCAGTGTTGTGGGCATGAAGTGACTCATGATCATCTTGCCCTCACTTACATCAAAGGCAGACATGAGTCTTTGCTGATTTGTAGGAGCCAGGTTCAGCAAATGATCGTACAGCCGAATTTTAATAGGATCACTCCTCCTCTTGATGTCAATAAATTGCTGCTTGATGCTTGGCTGTCCCTCTCTGTGCTGGCTGGAGGAGCTGACCTCTCCTCTTATAGTTCTATCATGTTCATGCTGAGATGAACTGGCTGAAACTTCTCCACTGGGTGGGCCCATGCCCATTGCTTGCCTCACTGCTATGTCATCCTCTTGGGAGTCATTTAGTCTTTGTCTTTTCTCTCCCCGATTAATGGATGAAGTCAGGGGAGTCTCTCTATCCCTTTTCCTGGTGAAGTCCTCCTTTTGTGGGGTTTGGAGGACCGAGGTATCAACAGTGGTTTCTGCTCTAGGAGGCACCACTGTCTGAGCCTGTTGCTCAGTGGAGCTTGGAGGATCAGTCACTTTTCCTTGCTGCAAGGGCTGCTGTTCACTAGACTGTTCCTCTTCCTGTTGCTGCCCGAATTCCTGCTGCTCCATCTCTTCTTGCTGCTGTACCAATGTGTCCACTTGTTCTTCTGTCAATGGAGGTGGCTGTTCCACCTGCGTCCCTTTATCTCTGCTTGCTGTCTGTGGTGCTTTCTTGGCAGTTTGCTGCTGTGCTGTTTGTGGTGTAGCAGCTGCTCCAAGTTGCTTTTTGTAGGAGAGGGGCACCTGTGCACAAGTTTCCAAGTCAGCTTCCTTTTGCATATTTCTAGCCTCTCTCTCAAGTAACTCTTCATTAGTAATTTCCTCCTCTAGGGTACCCTCCTCCCAATTTGATGCATTGGCATACTGTTCAATCTCAGGTTGTCTCTTGTGTGCATAGCTACCCAATTTGTATCTAATCCTCCTGAGGGAGATAGCATGATTGGGGTCATAGGGTATCCATTCAAAGCTGGTTTGCAGTCTGAGGCCTTCCAGGATAGTGTTTGCCTCTTTCCATCCCTCTTCTTTCTTGTTATATAGGAAAGGACCCAGCTGGTTCCTTACCTTCAACTGTGACTTCTTGTTGTTGCTCTGAAAATGAAGATAGTCTGAGTTCCCAAACTGTCTGAAATATTCCAAGGCAAAAAGCCTCATGGGGACATACCTTGGCAACCTAAATGGGTTCAACTCACAGCCATATATCCTGATGACTGTGTGGTTTTGGTAGAAGTACCAATTACCAATGCTGTAGGACTTATTCAAATGGAGAATTCTCCTCATGTCATCAGTTAGTCTAGGAGGAGGAGTACCATGCAATACTGTCATGACTGGATAGATGAATAAGTCAATGAACTCAGTGTATGTGTAAGGTGATACAGAGATATGATGAAAAATAGAAGTCCAGAACACAACTGACCTTGGAATTCCCTGGGCATTGAGTGGTTTCAAAGGAACAGAGAAGGTGGCTGGCTGATAGAACAAGAACAGATGGTATATATATGAAGTATACCTGAATAGTCTTTCCCTCTTCAAGTTCATAAACTGCTCATGGATTTTATCTGCAATGTAGGTTGCATAGTCATAATGTACAGCTGGGGGTTTACCAGGAGAGAATATAGACAGCATTGCCATTAGGCTATCATCCACATCCTCTATCCCCCTGAATCCTAGGACATAACTGATTAAATCCACTAACATCCTGCCCAAATCATTCAAGTAGTGATACCCAATAGGAGGGGTTCTGACTGATTCAGAGCCTGGTCTTACAAACAACTGATTGATTTTAATGATTTGGTCATTTGACAGCTTGGTCCCTTTGTTTATCAAATTCCGCATAGAGAGGGGAGTCAATTGCTTGGCAGTTTGGAAGTGCAGCATTCCATTTATACTTTCTGGGGTAATCTGGAACAGGATTGAGCCTGTGGGGCTGATGACAGCTCTTTGGGTTGGGTCATAACATTCCTGGCAGCTGTAGATGAGTTCTGGCATAGGATTTACTTGGGGAAGGTTGAAGATGGGTAAATTTGAGTCCCAAATTCCCAAGATGTCTGCCCCACTCAGGTGCTGGGCTTTTAACTCATTCATCATCTGGATATTGTATTTGGTTCCCATAGGGAACCAGTCTAGCATTTGGTAATCCATGTCTCCCAGGGGTTTCCAGGCTAATTCCTGGTGAGGAGCATTGAGGGGCTTGATATTTAGAGCAATAGGAGTCTCCATAGTTCTTCAAAGTGCAACAATTGTAGGTAAATAGTCAAAATGGAAGCAACACAGAATAGAGGTGATTCTCTGTAAAGACAGTTTGTATTTTGGACATCAGAGGGGAATTTACTCAACAGCAATTGAAATACTGTTTGTTTTTTAGGAGCAGAGCTTCTCTTAAGGTCTGACTATGTCCTCTTTTTGCGGGTAAATCGAGACCAGCAAGGAATTTTCCGAGAATACACAGTGAGTATTGTTTTTGGGTAAATTTACCGGAATTATGGCTCGGCTGGTGTTTTTCGACTTCACAGTGGCAAATGTGGACTTACAGAGGGAAATGGGCGGTGTAAATATAGTTTTTGAGGTGCCTTTATCCTTCTGAACAAATTAAAGTTCGATAACAGTGGTATGGAGGGCAAGACAACTGTAAATACCTGTAAATTGGCGAGCGGAGGTCGAGCAGGTGTGCACGTTTGCTGCTGAGGAGGTCGCCCGGGTTAAATCAGCAGGTTGGCGGAAATTCGGACGTAAACAGCCATGCAGGGAGAACAATAGCGACAGGAGCGAAAGTGAGAAAAACGCGGCTTTTTTGGGTAAATATGGGTTTTTTACCATTTTGGCGCTTTTTCATGATGACGTCAGCATGACGTCATTGGTGGGTCACGGTGAGGTGACGTCAGCTGACGTCGTCGGGTGACGTGGCAGTAGATTATTGGTCCAAGGGGCGATGAGGTGGCAACCACGTCAGCGGACAGGTGGACGAATAGCAGAGGTGAGTACGAGCGGACGCGACGTGGCGATGAATTAGCGGAAAATAGGTGGCAGTTAGGACCGTAGCGGTTACGGTTAAAGCTAACCGCTACGGTTTCTCGGGGCGGTTTGGGTACGGCGCGGAAGTTGTCAGGCCCGGCTCCGAGATACCTCAGTGTTTGACGCGTGGAGAGGCCCTGACGTGACGCAACGTCAGCATCTCGGGCGGTAAAGTACAGCAGTGGGAGCCGCTCCGATATTGACGTGGATCGTCAGATCTTCGGGCTTTGATCCAACGGTGGGCGGAGTATGGAGGTGCTCGGGTTATATGCGGGCGGGGAACTTTAGGTTTTATGGGTTTTTTGTTGGTTTTCGAATGATTTTTCATTAAACCCATAATGCGTTAACCCTTTGGAAATGCGCCAGAGGCGGGTTTTTTAACTTTGGTAACTTTTGCAAAGGATTTGAAGGCGGAATAGGGTTTTGTAAGGGTTTTTCAATGCAAATGGTGGTTTGAGGAGCTGTTTGACTTGCAGCAAGGGGGAATGGGATGGGAGAGGTTCACCAAAGTGACCAGATGTCACTTTGGTCCCTTTTGAAGACCATATGGCTATAATGCCAAGGGGAGGGAGTATATATAAGATTTGGGGCTTTATACACCTTAGTGTTAGTATTATTAGGGGAAGGGGTAAAATAGGGGAGCTATATAGTAAAATTAGAGGTTAATATGAATGAAGGGGGCAAATGAAAGGGATTTTACTGAGTTTATCTGAAATTGACTTGGTTTTGAGAGTAGATCAAAATGAAAAGATCTTAGACAAGAAATGTGGATTCTGAATGAACTAGAACCACCATAAAACCATGATGCTTTCTTCATAAATCTCAGCTGAAAGAAAGGGAGTGTTAGTAATGGAATAAAGGGGAAGAGGGAAGTTAGTCATGCTCCTTGCTGTAATATGATGGAATTAACCACTTTTTGTATTGATAGATTTTTCCTTGGCAAAACACCTGTTGACATATGTGTAATGGTGAAAACACCCTTTCTGCAACCACAACTGCCTACCCAGCTATTTCCCTAGCATTTTTTGTTTCTCCATAGAGGGTGCATTTGGACTTGCAAACCCTTACTTGCCTTTTCTTTTCTTTGGCTTTTTCTTTTTTCTTTTCTATCTACTTCTACCCTTATCTCTTCCAAGGTCCCAGATTAAGCTGTTGGGAACCTTTGCTTCTCTACCTAAACTACTTGTCTGCCAAGATTAAACAGTTTGGACAGACTTCTTTCTCTATTCTATAACTCAAAATTGAACACATGGCATGATCCAGATTAGACTGTTGAATCATCCACAAAATTGAAATAAGGTCCTCAATACTTGAAACACTTTACCCACCTCTTGCTTTCTAGGAAATATGGGATCTTTGGGATACCAAAGCAGAGCATATTTGGCCTTTCTCTTGCCAATCATGAAATATGAAACCTATTGGTATAGGTATCTAACATAATCATCAATAAATGTCATGATATATTTATTTCCATTTGCAGAAGAAACAGGCATTGGACCACATAAATCTGAATGAATGAGTTCAAGCTTCCTATGTGCTCTTGAATGTGAATCATGAAAAGACTGTTTGCTATGCTTTCCTAGAATGCAAGCATCACATTGCTTATGTTTTCTAGGAATTGTAGCCAGACCAGAAACACCATTTTTCTTTAATAAGCGGAGACTGTCATAGTTTAAATGTCCAAATCTAGCATGCCATAATAAACTTGATGGAAGTGTACCTTCTTCATGATGAGAAATATATGAGAAATGTTGTGCATGAGCAGAAGTTCCTTGCAGTTTAAGAAGTCTTTCTTATTCTATACCCCTCATGACAAGTGAGTGGTCAGATGCCTTTCTTACCTCAAGCTTGCCATCAAACATATGAATGGAGTGACCTTGCTAGCGGATGTGAACCAGGGACATCAAGTTTCTCTTGAGCTGTGGGAGATATAGAACATGGTCCAGAAGAAAGTCTGGAAGACCAGGCAGAAAAAGCCTGATTGTGCCAAGCCCTGATGGCTTGATTTTTGATTGATCTGCAAAGTATACTGCTCCATCAACATTGTCATTGAAATCTTCAAAAAAATCTTTCCTATGAGTCATATGACAGGTTGCTCCTGAATCAAGCAACCAATCATTTTTCGAAGAATCAAGTGAAGCATTAAACAAATCTTCATTTACTCTAATGTTACATTGTGCCTCAATATAGTGAGCGGATTCAGGAGCTTTACCTTTGTCTGTGTCATCAGTTTTACCTTTTTGCTGATTTCTTCTCTGCTCAATTTTGTCCCATGGTAGGTTGCATGTAGAAGCATCATGTGATCCATTTCGTTTGCAGCGAATGCAATGCAGATCTGCCTTTTCTGCTTGAGAATGTCTGCCCCCCTGCCTCTGAAGTATCTTCCTCTTCCTCTTCGTCCACCTCTTCCTCATGTAGAATCTTGAGCAGGATGCTTTTCTTTATGAGCAAGGCAAACAGTCTCTTCAGAAGATTCAGGGACTGTTTTCTTTCCAAAGGCTTTCTCTCTTTCATCAAACTTTTTCACAAGAGACTCAAAGGTTATGTCTTTAAGATTTCCATTTGCTTGTAAAGACTCAAGATAATTGGAGTAGGTAGGATAGAGTGCCTTGAGAAAGGCAATAAGAGAGATATCCAGCTCAACCTTAGTGGATTTAATATCATGCATTATAGACTTTATTTCAGATGCAAGAGCAAGGGGATCATTCTTTTTCAGTTCAAGAGTGAAGAGTTTAATCATGAGCTGAACAACTTCAAGTGCAGAATGTGAATCATAGAGTTCTTTCAGCTTTTGTAAAGCTTCAAAGGCAGTGGAATAGGATGAAATATGACGACTTACTTCTTCATTTACAGATGCTGTGATCAATGCATAGGCTTTGCTGTTCTTGTTTTCCCAAATGATAAGTTCTTTATCTGATGTAGGCTGCACAGGGTCTTTGTCTTCTTCTCCGACACACACTCCTTTCCACAACTCATTGTAGATGAGGGTGTGTTTTACCATCCGAGACCATTCAAAATAGTTCTCCTTACCAGTGAGAACTATTCCTACCATAGAAATGATTGAATGCATTCTGTAAAAAAATACTTCTGCTAAAAAAAACTTCTGCTGATAAGAAATTTCTGCTGATAAAAAAAACTTTTACTGATGTACAGTGAAATTGTACTCAAAAGATTTCTGTGGGAAATAACTTTGGTTGTTTAAAAATAATCAGTCATTCACTGCGAGCTCTACAAAGTTGGAGCAGCAATGATATTAACCGTAAGCTCTACAAAGTTGGAGTAGCAACGGTATTACAATTTCAAAGTTCACTGAAAAGACTAAAAAATCACCATAAATCCTTTGATTCTCTAGACCTGAGCCCATAACCAGATTGACTCTCAGCCCTTAGAAAAACCCCCGCATTATGGAATAATGTTAGATTACACTCATAAATGATGTACTCACTAAAAAAAACGTTCAATGCAAACCATCCCTGTGGGTGTTAACAACAAGCTCCCAAGAAGCACATAGCAAACTCACACGCCGCAACATAAATGGATTTTAAATCAGTAAGTAAATCGATATGAAATGACTACACACTACAAAATTAACCACCGGAGTGTGATACAACAGAAGTAACAAAGCCTCCATCCTTGAACGTATGATTGGATTGCTCAGGCAGGGAATGTTCAATCAATTCCGCATCATCACTTGCGCCAGGTACTAGCACATTAACTTCACTTGACTTAGCTGTTGTAATAGATGCACGTAGAGAGGCTTTAACTGCACAGCCAAGGATTCAAAGTTTATGATCAACTTTGAGGACTCTAGTTAACTGCTTCCCAACAAAACTGTTCATATGAAAAAAAAACTTTGGAGAGGACTTGAAGGGTGTAGTAGTTTGAGTTAATGGCACTAACAACGAGCAGAATCCCAGAAATTTCTTTGACAAAATGGAATAAATGAGCCAGCGAAGTTTCTTCCACAGGCCTTGCAGCCTCCTAAAACCTTCCCTTGCTCTTCGTCTACAACCATACCATCTTCGGAAATCACCCTAGTTGGACGAACAGTAATCGGAATTCGCTGTCAGGCCAGGGACGGTTTTGGGAGGGAGGTGACAGAATTGGGATCCATTCCTGTATCTTTGCTAAATTGATATAAAGACTCGAGGGTTCTCGTATCGGCTCTGTGAAGAGCGCTAATATAAACCTGATGGAAGAAGACGATTATTTTGGAGATCTGTATGAGGACGCTTTAGAGGAAAATTTGAGTTTTCCACCAAATCCCGCGCCCGTGAGATCTCAGGTCACTTATGAACAAGAGTTCGATGACGATGAGGTTACAGTGAGAATTGAGTGAGATAAGAGATAGGTGCCGAGAGGAATCGCGGAGTGTGATACCAAGAAGGGAGGATTCAAGGCGGTATTGGGACCATCCCTGGTTTTTCTGGTGTATACGTTGTGGAGAGGCAGCAAAAATGGATGCGCAGAGAATCAATGAGGCGCAGACAATCAATGATGTGCAGAGAATCAATGACACTCAGGGCAGAGCAATGCTCAGGAGAGAGCAGCGCTCAGGACTGAGCAGTGCTCAGGACAGAGGCATGAGTTACAACTATTTTTAGAACCTGGGACCTGTGCTCTGATACCATGTCAGGCCAGGGTAACTCCAGAATGAGCGGAAGAAAAACTGATATGTAATTTCATTAGAGAACTATTGATTATATGCAAAAAGGAGACGGAACAGTTCATCTTCTTGATGACTGTTCACGTTCCAGTTCACCCATCCGTTGAGGATTAGGTGTCAACATTCTAAACTCATTTTCATAGCTTATTTTTCCTGTTTAGGCTTTCTTATCATTGTATAATCATTTTTAGCATCTAATAGGAGCAAGGACATGCCCATTTGGGGGCCTTGGACCCGACAGATGTAGCCTAGTAGGGGTGAACTACCTTATTAGCTGTTGTGTTATATTATGTGAATTTATCTTGCTATGTTTTTCAGATTTGATATGATAAATAGTAATTAAAATAATCCTCCTTCACACATGAGACTCAGAAATTTACCAAAAACACTGTGTTTCAATTGCAAGACATCAGTAACAGTTTGCACATATAATTTAATGGAAATGAATACCTTGAACAACAAAAACAAGTGGTTTCATTTTCAGATCAAAAAACCTCCTCATTCACTCCCCCTTTGACATAAATGGAAAAGGGTTGAGCTCATCCAAATAAGTGTAGTTTAAAGGACACTACTCCCCATAGACACTAGTTGTGTCTCAACAAGCAACAACAACTATAACCATCAACATAGTTTGGACAAAAGCATACTATAAACAACAAAATAGAAACACATCATATGCATCAACAAGGTCAAAACATAATCCATAAAAAAATAACAAGACTCGTCATGGAATCATGACAACAAAACAATAGCAATAATATCTCTCCCTTTCTCTCTCTCTCTCTCTCTCTCTGTCTGTCTCTCTCTCTCTCTCTCTAGAAGCAACAACATCAAACTCTTCACAAGCACCACTCTCAACCAACAAAAAGAACACCAATATTACATGAGAAAAATATATCATAAGCAACAATAATAACATCATCACTCAACTCATCAACACCAACTACATCAACCTCACTCTCATCCAAACCAACGACAATATAATGTAGCAACAACAACAATAAACCATGTCTGATCATCAATAGAATACTGGATATTCTCCCTTTGAGCATCATCATCGTATAACCAATGCCTTCTAGTTGAAGGCTACACCTCAATGAAAAATGGATTGACTATACAATATATGACTGAAACAACACCCATCAACCCATATGAATGGATGCCCTCATCAATGAGTACTAGATATCAAGACTCTCTCTCCAACATGACCATGACCAATGATATACAATACAATGTAGTACATGGAAATTGTAAGGTACAAGGCTACAAAATGAATATGACATGATATATAATAGCCTAGAGATGGCTGAAAAAATTCACGACAACACCAACTTGTCATGACTCATAACCTCCCTTTCACCAACTCATGCCAATATAAACTCAATTACATGAAAACTTTATTACATGGCTTCATAGATAAGATACATGACTAAAAATGATGAAGAACAATATGAATCATGTGGTTGTTCCATGACCAAAACGTTTGCCTCTCCCTAAGACATAATCAAATAAGCTCCTTGACCAACACTACAAACATTTTGGCTAATCAATAAGATGAATAATGATCATATATATAGATAAATCTCATCATGCATACAACCATCCAAATATATAAGATAGAACCATCATCTAGAAGTAAATGAACTGATAGCAACAGTAACCGATCTGGTGGGCACCAGTATTGTAGCAATAATGTGGCAACTCCTGGGCTTCCTACTTTACTTTTATCAGCCCGGTAGTTTGTAACAAACATGGAAGTGACGGTGCTATATGCACAAGTACTAGTTCTTACAATAGGCTGTTACTTGGTCAGTTGGCGCAAGATCACTAGGAGCTCAAGCCAACTTCTATGAATTCTAGAAGAAGCTTTATATGTGATGAAAGAAAGGAAATCTTACTCTACAAAGGCTACTCTACTTGTAGAAAGAGAAAGAAGATTGAAATGCAAAGTAAACGTAGCAAACCCTAATTAAATAGCTAATCCTATTTTTGTAGAAAGAGATGAAAAACCATGAAATGAATGCTATTACTTAATCTAGGAAGCAAACAACATCTACTCAAGCTATTTCTAGAAGGAAATGAGCAAAAAACATCTTTTTGGATTTTTATGTATTTTTAGGTGAAATTGTCTTGCATGTAATTTATTTGTTTGTGTGTGTGGCAGCAATTAGGTGGCGATGGAGGATGAATTTGGAGTTTGCAGAGGTGTAGGAAGGTGTGGATGGGTCCTAGGAGGTCCCAGGTGGCCTTCTAGAGGCTTTTCCTGCAATCAGACTTCAAAAAGACACCTACAAGAAAATCTACAGGAGGCTGCAGGGGATCTACAAGAGGTCTACAGGAGGATGCTGAGAGCTGTTTTAGAGGGTTTTGAAGGTAGGAAAATGGGTGGAAATGGTATCTGATGGCTAGGAGGATGTGTTAAGGTGTTTAGGGTTCATCAAGAAGGATTACAGAAGAGAAGGATGGTTGAACTTGTTCAAAGAAAGAGAGAAAAGTTTATGAGAAATGTGCAGAAAATTAACGCAGATTTGTGAGGGACTTTGGATGACCTGTGGAACATAGATCAAAGAGAGATGGTGATGGCTGATTGGCTGACTTATTGTGAGTGGAGATGTACTGCTAGAGTACTAAAAATCAAACACTGAGATTAAGCAAGCAAAGAAACTAGCTACACCAAAAAACCAGACCTTTCCATCAAGCTAAGCTAAATTCTGATCTAGGAAAGTAAACGCTGAACAATGCTATATGGAAAGGAAGCATGGAAGGAAATTTATTGGAATGACAGAAATGAGCATGGTGAAATAGATCTATAGCAGAACATGAACCTTCTAACAAGCTGTAACACTAGAAATCCTATGGAGAAGGCAAATCTGTGTTTTTTGTGGCAGCAAGACGGCCTTGGCCCCAGTTCATGGTCCCAAAGGGAGGAAAGGAGGCCAAGTCTCTATTGATGACCTTTTTGTATCTTTTTCGTATCACTGTTCAACCTGCTACAACAAACTGAAATGGAAACAACCTTTTAAATCACCAAAAGCAACCTATCCTTAACTAAGAAAGAAATTTATCTAACAACAATTAATTCATAAACTGAAACAAAACATATAAATACAAGACAAGAGGTGCTTGGCTACTTGGATTGGGCCCTAACCCAAGAGCTTCAGCCCTCTGAGGTGACTCAGTGCTAGCTTAAAAACAATCTCATCTTCATTATCAAAGTAAAGTAAGGTTACATGAAATTGTCTACAAAAGTAAGCTCGAAGTTGAGCAAAGCAAAACTACAACAAAATTTCAAAAATTTGACTAACATTCAACAACCTAATGAGGCCCTAGGCCTCTCTACTTATACAACTGAAGCTCCCAATAGCTTCCTTAAAATCAGGGAGGCTTGGCTCCCAAAACTTGAGATAGACAAAAGTTATCCTCCACTTGCTTGGCTACCTCTATGGTGCATTGATGTGGCTGCTTGTGCTCCAAGCTTCGTGAAGGAGAATTCGAAGTAGGGAGTCATAAATGAGGGGGACACCCTCCTATAAATCCTCTACCTTATTTTCTTTGAATATTTTATGCCAAACGTCCATTAAATCTTTGACTTTGTCTCTAAAATTGACCAAAAATCTGCATTAAGCACACATTAGACTCCATGCCATAATGACCAACCCAACTCACTCTATTAGCATAAATATAATAAAAAAATGCAACAAACTATTGAGAATGGTGGATTAAGCTAAGTTAGGAGGCAAAATGAGCCCATATAATTACCCATTTATGGGGCTCATCACGATCATCATGAGATATGGAATAGTGAGAAATAATAACATATAACCATGAACATCAACTGAGAAGCATAAAAATCCAAATTCTAGCAACAACATAAATATAACTCATGAACTTGCAGAAACAACATATAACCATCATCTTACATCATCCATAACACATCAACCAACACATCTATATGGTAGCAACAATAACATGTCAAAAATATGTGCACCATTTGCAGTAGCAGGAATCAAATCAACACATCTCATCATAAGAAAAGCCTCAAATTATTTATGGAAACGAATGATGGATCCATGAACCAATAATAAATTTGATCAAAAAAATCTATAACCAGTACCAACATATTATGTCATTGGTAATCACCAAGCCATATATGCATATTGCCAACAATTAAGAAACAAATAATAATCATCAACTTGGGCCAACACTAAAAACTTGTAGCAACATTTGTCAATAACAAGGCTAGCAATAATAATCCATAAAGAGATCTACCAAAAGCACAATCAACACAGTAACAACAACTAAAATCCTCAATGGTTCCAACCAACAAGACATAGGTGATTGATCATACAATAATGTCACAAATACATCCAATCATGTGTGCCAAAAACCACTAGCAGTAGAAAATCCATAGACTTGCATATGGAGCATAAACACTATCAATCTAAAAAACCCAACTACATGCAACTCATATATGACACGTAAACTCAAGGAAGTTCTCCTCAACCTCTAATATCTCCTGCAATGGCCAATGTTAGATAAATAGATAATCATGAAAAAAATAACAACCTGCTCGAAACAATCTCATGGATCGTGATGCCTTCAATAAATCACCTGAAAATGAAGGCATGTGAGGTGCTCCCCTTGCACATGTTCCATCTCTAAATTATCCCTTGCAACAAACAACTATTAGTGCTACAAAATCATGCAGCTTAATTCTGATTCAAACTTTCAATATAGCAGCACTTCTAATGATCCACATGAAGTCCTAATGCAACCATATGCTCCCCCTGAGACTATGCAGGCCTTAGTTTTTAGTGGGAGTTCTTTACTACTCATTTCTTCTCCAAATTGTGTGAGGTTGATCTTTGGCATGCATATTCTTATTAGGCTTCTTGATTGATTGGATTTGCATGACTTTCTTTCTTTGATTTGATTGCCTAAATCACATAGAAAACTTGTAGTCTTTGTCCTTATGGCCCACATTATCACAAACATAACATCTAATGTGCCCAAGAAACGTAGGAAAATGTTCATATCTTTTGCTGATCTGATTTCTACTCCTTGCTCCATAGGTCCTACAATCAACACCTTTATGACCAAAATGATTTCATAAGAAATAATACCCATAAAATAAATTTTTATACCTAAAAATTTTTGGCATTCATCTTTGAGGATCCTCCTTCTTTGGCTACTTATTTTTCTTGAAATAATTTATATTATTGTTCTTGAATTGGCTGAAATGTGCCCAAATTTTTTACAGCTAAAACACTTAACATTTCTCATATCTTTCTTTGGCATTTTTTGTGCTCTTCGGTTGGTACTCAATTTTATTGGTGGTTTATTTTATTGATGCTCGAACATTCTACTTTAGGTTCTTCTTTTGCTTCCTCATCTGTCCTCTTGATGCTCTTTTCTAATTCAGATTCAAGATTTTCACAGTGGGTGATTTGATTTTTGAGCAGGCTACTAATATCTTCTTCATTTTTTTTTCTCTAATTGATTTTTCAAATCCAAAATATCTTCTTTAAAAGAATGCTCCCTCTCTTCAATAATTTGAATCATTTTCTTCGAATCTTTGTTCTCTATCTTAATACCTTCAATCAACCTTGATTGAGCTTTATTTTTAGCTTCAAGGGTCACTAATCTTTTAATTAATTCACCTTTAGGTTCCTGCAATGGAAATACACCTTCCTCACTTATTGAGGAATCAACTTAAAAACTTTGATCATCAACTTCTTCAATAAACCCAAAATAATCATCACTATAATGGCAAGAAAATGTCCATGACTGAAAATATGGTTGGTGATACCTTTTGTAGAAATTTTGAATAATATGACACTTATTCATAGAGATTATCCCGATTATACACTATTGCGGAATACATGCATAATACATAACCTCCTCTACGTTGATCATCAATTTTGAGGAATTAAAAACAATGAAACATCAATCGCATGCGCACATTAACACCGTATGTAACCAGGGAAAGCATACAGCTGAAAACCCCACACTATCTGTATATTATAATGATTGAGAACATGTAACAATACATAGTACAATACTCCTTGCAAGTACTCAGTACTATCTCCACCTGTTACACACAAACTAGCTTAGATCTGATGCCTCAAATCTCATCCACTGTTTGCCTGCCTCCACTGCGCAATCCTGCATGAGAATAATGATGAATGGCTGAACCAAACTCATATTTTCTTGGCTGAACCACACAATCCTTATTGGCATTACTCAATCTTATTGATTGTGCAAGATCTCATGCACAACTATAGTCACAATTGATAGCAATCTCAACCTCTAACACTTGTCTCCACTGAACTGTCCATGCACTGAGTTAACTGATGTATTCTTTAGTTTATTTATGAGTTAATAATTAGTGAATTAATTAACAATTAATTCACATCACTCATCACTAGTGTATTTGCAGTTAAACTAAATACAACTAGTTCAACCAAGTCAAACTGAACACAACTCCATCGACTCCTCAATCAACTCCACCGAAACTCAACCACATGAGTTCTAACTAAAGTCCACCATGCAATAGCTCAACTGACCCACAAGAAAAGGATATTTCCTTCTAACAGCTGCATGTGCCACATCTATAGCTCAAACTAAAGTGCTCCAAGAGGATAAGATAATGTTTATAGTCCAAATATTATTATGAGCTAATAATATTTTACTGTTCTATTTTTAGCCTGGTAGTCTAAAAATAGAAACTACCCATATGTCTAAAAATACAAGTCCATATATTTTTACCAACATGACCAATCATCCACAAATAGCATCCTGCAACTCATTGACCATGATCCATATGTCTAAAAATAGACATAGTCTAAAAATAGACTTTGCACCAAAAATAGCCTTCAGGCCCACTTAGTGAAGGCGACTCCTTTCCACTAAGCTCCATCATCTTGTTGCATTTTCAACACTCCCTCCCAACAAGATATGGATTATCTGCAACCCCTATCCTGCAACTCTGGAATGTTCTGCATGCAACACATTTTCCCGTTCCACTTGCTCCAACAACACTTGGAACAAAAAACACTCCCAACTGACCACTTTGTTGGGCTAGGAACATACTCTGATGTTGAAGCTCTACCTGCTGCTGACAAGTGCTCTTTCTCTAACATCTGCGCTACTGCAACATCTCCATGCATCTCGCACCATTGCACACTTCTCTGTGCCACCTAGCACTGTGCAAAACAATTGTGCCTCTCACATTGCTGCAACCTGCTAGCTATGCGTTGTCCTGGGATTCCCTACATTGTTGCTCTCTCTGCTCCTCCATCCGCATATGTATCTACCCAATCAGTCAGTTCCTGCTACTCCACATCGGGGCTCACGTAGCAAGGTCTCATCCAAGAGGTTGGGTACCTCAAGGATCCTGCCCCTCCTCCTTGGGACGATCAATCCACATCACCCCACCTCCTACCTAGAGGTATGGCTGCATGTGATCCCTCAGCCCACTTGGATCAAAGTTTCCCCCTACTGGAGGTCTCTACATGAGTAGATGTCTCTACTCGATCTCCTCTCAGCTACCCTTGTTGTGGCTGCTCCACAACCTCCTAAAGCTGCTGCACCAATCGTGGCTCCTCCACAATCGTCTGAGACTTCTTCTGGCTCTGCATGTTGAGAGGTAATATACGCTCCCTCTCAACCACCAAGTCTCCATCAGTTGCCTCACTGCTCAATGCTTTGCATGCATCTTGAAGCTCAAGAGCATACCGGTTCTTGACCCATGAACCAATCTGCTTCACCTGTCTAGTGATGATGTGTCTAAGGAAAACCTTTCCCTTACTGAAGACTACATCACAGCCTCTGTCTTCCAGCATCAGCATCGACACCAAGTTTCTCTTCAGTCTTGGTACATACTTGACATCGGTCAAGGTAACGCAAGCTCCATGCTCCCTCTAAAAAATAACGTGCCTACACCTAAGACACTATACTTCTCATCATTACCCATCGCTACGAGTATCTGGAGATCTTTCTCCTCCAAAGTACTAAACAAACTTTTGTCACCGGTCATGTGGAAAGAAGCTCCACTGTTAAGAAACCAACCACTTCCCACCATGGATGAAACCATGCATGCGAAGAGTGTGAAATCCAACTCAAACTGTGAAGAAAGTGCCTCACCTTCAGGTCCTTCCTCTGATCCCTTTTTGGATTTCCTCCGTGGACAATTTGCAGCATAATGGCCCACCTCATGACAACGAAAGAATCACACTTTCGATTTGTCAACCTTCTTCCCATCATTGGAAGAACTGGATTCGGAAAGAGAACCCTTCTCCTTCCCCTTCTTTGCTTTGGCAGCCAAAGCGCAATCTTCTTCATCAGATTCCTTTGATGAAGATTCATCCTTGGTATTCCACCTGATCTCCTCTTGCACAAGATCTGACCGAAGGCTCTCCCATCCTAGCAATTTCTCTTGACCATTGACAGAGTCCTGATAGGAATGCCAACTCTTCGGAAGAACAAGGAGAGCCAAGCTCACCAAGTCCTCATCATCGACAGTCACCCCCACACTTCCCAGCTCATCTCGGCATTGGGTGAACTTCGTGAGATACCTAGGCATACTGTCTCCATTCTCACACTTAATGTTTTTGAGTTTATCCTTGACCACCAACTTCCTCTAGTCGCTCTTGCGTTAGAATAAAACTGTCAATGCTTTCCACATCAAGTATGGAAAAGCCTTTCCATGTAGGCTAGATACAATGTGATCCTTCACGCCCTCCAACAGAATCCTTCGACACATTGTTGTCTTCTTTTGCCAAGCCTCAACATGAGCAGCATTAGTAGGCTTTGGGACCTCAGCCTCTACGAACTCCTTCAACCCATTTTCATCTAACACCGCCTCCATCCTGTCTTTCCATGCAATATAATTCGAGCTACCTTCAAGAGCATACTCCAATTGCAATTCGTAGAAATACATTTCAACTTTGACACCAAGAAAAACACTGCTGCAAATTCGCATTACACCAGCTCAAAACTCAACTGCTTCTAATTTAAAATTCGTGAGAACAAAGTATTTCTCGTACAGAGATTGACTGTATGGGCTTTTACTGGATATCTTACTTTCCAAAGGAAGGATGAATCCAGAGGCTACCTGGCCTGATTACAGACTCTGCCTAAAGAAATAAAATGTAAACACTTTCTGAATAATAGATCTGATGATCAACAGCTCTGATACCATGTAGAAATTTTGAATAATATGACACTTATTCACAGAGATTATCCTGATTATACACTATTGTGGAATACATGCATAATACATAACCTCCTCTACGTTGATCATTAATTTTATGGAATTAAAAACAATGAAACATTAATTGCATGCGCAAATTAACACAGTATGTAACCTGGGGAAAGCATACAGCTGAAAACCCCACACTATTTGTATATTATAATTATTGAGAACATGTAACAATACATAGTACAATACTCCTCGCAAGTACTCAGTACTATCTCCACCTGTTACACAAAAACTAGCTCAGATCTAATGCCTCAAATCTCCTCCACTGTTTGCCTGCCTTCACTGTGCAATCCTGCATGAGAATAATGATGAATGGCTGAACCAAACTCATATTTTCTTGCCTGAACCACGCAATCCTCATTGGCATTACTCAATCCCATTGATTGTGCAAGATCTCATGCACAACTATAGTCACAACTGATAGCAATCTCAACCTCTAACCCCTGTCTCCACTGAACTGTCCATGCACTGAGTTAATTGATGTATTCTTTAGTTGCTTTATGAGTTAATAATTAGTGAATTAATTAACAATTAATTCACATCACTCATCACTAGTGTATTTGCAGTTAAACTAAATACAACTAGTTCAACCAAGTCAAACTGAACACAATTCCATCAACTCCTCAATCAACTCCACCGAAACTCAACCACATGAGTTCTAACTGAAGTCTACCATGCAATAGCTCAACTGACCCACAAGAAAAGTGTATTTCCTTCTGACAGCTGCATGTGCCAGATCTGTAGCCCAAACTGAAGTGCTCCAAGAGGATATGTTTATAGTCCAAATATTATTATGAGCTAATAATATTCGACTGTTCTATTTTTAGCCTAAGAGTCTAAAAATAGAAACCACCTATATGTCTAAAAATAGAATTTCATCTATTTTTACCAACATGACCAATCATCCACAAATAGCATCCTACAACTCATAGACCATGATCCATATGTATAAAAATAGACTTTGCACCAAAAATAGCCTTCGGGCCCACTTAGTGAAGGTGACTCCTTTCCACTAAGCTCCATCATCTTGTTGCATTTTCAACACTTTTACTAGAAGAATTGGTTCTTCAAGTTTTACAACATTCTTGGATTGTTTGCAACTCTTCTTTTCCTGAGTTTTCTTCTTCTTATTCTTCACCATAATCCCATGATCTTATATCAAGCGATCAAACTTCACTGAGATAACAACGCTTTGATTCCAATTGCTGGAGATGCATGCGCAGGGGGGTGAATCAATATCAACAATGTATATTTACTTTTAAAATTCATTTTCAATTATTGTAACACAATATTCATTAACCCGTTAGTATATTAAATCACATGTCAAAACACATAAGAACCGTGAGAAATAAATAAAGAATCATGCACAAGAAGACAAAATAATTTTCTGGTGGAAAACCCCCTCCAGGTCAAAACCCACCCTTGCTACTTTTGCACTGGTCAAATAATTATATCAATCATCAAGCAATTCAATTGCATAAAAGATATGAATGACTACTATCAGAGAGAACTATGATCCCCAACTTTATAGACACTCATCTATTCAACAATCCTTACCCAGCGCCCATTGGAATTATGAAAAAAATAGTTCTATGTATTGAGTTTGTTGGAGTACCCACTCCACTCTTCTATCTAACCCTCGTTTCAAAATATTTCAGGCTGGAGTTAATATGAATCACTCAAACAGAAAAACAGAAAAACCTCTATCAATATGGAATCAATACAATATAGAAAAACCATTGAAAACTAATCTGCATAACTCACTCAATCACTGCAACCATCAATGTTAGACCCTGTAACTAATCATATAGGCTAAAAACCATCTAGACACACACCTAGTCCCATAAACATGACTTGATAGTCTCTAATATTTTCAGCTAGGTGTAGCAACTCCACATCCTGCCAAGGCATCCATACACAAGGAAACAACCTGCACTAACATCTGCAACCACCAAGCTAATGTATGCAACCAAAGCACAAGTCATGTATCACATCACTAGCATAAAACCAATCCACCAATAAACCATGTACCAAACAACCATGTGCATAAACAATCACATACTACTAGGTTGAAATCATTGCCAACCAACACCAATGCTACTAGGTTGACATCAATGCGAACCAAACAACCAAGCCATGATGCTAACAATTGACTTGCCTTAAAGGAAATGCTTCAAACCACGTAGTGAAATAATTCATTCTTATTATAAGATATAGGTATTTCTTTGATGAATGTGTAAAGAGCTCACTAATAACATCTAGTCCTAGCTTTTGGAAAGGTTCCTCGAATGTTATGGATATGTAACACCCTCCTCCCACATCCACCCAAGCAACCATGCAAACTAGTGTAAACATGAGATGAGAGGCTGCTATTATTAGATTCAACCTCTTATGTGACCTTAAGGAAATGGAATCGATGGAAGCATCACACACAATCATCCAACATCAACAATAGAACCCTTAGGAGACATGTCAGCCATTGAGACAACCTCTTCCTAGGTCCTACTTCTATTCTGGATCTCTTAGGCCATAGTTGCTCTCATCCTATGGGAAAGGGAGCGACCAACAACCTAAAGTCACTCTCACAAGCTTTCCTGGTAGAGACCAAAGACAAAATTTCCCGTTCTATGCCAGCGACCCTAGGATTTAAGCTACGTTTTCAAGCCCAGAGCCCAGGCCACTACCTAGAATGGAGTGACAGCTTGAAATCACTAAAAATATAGTGATATAATGATGCAAAAGCAATAAGCTGAATAAGACCATAACCAGACCCCTACTATCCATGCTAGGAATTTCATAAAACATATCATCAACCTATAGGTGTAAACAACATAATTAAGTGTACGGATCTCATACTTATCTGAGAATCACTATGAACCATTGTTCCCTCATGTCATTTGCTGCATTATCATCTATCTGGCCATAAATACACTATCCATTCATTTACAAGTAAAAACATGCTGAGATCCATACATAGTTGTTGTCATAAAATATACATATAACCAACATAATAGGAACAAAATTACCATAAACATATCAACCATCAAAATCCATATATACATCAATACATTTTCACATGGAAATCAAGGGAATGAATTTCTCATTAATGAATGCAATAAACCAACCAGATATGGGACTACCACATTCCATCCGACCATAGAATGGCTGAGCTAAATCTCTCTTCAACCATTCACCCTCGTGACATATTCCAAGCATGAATGTGGGACACAAACCAAAAGAACCAACCAAGGCATACTGAGCCTAAACCACCTGACCCTCATCAATGGAAATCAGACTTTACCATGACCCATCATGGATCACTAGGCCAACACAATGAACACATCATAACAAGCTTTACAGTGATCTCCATCCGATCACTAGTTCAAAAACGAATGGATGCCTATTGGGACAGGGTCCCCTACGGTCAATTTTGGGGAAAAATCCCAAGTTTTTGTGATGTAAAGTGTAAAGTCTCCACATTTTGTGGTCGCGGAGTGCATAGATAGTAAGTGTCATAAAGGGATTTTCCCTTCTTTTATGTAAGTTGTGTCGGCTTGTATAGACCTACCCATGGTCTGTGGACCATGGGATTGTATAAAAAGGAGAGTCTTAGAGAGTCTAGGGCAGTTTAGTTCAGTTGATAGTTGATGATGAATGTAATGGGTCATTAGAGTTGAAGAGCAAACAGTTTTAGAGTAGAAGAGAGGCTTTGCATCTGTGTGGGCAGAGGCATAGAGTAGAGTCTATAGCTGAGTGCGCGGATCCCAGCAGTTGAGTGGGCAGGGTAGTGTTGAGTCTGTAAGAAAATCTGAAGCATCAATAAAGAGATTCTTCTAGAAATATATGTGTTTTCCCATTTACTTCTGTTATGAATGAATGTGTTTATGTTATGATGAATATTGGGTTTATGATTTAATAGTATATTAATGTGTGATTCTGCATGGTTTACATTGTTATATGAATGCAAGTAATAATACCTATTATGCGAAGAATATCTTAATGCATGCTAAAGATATCAAACACTTAAGTCGATCTAGGTAATAACAGACTTAGGAGTGATTACAAAAGTGCGTAAGTGGTTGATTCACCTGTTTAGGGTCCGAAAAAGGCAGTCGTAGACCTTCACGAAGGCCTAAAGGCTGGTAAGATGAAGTTATATCGATAAGCCTCAAGGGATTATCGATCAACGCAAAGGAAGGTTTAGGGCATAAAATGACATCATGACCATCTCTAGGTGTGGAAACTTAGTTCCAACATCCCCCCATACTGCTTCGGGTGAGACTTTAGTTTGCGCTCTGCGGATTGATGCCGAAAGGGCCAGTAGTGTAGGGATTTGTTTGGTAAAATTAACTCTGAACTTGGGTCAGGAACCACTAAGCCAAAAAATGGTTCCGTTGCTAGGACTGGGATCTGCATAAAGATATGTGTGATGTTGCATCTCTAGAATCCAACTAAGAAATAAATTGGAGATTGGTTGGATAGAAATATCCACGAATTTGCGACGCAAGAAAACATAAATTTGTGGTTGACGAAAGCATAGTGGTTGGATAGGCATTTGTACACAGAGATACACAAAATTTTCTTCTGTTCCTTCTCGGTCGAATTATATGAGTGGATCGATAAATTGGCAGACAACCAGGGAAGGTGGAGGCTTGATGGTCCAATAGTGTGGACCCCGGAGTTAGTGAAAAGATTGGAAACCTTTGATAATAAGATCATGCACACCATCGATCACTGGCTTAATCGTCTCCTCAGAGGATTTGTGACAGAGTTCGCAGTTGATATCTCGGTCAACTACAATGAAGCAGAGCGACGCTTCTTCAAGGGACCGCGAGTTAAGTATTTAATATCTTTGAACACTTTGATTAAAATTCTCTTGTGTGAAAAGCGGGTTATGCAATTACCTTGATGTTTGGAGCTACGTGAAGTGGAAAGTTATTCAAATATAGAAGGGGAATAGGACATGAATATAGCCAGCTGATTGATCCTCCTCTGAGTGATGATGAAGAAGCAGCATAGGCTTCTCCGCATAGCACTATCTAGCTAATAAGGTTAGGGTTCCCAAAAATACCCCATCCATCCACACCACCTCCATCTTCACCTCCACCACATACACCTTCGCCCACACTGCCACCACCTCCACCACCTCCACCACCATTCAATATGGTGAATACAGTGAATTTTCCCACTTTCAAGGGCTTGGGAAATGAGGACTAGAACCAGTTTTGGTTCATCATGAAGGCTGTGTGGCAATCCTAGAACATTACAAATGAGCAGATTAAGAAAAAAATGTTGGTTACTTCTTTACAGGAATGTACGCTAACGTGGTACATTAAGTACTGCACTGATAACCTGACAACTGCATTGGCAGACATTCAGACTGCACTGAATAAGGAATTCAGTAGGCCCAAATCTGAAGAACAATCAATCATTGGATTCAAGGAGATCATGATGACGCCTAGAGAGACACCCTAGAGGATGGATTAGAGATTGAAGTGCAAGATCCACGAAGCTAATATCAATCTTACGGATGGGCAACACTACGAATGGTTTGTGGCTTTGCTCTTTCCTCATCTAAGGGTTGCTTTATCACAACAAAAGATTGGAACTGAGGTAGAAACCCTGGAAATTATGATGAGATTGCATGAGACGCTGATTCAAGATGCTTCTTTGGGAGTTCAACAGATTTACGCAGAGTTGTAGAACCTTCGCCCAGAATTCCAAAGCCTAAAGAAGGATAGAGCGGCTCAGCTAGAAGTGCACAAAGAAATTTGGTGTTTGAAATGTAAAATTCAAGGGCATGATAAAGATCATTTCCTTGTCTTTGCAAATTATGTTTTAAGAGGAGGGTCGATGCCTCTGAGGCTGGAAGCTCAAGCACGGTCGAGTATAGGGCCTGCATTGTGGTGTGCTATCTGTTGATTAGCTAGAAAACATGCGACAGATAATTGCCACTTGCTGCAGAAATTTGTATAGACACCACAAAAACTCTTCTTCAACTTCTGCAAATTAGTAGGTCACGAGGAGTGCAATTGCCATAGTTACGAGTTAGTGATGGAGAAAATGCCAGTATATCAAATACAGACAAAAACTCGGCCTCTGAATCAAGGCGTTGGGGAGTGCAAGGAGGATATTAGGGGCACGGGTGAGGCCGAGATGGAGGAGGACTTGCACGAGGTCGGGGACAAGTTATTTGCTACAATTGTGGAGGGCCAGGACACTACGTGTGAGAATGTACGAACCTAACGTGCCTGTCATGCCGATACTTTACTTAGTTTGACCATGTGACCGAAGAATGCCTTGTATTAATATCTAAGATGCATGAAAAGGGGACACAACCTCAACAACCTACCTAGAACCTAGAGATGATGAGGGTTGAACTCCCGCAAAGAGGATCCTAATGTGAACATTGTGTTGCGAAGTGGAATGACAACTGGCGAAGATAAGGGAATGAGGACTGAAGAAAGGGTATGGGTCCTTAAAGCTCCAAAGAAGGAGGTTGGATTTGATCTATAATGTGCAAAAGAGACCTTCATGGAAGTGAAGAAAAGATTCGCTAAGGCTTCTACCTCAGGAAGTCAGGATAAGCAATATGAAGAGATGGACCCATCCATGCTTACTACCTTTCTGGAGAACTGTATGAAGCTGATACACGATAGCAAGGCTATAAAAGGATTATAGGAGTTGATGAATAAATGTGTTGGTAAAGAAAATACTCCTGATGGACTGAACGTGGTTAGGAAAATTGGTAAGCATAAGGCAAGAACAGGGTGCGAGATGAGGCTCGCCGCACAAATAGCAGAATATGAAATGGACCAAGTTATTTTAGATCTTGGGTGAGATGTGAATGTTTTTATGAAACAAACATGGGAGAGAATGGGGAGACCTGTGTTGTAGTAGTATCCTATTTAATTCAGGATGGAGAATTAGCAAAATACTATCCCCATGGGAAGATTGCAGGGAGTGAAAGTAGATATTGAAGGCGCGAGCACATTGGCTGATTTCGACATAATAGAGATTATCGATGATAGAAATCCCTCCCCTGCACATGTTGGGATCAATTGGGCTATTGACATGAAACTAGCAGAAAATCTTCCAAAAAGTCACAATAAAGACAACTAGAAACTAAAGGAGTTTCCTTTAGTGCGACTTTTTGGAGTTTCCAGTGCCGAAATATGGTGCAAATATTTGTGGTGAAATCTTGATTTGTGTTATTTAAGCTAGTTTTCTTTATTATATATATGGAATCAGCATCATGAAAAAACCCTAGGGAAATTCTATTATGCAGGGATTACCTACCAACCTTGTGATTTCAATGAATTCCTGCTGAATTTTAGGGAAATTAGACCAGTATAATCAACCAGAAAAGTTTCCAAAAAGTTGCACTATAGACAACTCAGAATTAAAGAAGTTTCCTTTAGTGGGACATTTTGGAGTTTCTAGTGCTGGAATCTGATGGAAACATTTGTGGTGAAATCTTGATTTGTGTTATTTAAGCTAGGTTTTTCAGTGTATATATGGATTTAACACCCTGAAAACCCCCTAGGGAACTTCTATTGTGCAGGGGTTACCCATCAAACTTGTGATTTCAATGAATTCCTACCAGATTTTAGAGAAATTAGACCAGAATAATCCATCGTAAAAGCTTCCAAAAATTCACACTAAAGACAACTTTAAAGTAAAGGATTTGTCTTTAGTGCGAGCTTTTGGAGTTTCAGGTGCTTGAATCGAGTAGAAAAAATTGTGGTGACATCTTGATTTGTGTTATATAAAGTAGTTTCTTGAATATATATATATATATATGGATTAAGCATCATGAAAAACCCCTATGGAACTTTTATTATAAAGGGGTTACCCATCATACTTGTGATTTCAATTAATTCCTCCCAGATTTTAGAGAAATTAGACCGGAATAATCCACCAAAAAATATTCTAAAAAGTCACACTAAAGACAACTCGTAACTAAAGGAGTTGTCTTTAGTGTGACTTTTTGGAGTTTCCAGTGTCGAAATCCAGTCGAAAATTTTGTGGTGAAATCTTAATTTTTGTTATTTAAACTAGTTTTTTGACTATATATATGGATTCATACCGTGAAAAACCCCTACGACACTTCTATTGTGTATGGGTTACCCATCAAAATTTTGATTTCAATGAATTCTTGCTGGATTTTAGAGAAATTAGACCGGTATAATCCATTAGAAAATCTTCCTAAAATTCACACTAAAGGCAACCTGAAACAAAAGTAGTTGTCTTTAGTGCAAATGTTTGGAGTTTTTGGTGCCAGAATTCAATGGAGAAATTTGTGGTGAAATCTTGATGTGTTATTTAAACTAGTGTTTTTTATTGGATATATGAATTCAACACCCTGAAAAACACCTAGGGAACCTCTATTGTGTAGGGATTACCCATCAAACTTGTGATTTCAATGAATTCTTGTCATATTTTAGAGAAATTAGATTAGAATAATCCACTGGAAAAGCTTCCAAAAAGTCGCAATAAGACAACTTGAAAATAGAGTTGTCTTTAGTGTGACTTTTTGGAATTTCCAGTGTTAGAATCTAGTCGAAAAATTTGTGGTGAAACCTTGATTTGTGTTATTTAAGCAAGATTTTTTATTTTATATATGGATTCAACACCCTAAAAAACCCCTAGGGTACTTCTATTGTGCAAGGGTTACCCATCAAACTTATGATTTCAATGAATTCCTGCCAGATTTTAGAAAAATTAGACAAGAATAATCCATTCGAAAAGCTTCCAAAAAGTTGCACTAAATACAACTCAAAACTAAACGAGTTGTCTTTAGTGCAACTTTTTGGAGTTTCCAGTGCCAGAATCGGGTGGAAACATTTCTGGTGAAATATTGATTTGTGTTATTTAAACTAGTTTTTTTACATTATATATGGATTCAACACACTAAAAACCCCTAGGGCCCTTCTATTATGGAGGGTTTACCCATCAAACTTATGATTTCAATGAATTCCTATAAGATATTAGAGAAATTAGTTGAAAATAATCCAATGGAAAAGCTTCAAAAAATTCATAGTAAATACAACTTGAAATTAGAGGAATTCCCTATAATTCGATTTTTTGGAGTTTCCAGTGCCAGAATCGGGTTGAAAAAATTGTTGTGCAATCTTGATTTGTGTTATTTAAACTAGTTTTCTTACTGTAGATATGGATTCAACACCCTGAAAAACCCCTAGAGCACATCTATTGTGCAGGGGTTAACCATCAAACTTGTGATTTCAATGAATTCCTGCTGGATTTTAGAGAAATTAGACCGGAAAAATCCACTTGCAAAGCTTCCAAAAATTTTCACTAAAGAAAACTCGAAACAAGAGGAGTTGTCTTTAGTGCGACTTTTTGTAGTTTCCAATGTCAGAATATGGTGGAAAAATTTGTGGTGAAATCTTGATTTGTGTTATTTAAACTAGTTTTTTCTATTGTATATATAGATTTAACAACTTAAAAACCCCCTTGGGTACTTCTATTGTGCAGGGGTTACCCTTCAAACTTGTGATTTCAATGAATTCCTGCTGATTTTAGAAAAATTAGACTAGAATTATCCATCGGAAAAGATTCCAAAAAGTTGCACTAAAGACAACTCAAAACTAAATGAGTTGTCTTTAGTGCGACTTATTGGAGTTTCCAGTGGTGGAATCGGGTGGAAAAATTTGTGGTGAAATCTTGATTTGTGTTATTTAAACTTGTTTTTTGATTGTAGATATGGATTCAATGCCCTGAAAAACCCCCAAGGCCCTTTTGTTGTGTAGGTGTTACCCATCAAACTTATGATTTTAGTGAATTCCTGCCGGATTTTAGAGAAATTAGATTGGAATAATCCATCAGAAAAGCTTCCAAAAAGTTGCACTAAAGGAAACTTGAAACTAAAGGAGTTGTCTTTAGTGCGAGTATTAAGAGTTTTAGGTTTCTGAATCTGGTGGAAAAGTTTGTAGTGAAATCTTGATTTTTTTTATATAAACTAGTTTCTTGACTTTATATATGGATTCAACAACCTCAAAAGCCCATAGGCTCTTCTATTGTGTAGGGGTACCCACCAAAATTGGAGAAACTAGACCAAAATAATCAACTGAAAAAGCTTCCAAAATGTCACACTAAAGACACCTCGTAACTAAAGGAGTTGTCTTTAGTTCGACTTTTTGAGTTCCCGGTGTTGGAATCCGATGGAAAATTTTATGGTGAAATCTTGATTTGTGTTATTTAAACTAGTTTTTTGACTGTATATATGGATTCAACACCCTGAAAAACCCCTACAACACTTCTATTGTGTGGGGGTTACCCATAAAAATTGTGATTTCAATGAATTCTTGTCGGATTTTAGAGAAATTAGATCGGCATAATCCATCAGAAAAGCTTCCAAAAAGGTGCAATAAAGGCAACTCAAAACTAAATGAATTGTCTTTACTGTGACTTTTTGGAGTTTTCGATGTTGGAATCCGGTGGAAAAATTTGTGTTGAAATCTTCATTTGTGTTATTTAAACTAGTTTTTTGACTGTATATATGAATTCAGCACCCTGAAAAACCCCTAGGGCACTTCTATTGTGAAGGCGTTACCCATAAAAATTGTGATTTCAATGAATTCCTGCCAAGTTATAGAGAAATTAGACGAGAATAATCCACTGCAAAAGCTTCCAAATGGTAGCACTAAAGACATCTTGCAACTAAAGAAGTTGTCTTTAGTGCAACTTTTTGGAGTTTCCAATGCAAGAATTCGGTGGAAAAAATTGTGGTTAAATCTTGATTATTGTTATTTAAACTAGTTTTTCGATTGTATATATCGTTTCCATGCCCTAAAAAACCCCTAGGGACTTCTATTGTGTAGTGATTACCCACAAAACTTGTGATTTCAATGAATTCCTTCTATATTTTAGAGAAATAAGAATGGAATAATCCATCAGAAAAGATTCCAAAAAGTCACACTCAAGAAAACTTGAAACTAAAATATTTGTATTTAGTGAAACTTTTTGGAGCTTTTAATGCCGGAATCTGGTGGAAAATTTTGTGGTGAAATCTTGGTTTGTGTTATTTAAAGTAGATTTTTTACTATATATATGGATTCATGTTATCAGGAAAACTAGTGTCTATTCAGAGCTGCTAGTCCCACTAAGACAGGTAGCTATCTTAGAAACAAACAAACTAAAGTCACTTGTGTTTTCCTTTACGAGAGATAGATGAGAAAGAAGCAGAGAGTACCAACCTCAGTATTTCGCTTGGCTCCTTGCTTGTTTCCTTTCCCCTTTGATAGAATCTCGCCACTCCTTCCTTGTTCTTCTTCAAAGAGTACCTGTAGAGTCAAAGAAGCATAATACCATCAAAGCATAGAGATCTATCATTGTAAACAATATAGGATCAGATATATATTGACCATACAAATGCATATATCAACACAATATTTAGAGATACACAAGAATATGGAGGAAAACTCAAATAGATTTATTGATAGAAGTAGTAGAAGAGAGGATTACAACCACTTGGTCTGACCCAGCATGAAAGCCCTCTTCACCTCATACAAAGCAAGATCACCCAACAATGTCTTCAAAGAGAAACCAACAGCACTTCCTTGCAAATTACAAAATTCCAGCCTTTGGATCTTTGGGATGAGGGATCCATATATAGATGTTTACAGGGGGGTGAGTCAGCTTCTGGGATTTTGATTAGTGTCATCTCTCTGATAGTTCTTGGTTCCACTTGGAGATTTCATGATCTCTTACTCATCCCTGGGTGTATTCAGAGAGGCAAGTGTCAAATGAGCTACTTCTAGAAGATTCTCAGGGTCTCCACCTAGCAAACTGCTTGTGCCATTTGTCTGCTCTCGCTCATCGCACCCTACAGAAGGGCTTTCCAGTATGCATCATACTTTTTGAATGTGGCAGGTGAGATTCATCGCACCTTTAGCACTGGACAGTCTGTATGGTCCTGCTTCGATTAGTTCTGAGTAGTTTTTCATGTTGAACTTCTGGGAGATGATGTAATCAGCTGACCTTTCTCCTTTAGGGTATGAAGCAACACTTTTAGGAACTTATAAGCCCTTGGTTTATGGAAATATATGATTGGGGTTGTAGTGCTCAAATATGTCTATAACAGTTGCCCCCTAAAGCATGAGGTCGTAAATCTTTTGATGTCGGGTGAAATGCTTTATAATGAGGATCCGAGGTTTTTTGAACTAGAAGGTGACCTGTAATAAGATAAAATACAATACATTTTCTTCATAATATTTTCATGATCTAGCTGAGGCGGGAATTCCCGTGATTAGCTTTATAAATTCATTTTCATGTACATAGGACAGACAACCGTCTGTGTGGCAGACTGATGATTTTGGTAGAGCCATCATCCCTTAGTTTGGATGATTATCTGTGCAGCAATGATGCACATTTGATGCCTTTATTTTCCTGAATATATCGCAGCCTGGATGGATGAAACTAGATCCGGGGTCTTCAAAACTCATTCAATCTTCGCCTGAAAGTACATGTCGGTCCATGTGAAAAGATGTTCTGAGGTCGAACATGGAAAGACATCGCCTGATTACCAGCTAATGATTAAGCTGTTAACAGGCGCAAGAGGAATCACTGATGATGATGATGACCCTCAAGGTACTGCAGTACAATTCACATGGTGTGAATACATGAGTTGATGTCAAACACCATGCAAAATATTTCGGTCAAAGGCCATTAATGAAAACCTGTCACTGGAAGTGAGAAACTTTCCATTGAGGCATGCAAGCTTCAAAGTACTGAAAGGTTTGTTCCTAGGTCAACTTCTTGGATAATGAGCTGATGTCGACAAGAAGTGACCCGTCATAGGAGGGCATTAATGAATCCCACATCTACGACGCGGAACGGAGCAAAGGATTTTATGGAGGTGAAAACAATTTGATGATACAAGGTTCAGGGTGGCAGTCATGAAAGAATGAAGCGTGAAGGTATTGCAATGGATGAGACACAAGCTGGGTAGGTGAATTCTCTGAGCGATTTCTCTTGAAAATATCAGCGACACTGAAATGGATTGGTAGTGCTAACCCCAAAAGTGGATGGTACGGTGGACCAATCGCGATATGATCGGTGAATGGAATAACCCAACCCGACTCAATCATGGTGATGGAGTGAAAGTGTCATGTTCAAGAGCGGCCTGCTACCAATAAAGTTTCTTCAAGTTTTCTTCCCAATTTTCCCCAGTCATTTCTGACCAGTACCTCTTTATTTTTTTCAAGCTTGAGGAGGATAGCATATGCTTGTTCTATAATTTTCCCTTTGGGCAAACCCGTCGCTATGTTTTAATGAGCCTAATGACAATGAAACTTGCTCTTGTCTGAATGGACAAGTTTTTCGCTATTGTTTTAACGAGTTTAATGACAAGGATAACTCGGTTCTTTTCAATTTTAGAGAGTTTGAAAAGAGATGGAAAGGAAACTCCAATATTCCTTTTTCATAATATAATCCCTTAAGTCCGAAAAAAGTATAAAACAATGCAAAAGGGATTAATTTTTGACAGTTTTAATGAGTCGAACAAGAAAAACGCTCGATATTTTTGTCTAATAATCCTTCAGGTCCAAAAAGATTAAAATCTAGAGGAGGGATGGCACTTCCGATCACTTTAACGAGCTGGAGAGGCCAATCGCTTGGAAATATTTTCATATTTAATGAGTCAGATGAAAAGAGCTTAAAGGAGACTCATTTTTTGAGGAATGAGTGATGTTTTCAAATAGCAGCTGGTTCCAGGTAATGTTTGGAACTTTTCAATCACGGTAGTGTAAAGAAGGTGGCTAATAGGATCACTCATCGCAGTTATTCCTCAAAAGAGGTAAACAATCAAATGGAGGCTTATGATCGGCTAAAAAAAGTGGAGGTGATGGTAAGAACATCACCAAGGCTCAAAAGCTGATAATAATGCGATCGCACTGGTTATTTACCGAAGGTGGGTTCATTTTTTAACGAGCTTAAACTCTGGTGGAACATATGCTCATTGCTAGGTTTATTCTTTAACGAGCTTGAACTTTGCGTAAATCTGCTCGTGCCAGTCGTATAATAAGGATGTCTCATTGATAGGTTCATTTTTTAGGGAGCTTGCACCATTCAAAATTTTGCTCCGACTCCTTTTATTATGTAACCTAGGAACGACAAATCCTACTAGTTTAAAGGGTTAACAACCTACAAACTAAGAAAATAAATGGTTGCTTTTCACTTTCATGCAAAAAGGTTTGCATGCCCCCAAGTATAGTGAAGTAGAGTTTCCAGATTACCCTTCAATTTGCAGACAAAACATTTGTTATGTCGGGAAAGGCATACCTTCTGACGGAGGTATCTTATTTCGGTCTAATCCCATTTTCCTAAATGGATGGGTGTGTCAAACTAGTCATATATCCTCCACGGAAACCCACCCTATACCTGAAGTTTTCTTGCTGAAGCAGACCAAGGTGCATGCCCCTTGGGTTTCAATCATAACCACCGTAAACACTCGCGCTCATTAGGTGGACGGATTGGAGATTGATGAGACATTCCTTGTGCAAAAAGACCTATTAGGGATGGCATTTGACTATTAGCTATGTGTGAACCGGGGAATGAAAGCTGGTATATGATTTGGAACACTTTGCCTTCATGCCGAAAACACATCACTCGAAAGAGTGAGGAAACATTAGCTCCCATGCTATAAATATAGTCACGCCCAAGGAGTATATTCTAATCTAAAGGTCCTTGGACTACCATTACATTCAGATAAATGGTTTTCCTTCTCGAAGTTATAGGCAAATTTGGAAGGATCCCTAACAACTGACTGGTTCCTTTGCCAAAGCCTATTATATTTCGCATCTCAAGCAAAAGCGATGGCGAACCAAGCGCTTTCCAAGCAGTTGAGGAAAGGATACTCACAAAAGCCCCTTCATCTATGATGGTACTCCCCATGACCATTCTATAAGTTTTCACTATGATTCAGAATGGTACATTGGATGGTAGACGAGCTCTACCTAGTAGATTCCAATTGAAGGAGACAACTAGGTTGCTTAGAGATGGGACCGAATAAATGGTTGAATACATCTCTGACAAACTTCCTTCCTACGGTGAAGGAATGGGTAGATTGCCCCCATGTTCATCGGAGTCTGTGTTTACGAAAATAATTTGAATGGTGTTTTTCTCATTCTCTTTGGTGACTGTATCATCTAAAGTTAAATCCTCTGAAGACAAGATGGGGTCGACTACCATCTTGACCTGTTGACTTTGGTCTGATATGGACTAACATGGTTTATCTTCAATGATAGGTGCTTCGACTGACAACAAAGGCATATCAGTTGGATTTTCAACTAGCAATGGACTCGGCAAGGGTTTCTTGTATCTAGGAGGAAGTCACTGCGGTGATGTAGGACGGTTATCCAAGACTCTTTTAGCTTTGTCCAGGAAGGGACAATGGTGGAAGGCATGATTGCCTTCACACAGTCTGCAAGGAAATTTAGATTTTCCTTTCTGCCCAATGACTTTGTTTTCACTAGTTGATGGTGTACTCTCAACATGATCGTCAGAGGTTGAGGACACCAGATTGTGCAAGCAGGGAGACCAGTCCCTTAAGATCCATGGGATGCAAGGACAATCTCGATGATAGTGGTCCCCTTTGCAGATGACACATGGAGATTTAGGTTTGGATGGTGCAGTGTGTGGATTTTCACTAGACGATGTACGGTTGCCCCTTTTTGCCATTGGATCCTTCTTCTTCTCCTCCTTCCCTTTCTTATTCTTCTCAGTTACTTGGTTTTTAGTTTTACTAGCTTCACCAAGTGAGGAGGAAGAAGGAGAGGGAGAAACAAATGAAGTAGAAGGTTGGGGGGTAACTCTAGTATCATCTAGTTGCTGATTCGATTGCTTAGGAATCACAGTGCTTTGAACGACAGAGGTCGAGAAAATCCATATTGGCAAGCCAATTGTCAATCTTGGAAGGGACAATGTGGCCATATGAGGTGCACCAACATCTCCCCAAGAGGAGAAAGGACTAGGATTTCCCCTAATGGGAAATCCTTGATTGGTGGACTCCATTTTCTGAACCTAAGATCAACGAGGGAATAGTGACATTATTCCGATCAAAATAAATTTTAGATGCTTTGACACAACTTGCTTTTTCAATTTTTAAGAGTCGAGAAAAAGCTAAAGATGACTCTAGTCGCCTTCGATTTTTAATGAGCCTGAAGTGAAAAGTGCTCAGATGGGCCTTTTCCTTTAAGGAGTCTGAAAAGGAACAAAAGAGACTACTCTGGAAATCTAGACAGAGGGATTACCAAACCAATCACAAAACTGCAGAATACTTTTTACGATACGGCAGTCAATCTTCCCCAATGTTGTGTTCAGTGCATTGCGATCGATAGGGCGGCAGACACGGCTTCATAAGGATAAAGGATATAGCCTATTGTGGTCTCCCAATATATACTTGATGGTACATGGGAGCACAAGTCTATGCTAACACTTGTATCTCAAAGAGGAGGAATCACCCAACCTACGATGAAAGTGATAGTTACCAGGCTTTACAACGCCAAAATACGTCTCTAACCTAGACTTCTAGATGTTGTGCGTTAGGTTCCAAAGCATTTTTATGTTCATTAAATTTATTTTACAGTTGATATTTCTTAAGAAGTTTTCCTTTAAGGTTCACCGCGTGATGTAGATATACAACTCCTAAATATGCAATCTAAGATGATAAACAGTCGTTTACTCTTCTTTTTGCAATGAAAATCCTAGCTACTAAGGAAAGAGAAGCGAAATCCTTTCAACATAGAGCAAAGAGCACACACTAGATGCACTATCCTAAATCAAAATGAACAAGCAATCTAAATGCAAATGCATATGCATGTATTTGTTTTCTGCTTTCTTAACATGTGAATGACAAAAAGAATGCTAAATACAAATCTGAATTATTTATTCTTTCAAAGCGACAATACTAACGATTTTCTTTTCAAAAAAACGAATGGAAGACAAGACTACACTTTGCAATTTTGAATTGAAAACTGCTTTCGACACTTGAAATACTATAAATTCAGATCAAATACAAGAGTAACAGTGTAATCGACTATCAAAAAGAGGAGGATTCTTTTCTTTGACTGAAAACGAAACTTGCGACACTTTCAAATCAATAGAAAACAGTTTGATTAAGTCACTATTTTGTAAAGGAGAATTGTAAATGGCGAAAAATACATAAAAACATTCACAATTCTTTGCATACTGGAGGTTGAATAATGCAAAGGAAGGGGGTTTCAACAGTGGTCTATTGATCACAGACAACAAAACTCCCAAATAAAGCTGAAGACAGTGAAGAAAAAACCAAAATTTGGAGGCGGAAATAGTCTTACCTGATCATTGCACCTGTAATACAGGGAAACAGGGATGCATCCCACCTACAACACATGGGAGGTGCGATGCATCCAAATTTCCAAGAAGAGACAGTGCGATGGTCTAGGGACAAGACCTTAACTTGGTTTTTCGTCACAGTTTGCAGCTTAGTTCAGGGATTTAGGCCGAGATAATAATAGTTAGTAAATACAAAGCATAAGGGCTGATCTAATGAGGTTACTTGAGCTACCTCTAGGCACTTAGGATGTTTGCAAGTTAGTTGTTTAGTTCATAAACAATCCTAGAGATTGACTGAAGCAACGTTGATCTACTTTGCACTTGCATAGAAAATGCAGTTCGAAGGCTAGCTGATTAACTTCAGGCTCCATCTGTAGTTTATGAAGTAAACAAATAGAGACAAGCAATCAAACTATTTGATCCCCAGTGGAGTCGCCATTTTGTTATCGGGAAATCTATTGTCTATTCAGAGCTGCTAGTCCCACTAAGATGGGTAGCTATCTTAGAAACAAACAAACTAAAGTCACTTGTGTTTTCCTTTATGAGAGATAGATGAGAAAGAAGCAGAGAGTACCAACCTTAGTCTTTCACTTGGCTCCTTGCTTGTTTCCTTTCCCCTTTGACAGAATCTCGCCACTCCTTCCTTACTTGTTCCGCTTCAAAGAGCACTTGTAGAGTCAAAGAAACATAATACCATCAAAGCATAGAGATCTATCACTGTAAACAATATAGGATCAGATATATATTGACCATACAAATGCATATATCAACATAGTATTCAGAGATAAACAAGAATATGGAGGAAAACTCAAATAGATTTATTGATAGAAGTAGTATAAGAGAGGATTACAACCACTTGGTCTGACCCAGCATGAAAGCCCTCTTCACCCCATACAAAGAAAGATCACCCAACAATGTCTTCAAAGAGAAACCAACAACACTTCCTTGCAAATTACAAAATTCCAGCCTTTGGATCTCTGGGATGAGGGATCCATATATAGATGTTTATAGGGGGGTGAGTCAGCTTCTGGGATTTTGATTAGTGTCATCTCTCTCATATTTCTTAGTTCCACTTGGAGATTTCATGATTTCTTACTCATCCCTGGGCGAATTCAGAGAGGCAAGTGTCAAATGAGTAGCTTCTAGAATATTCTCAAGGTCTCCACCTAGCAAACTGCTTGTGCCATTTGTCTGCTCTCACTCATCGCACCCTACAGAAGGGATTTCCAGTATGCATCGCACTTTTTGCATGTGGCAGGTGAGATGCATTGCACCTTTAGCACTGGGAAGTCTGTATGGTCCTGCTTTGATCAGTTCTGAGTAGTTTTTCATGGAGAACTTCTGGGAGATGATGTAATCAGCTGACCTTGCTCCTTTAGGGTATGAAGCAACACTTTTAGGGACTTAGAAGACCTTGGTTTATGGACATATATGATTGGGTTTGTAGTGCCAAAATATGTCTATAACAATTCAACACCCTGAAAAATAGCTAGGACACTTCTATTGGGTAGGGGTTACGCATCAAACTTGTAATTTCAATGAATTCCTGCTGGATTTTAGGGGAATTAGACCGGAATAATCCATGTGAAAAGCTTCCAAAAACTCGCACTAGAGACAACTCAAAAGTAAAGGAGTTGTCTTTAATATGACATTTTGGAGTTTCCAGTGCTAGAATCATGTGGAAACATTTGTGGTCAAATCTTGATTTGTGTTATTTAAACTAGTTTTCTGACTCTATATATGGATTCATCTTCCTGAAAAACACCTAGGGCACTTCTATTGCACACGGGTTACCCATCAAACTTGTGATTTCAATGAATTCCTATTGGATTTTATAGAAATTAGATTAGAATAATCCACAAGAAAAGATTCCAAAAGGTCACACTAAAGACAACCTGAAGCTAAAGGAGTTGTATTTAGTGTGACTTTTTGGAGTTTTCGGTGCTGGAATCCAGTGCATAAATTTATGGTGAAATCTTGATTTGTGTTATTTAAACTTGTTTTTTGACTATATATATGGATTCAACACCCTGTAAAAATGCTAGAGAACTTTTATTGTGCAAGGGTTACCCATTAAACTTGTGATTTCAGTGAATTCTTGCCAGAGTTTAGAGAAATTAGACCTGAATAATTCATGGAAAAGCTTCCAAAATTTATCACTAAAGAAAACTTGAAACTAAAGGAGTTGTCTTTAGTACGACATTTTGACTGTATATATGGATTCAACACCCTGAAAATCGCCTAGGGAACTTCTATTATGCAGGAGTTACCCATCAAATTTGTGATTTCAATGAATTGTTGTCAGATTTTAGAGAATTTAGACCTTAATAATGCACCGGTGTTAGAATACAGTGTCTATTATGCAGGGTTTACCCATCAAACTTGTGGTTTCAATGAATTCCTACTGGATTTTAAAGAAATTAGACAGGAATAATCAACCGGAAAAGCTTATAAAAGGTTGCACTAAAGACAACTCGAAACTAAAGGAGTTATCTTTAGTGCGACCTTTTGGAGTTTCATGTGCCAGAGTTTGGTCGAAACATTTGTGTTGAAGTCTTGATTTTTGTTATTTGAATGAGGTTTTTGATTGTATATATGGATTCAACTCCCTCAAAAACCCCTAGGGCACTTCTATTGTGCAGGGGTTACCCATCAAACTTGTGGTTTCAATGAATTCCTACCAGATTTTAAAGAAATTAGACTTGAATAATCAACCGGAAAAGCTTCCAAAAATATGCACTAAAGACAACTCGAAACTAAAGGCATTATCTCTAGTATGACTTTTTGAAGTTTCATGTGCCAAAGTTTGGTGGAAAAAATTGTGATGAAATCTTGATTTGTGTTATTTAAACAAGTTTCTTTGATTGTATATATGTATTCAGCACCCTAAAAAACCCCTAGGGCAATTCTATTTTGTAGGGGTTATCGTAAAACTTGTGATTTCAATGAATTCCCGTTGGATTTTTAGACAGGAATAATTCCCCGAAAAAGCTTCCAAAAAGTCACACTAAAGACAACTTGTAATAAAAGGCGTTGTCTTTAGTGCGACTTTTTCGAGTTTCTGATGTCAGAATCCGGTGGAAAACGTTGTGGTGAAAACTTAATTTGTGTTATTTAAACTAGTTTTTTGACTGTATATATGGATTCAGTACCATGAAAAATGCCTAGGAAACTTCTATTGTGTAGCAATTATCCATCAAACTTTTGATTTTAATTAATTCTTGATAGATTATAGATAAATTAGACGAGAAAAGCTTCCAAAATGTCACACTAAAGAAAACTTGAAACTAAAGGTGTTTTCTTTAGTGCGACTTTTTGGAGTTTGTGTGCCGGAATTAGTGGAAACATTTGTGGTGAAATCTTGATTTGTTTTATTTAAACTAGGTTTTGGACTATATATATGGATTCAACACTATGAAAAACCCCTAAGGAATTTTTATTGTGTAGGGTTTACCCATCAAACTTGTGATTTCAAAGAATTCCTGCTGGATTTTAGATAAATTAGACTAGAATAATCCACCAGAAAAGCTTCCAAAAAGTTTCACTAAACACAACTCAAAACTAAAGGAGTTACCTTTAGTATGACATTTTGGAGTTTCATGTGCTAGAGTTTGGTGGAAAAATTTGCGGTTAAATCTTGATTTGTGTTATTTAAAAAAAATTGGTTGTATATATAGATTCAACACCCAATAAAACCCCTAGGGAACTTCTATTTTGCACGGGTTACCCGTCAAACTTGTGATTTCAATGAATTCATGTCGTATTTTAGAGAAATTCCACAGGAATAATCAACTAGAAAAGCTTCCAAAAATTCATAGTAAAGGCAACTCGTAACTAAATGAGATGTTTGTAGTGCAACTTTTTGGAGTTTCCAGTGTCAAAATCTGGTGGAAATATTTTTGGTGAAATCCTTATTTCTGTTATTTAAACTAGTTTTTTGACTGTATATATGGATTCAACAACATGAAAAACCTCTAGGGAACTTCTAGTATGCAGGGATTACCCATCAATCTTGTGATTTCAATGAATTTATGCTGGATTTTAGAGAAATTAAACCAGAATAATCCACCAAAAAAGCTTCCAAAAAGTCGCGGTAAAGACAACTCGAAACTAAAGGAGTTGTCCTTAGTGCGACTTTTTGGAGTTTTTGGTGCTGAAATACGATGGAAATATTTGTGCTGAAATCTTGATTTGTGTTATTTAAACTAGTTTTTTACTGTATATATGAATTCAACACCGTGAAAAACCGTAGGGTAGTTCTATTGTTGAGAGGTTACCCACCAAACTTGTGATTTCAATGAATTCCTACCAGATTTTAGAGAAATTAGAATAGTATAATCCACTGGAAAGTTTCCAAAAAGTCGCACTAAAGACAACTCAGAACTAAAGGAGTTTCCATTAGTGGGAAATTTTGGAGTTTCCAGTGTTGGAATTTGGTGGAAAAATTAACTGTGATATCTTGATTTGTGTTATTTAAATTAGGTTTTTGACTGTATATATGGATTCAACACCCTGAAAAATCCATAGGGCACTTGTATTGTGTAGGTGGTACCCATCAAACTTGTGATTTCAATGAATTCCTACCGGATTTTAGAGAAATTAGATAATAATAATCCATCAGAAAAGCTTGCAAAAAGTCACACTAAAGACAACTTGAAACTAAAAGATTTGTCTTTAATGTCACTTTTTGGAGTTTCGGGTGTGTGAATACGATTGAAAAATTTGTTGTGAAATCTTGATTTCTGTTATATAAACTAGTTTCTTGACTTTATATATGGATTCAACACCCTCAAAAACCCCTAGGTGCTTCTATTGCGTAGGGGTTACCCATCAAAATTGTGATTTCAATGAATTTCTGCCGGAGTTTAGAGAAATTAGATCGGAATAATCAACTGAAAAAGCTTCCAAAAAGTCACACTGAAGACAAATCATAACTAAAGAAGTTGTCTTTAGTGCGACCTTTTGGAGTTCCCTGTGCCAGAATCTGGTGTAAAATTTTGTGGTGAAATCTTGATTTGTGTTATTTAAACTAGTTTTTTTACTGTATATATGGATTCAGCACCCCGAAAAACCCATACGGCAGTTCTATTGTGTGGGGGTTACCCATAAAACTTGTGATTTCAGTGAATTCTTATCGGATTTTAGAGAAATTAGATTATTATAATCCATTGGAAAAGCTTCCAAAAAGGCGCAGTAAAGATAACTTGAAACTAAAGGAGTTGTCTTTAGTACGACCTTTTGGAGTTTCTAATGCCAAAATTCGGTGGAGAAATTTGTGGTGAAATCTTTATTTGTGTTATTTAAACTAGTTTTTTTACTATATATATGGATTCACCACCCTGAAAAACACTTGGGGCACTTCTATTATGTAGGAGTTACCCATCAAACCTGTGATTTCAGTGAATTCCTATAAGATTTTAGAGAAATTAGACCAGAATAATCAATCAGAAATGATTCCAAAAAGGCGCACTAAAGACAACTTGAAACTAAAGGAGTTGCCTTTAGTGTGACTTTTTGGAGTTTCTAGTGCCATAATATCGTGGAACAATTTGTGGTGAAATCTTGATTTGTGTTATTTAAACCAGTTTTTTATTACTGTATATATGGATTCAACACCCTAAAATCCCCTACGGTACTTCTATTATGCAAGGGTTACCCATCAAACTTGTGATTTCAATGAATTACTACTTGATTTTAGAAAAATTTGACCAGAATAATGGACCGAAAAAGCTTCCAAAAAGTCGCACTAAAGATAGCTCGAAACTAAAGGAGTTGTCTTTAGTGCGACTTTTTGGAGTTTCCGGCGCGAGAATCCAGTGGAAAAAATTGTGGTGAAATCTTGATTTGTGTTATTTAAACTAGTGTTTTGACTGTATATATGGATTCAGCACCCTAAAAAACACATAGGGCACATCTATTGTGTAGGGGTTACCCATCAAACTTGTGATTTCAATGAATTCTTGCCGGTTTTAGAGAAATTAGACTCGAATAATCCACTAAAAATTCGCTCTAAAGACAACTCAAAACTAAAGGAGTTGTCTTTAGTGCGACTTTTTGGCGTATCTGGTGCCAGAATCCGGTGGAAATTGTTTTGGTGAAATCTTGGTTTGTGTTACTTAAACTAGTTTTTTGAATTTATTAATGGATTCAACACTGTGAAAAACCGCTAAGGCACTTCTACTGTGAAAGGGTTACCCATCAAACTTGTGATTTCAATGAATTCCAACAAGATTTTAGAGAAATTAGACTAGAATAAACCACCAGAAAAGCTTCCAAAAAGTCGTACTAAAGACAACTCAAAACTAAAAGATTTCTCTTTAGTGCGGCTTTTTGAAGCTTTCGGTGCAAGAATCCGTTGAAAACATTTGTGGTGAAATCTTGACTTGTGTTATTTAAACTAGTTTTTTGGCTATACATATGGATTCAGCACCTTGAAAACCCCCTAGGGCACTTCTATTGTGTAGGGGTTACCCATCAAACTTGCAATTTCAATGAATTCCTACTGTATTTTAGAGAAACTAGACCAGAATAATCCACCATAAAATCTTCCAAAAAGTCTCACTAAAGACAACTCAAAACTAAAGGAGTTGTCTTTAGTGTGACTTTTTGGAGTTTCTGGTGCTGGAATCTAGTGGAAATATTTATGGTGATATCTTGATTTGTGTGATTTAAATTATTTTTTTAATTGTACATATGGACTCAGCACCCCGAAAAATCCCTAGGGCACTTCTATTGTGTAGGGGTTACCCATAAAACTTGTGATTTAAATGAATTCCTACAGGATTTTATAGAAATTAGACCGGAATATTCCACCAGAAAAGCTTCGAAAAAGTAACACTAAAGACCACTTGAAACTAAAGGAGTTGTCTTTAGTGCGACTTTTTGGAGTTTCTTGTGCCAGAATATGGTGGAAAAATTTGTGGGGAAATCTTGATTTGTGTTATTTAAACTAGTTTTTTGACTGTATATATGGATTCAGCACCCTGAAAAACACTTAGGGCACTGATTGCATAGGGCTTACCAATCAAACTTGTGATTTCAATGAATTCCTACTGGATTTTAGGGAAAGTAGACTAGAATAATCCATCAGAAAAGCTTTCAAAAAATCGCACTAGAGACAACTTAGAACTAAAGGAGTTTCCTTTAGTATGACTTTTTGGAGTTTCCACTGAAAACATTTGTGCTCAAACCTTGATTTTTGTTATTTAAACTAGTTTCTCGACTCTATATATGGATTTAGCACCCTGAAAAACACCTAGGTCACTACTATTGCATAGGGGTTACCCATCAAACTTGTGATTTCAATGAATTCCTATCAGATTTTAGAGAAATTAGACTGGAATAATCCATAGGAAAAGCTTCCAAAAGGTCACACTAAATACAATTGAAACTAAACGAGTTGTGTTGAGTGTGACTTTTTGGAGTTTCGGGTGCTAGAATTTGATGCATAAATTTATGGTGAAATCTTGATTTGTGGTATTTAAACTTGTCTTTTCACTATACATATGGATTTAACACCCTTTAAAAATCCTAGAAAACTTATATTGTGCAGGGGTTACCCATTAAACTTGTGATTTGAGTGAATTCTTTACGGGGTTTATAAAAATTAGACTAGAATAATTCACCGGAAAAGCTTCCAAAAGGTATCACTAAAGACAACTTGAAACTAAAGGAGTTGTCTTTAGTATGAGGTTTTGAAGTTTCTAGTGTCGGAATCCTGTGGAAAAATTTGTTGTGAAATCTTGATTTGTGTTATTTAAACTAGTTTTTTTTACTGTATATATGGATTGAGCACCCTTAAAAACCCCTAGGGCACTTATATTATGTAGGGGTTACCCATCAAACTTATGATTTCAATGAATTGTTGGTGGATTTTAGAGAAGTTAGACTTGAATAATCCACCAGAAAAGCTTCCAAAAAGTCGCACTAAAGACAACTCCAAACTAAAGGAATTGTCTTTAGTGTGACTTTTTGGAATTTCCAGTTTTAGAATCCGGTGCAAAAATTTGTGTTGAAATCTTGATTTGTGTTATTTAAAATAGTTTTTTATTGTATAGATGGATTCAACACTCTAAAATCCCTATGGCACTTCTATTATTGAGGGGTTACCCATCAATCTTGTGATTTCAATCAATTCCTACCGAAATTTAGAGAAACTAGACAGGTATAATCCATTGGAAAAGCTTCCCAAAAGTTGCACTAAAGATAAATCGGAACTAAACAAGTTATATTTAGTACGACTTTTTTGAGTTTCCGATGCTAAAATCCGGTGGAATAATTTGTGATGAAATCTTGATTTGTGTTATTTAAACTAGTTTTTTGACTTTATATATTGATTCAACACCCTGAAAATCCCCTAGGGTACTTCTATTGTGCAAGGGTTACCCATCAAACTTGTGATTTCAATGAATTCCTATCAGATTTTAGAGAAATTAGACAGGGATAATCCACCAGAAAAGCTTCCAAAAAGTCACACTAAAGAGAAATCAAAACTAAAGGAGTTTTCTTTACAGTGACTTTTTGGAATTTCTGGTAACAAATTCCGGTGGAAAACATTGTGATGAAATATTGATTTATGTTATTTAAAATAGTTTCTTTTACTGCATATATGGATTTAGCACCCTGAAAAACCCCTAAGACACTTCTGTTGTGCGGAGTTGACCCATCAAACCTATGATTTCGATGAATTCCTATTAGTTTTTAGAGAAATTAGATCGAATAATCCACCAAAAAGATTCCAAAAGTCACACTAAAGACAACTCTAAACTAAAGGAGTTGCCTTTAGTGCAAAATTTTGTTGTTTCTGGTGCCGAAATCTGGTAGAAACATTTGTGATGAAATCTTGATTGTGTTATTTAACTAGTTTTTTTACTGTATATATGGATTCAACGCCCTGAAAAACATATGGGTCACTTCTACTATGTAGGGCTTACCCATCAAACTTTTGATTTCAATGAATTCCTAATAGGTTTTAAAGAAATTATATTGGAAAAGCTTCCAAAAAGTCACATTAAAGACAACTTGAAACTAAAGCAGTTGTCATTAGTGTGACTTTTTGGAGTTTCCGGTGATGGAATCTGGTGGAAAAATTTGTGGTGAAATCTTAATTTGTGTTATTTAAATGAGGTATTCGATTGTATATATGGATTCAACACCCAGAAAAACCTCTAGGGCACTTCTATTGTGTAGGGGTTACCCATCAAACTTGTGGTTTCAATGAATTCCTACTAGATTTTAAAGAAATTAGACTGGAATAATCAACCGAAAAAGCTTCCAAAAAGTTGCACTAAAGATAACTAGAAACTAAAGGAGTTATCTTTAGTCCAACTTTTTGGAGTTTCATGTGCCAGAGTTTGGTGGAAACATTGGTGATGAAATCTTGATTTGTTTTATTTAAACAATTTTTTTGATTGTATATATGTATTCAGCACCCTGAAAACCCCTAGGGCACTTTTATTTTGTAGGGGTTACTCGTAAAACTTCGGATTTCAATGAATTCCTATCGGGTTTTAGAGAAATTAGCCAAAAATAATCCACTGAAAAAGCTTCCAAAAAGTCATACTGAAGACAACTCATAATAAAAGGGGTTATCTTTAGTGCAACTTTTTGGAGTTTTCGATGTCAGAATCCGGTGGAAAATGCTGTGGTGAAATCTTGATTTGTGTTATTTAAACTAGCTTTTTCACTGTATATATGGATTCAGCACTGTGAAAAATGCCTAGGGCACTTCTATTGTGTAGGGTTTACCCATCAAACTTGTGATTTCAATGAATTCCTGATAGATTTTAGAGAAATTAGACTGAAAAAGCTTCTAAAATGTCACGCTAAAGACAACTTGAAACTAAAGGTGTTGTGTTTAGTGCGAATTTTGGAGCTTGCGTGCTAGAATACGGTGGAAAAATTTGTGGTGAAATCTTGATTTGTGTTATTTAAACTAGGTTTTTGACTATATATATGGATTCAACATCATGAAAAACCCTAGGGAATTGCTATTGTGAAGGGGTTACCAATCAAACTTGTGATTTCAATGAATTCCTGATAGATTTCAGAGAAATTAGACCGAAAAAGCTTCCAAAATGTCACACTAAAGACAACTTGAAACTAAAGGTGTTGCGTTTAGTGCGACTTTTTGGAGTTTGCGTGCCGGAATGCAGTGGAAAAATTTGTGGTGAAATCCTGATTTGTGTTATTTAAACTAGGTTTTTGACTATATATATCGATTCAACATCGTGAAAAACCCTAGGGAATTGCTATTGTGAAGGGGTTACCCATCAAACTTGTGATTTCAATGAAATCCAGATTGATTTTAGAGAAATTAGACTGGAATAATCTACTAGAAAAGATTCCAAAAAGTTGTACTAAAGACAAGTCAAAACTAAAGGAGTTACCTTTAGTGTGACTTCTTGGAGTTTCATGTCCAGAGTTTGGTGGAAATATTTGTGGTGAACTCTTGATTTGTGTTATTTAAAAAAAAAAATTGATTGTATACATGGATTCAACAACCAATCAAACCCCTAAGGCACTTCTATTTTGTAGGGGTTACCCATCGAACTTGTGATTTCAATGAATTCTTGTTGGATTTTAGAGAAATTAGACTAGAATCATTGACTAGAAAAGCTTCCAAAAATTCATAGTAAAGACAACTCATAAATAAATGAGTTGTCTGTAATGCGACTTTTTGGAGTTTTCATTGTCAGAATCTAGTGGAAACATTTTTGGTGAAATACTTATTTGTGTTATTTAAACATGTTTTTTGATTGTATATATGGATTCAACACCCTAAAAATCCCCTAGGGCACTATGCAGGGGTTACCCATCAAACTTGTGATTTCTATGAATTCCTTCAAGATTTTAGAGAAATTAGACTGATATAATCCATTGGAAAAGCTTTCAAAAATTTGCAGTAAAGACAAATTTAAACTAAAGGAGTTGTCTATAGTGCTACTTTTTGGAGTTTCTGGTGCCAGAATCCGGTGGAAATATTTGTGGTGAAATCTTGATATGTGTTATTTAAACTAGTTTTCTAATATATATATGGATTCAGCACCATAAAAAACCCCTAGGGAAGTTCTACTCTGCAAGGATTACACACCAAACTTGTGATTTCAATGAATTCCTACCAGATTTTAGAGAAACCAGACTAGTATAATCCACTGAAAGTCTCTGAAAAGTTGCACTAAAGACAACTTAGAACTAAAGGAGTTTCCTTTAGTGGGACATTTTAGTGTTTCCGGTGCTAGAATCCGGTGGAAAAATTTGTGGTGAAATTTTGTTTTGTCTTATTTAAACTAGTTTTTTGACTGTATATATGGATTCAACACCCTAAAACACCCCTAAGGCAATTCTATTGTGTAGGTGCTACCCATCAAACTTGTGATTTCAATGAATTCCTGCCGAATTTTAGAGAAATTAGACTGGAATAATCCAATGGAAGAGATTCCAAAAAGGCGCAGTAAAGATAGCTTGAAACTAAAGGAGTTGTCTTTAGTGTGAATTTTTGAAGTTTTAGGTGCCTAAACCCGGTGGAAAAAATTATGGTGAAATCTTGATTTCTATTATATAAACTAGTTTCTTGACTTTATATATGGATTCAACAGCCTGAAAAATCCCTAGGAACTTCTATTGTGTAGGGGTTACCCATCAAAATTGTGATTCCAATGAATTCCTGCGGGATTTTAAAGAAATTAGATCAGAATAATTGACTAGAAAAGCTTCCAAAAATTCATATTAAAGGCAACTCATAACTAAAGGAGTTGCCTGTAGTGCGGGTTTTTGGAGTTTCTGGTGTTGGAAGCTAGTGGAAATTTTTTTTGGTGAAATCCTTATTTTTGTTATTTAAAGTAATTTTTTGAGTGTATATATGGATTCAACACCCTAAAAAACCCTAGGGAACTTCTATTATGTAGGGGTTACCCATCAAACTTGTGATTTCAATGAATTCCTTTCGGATATTAGAGAAATTAGACCGGTATAATGCACCAGAAAAACTTCCAAAAAGTCGCAGTAAATATAGCTCGAAACTAAAGTTGTCTTTACTGTGACATTTTGGAATTTTCGGTGTAGGAATCCGGTGGATATATTTGTGGTTAAATCTTGATTTGTGTTATTGAAACTAGTCTTTTTACTGTATATATGGATTCAGCACTGTGAAAAACCCCTAGGGCAATTCTACTATGCAGGGGTTACCCACCAAACTTGTGATTTCAATGAATTCCCGTCGGATTTTAGAGAAATTAGACCAGTATAATCCATCGGAAAGTTTCCAAAAAGTCACACTAAAGACAACTTGGAACTAAAGGAGTTTCCTTTAGTGGGACATTTTGGATTTTCCAGTGCTAGAATCCGCTGGAAAAATTTGTGGTGAAATTTTGATTTGTGTTATTTAAACAAAGTTTTTGACTATATATATGGATTCAACACCTTGAAAAACCCCTAGGGAACTTCTATTGTAAAGGTGTTACCCATCAAACTTGTGATTTTAATGAATTTTTGCTAGATTTTAGAGAAATTAGACTGGAATAATCTATTGGAAAAGCTTCCAAAAAGTCGCACTAAGGACAACTTGAAACTAAAGGAGTTGTCTTTAGTACGACTTTTGGAGTTTTAGGTGCCTGAATCCAGTGGAAAAATTTGTGGTGAAATCTTGATTTCTATTATATAAACTAGTTTCTTGACTTTATATATGGATTCAACACCCTGAAAAACACTTAGGCACTTCTATTGTGTAGGGGTTACCCATCAAAATTGTGATTTCAATGAATTCCTGCCGGATTTTAGAGAAATTGTACTGGAATAATCCACCAAAAAAGCTTCCAAAAAGTCACACTAAAGAAAACTCGTAAATAAAGGATTTGTCTTTAGTGCAACCTTTTAGAGTTCTCGGTGCTGGATTATGGTGGAAATTTTTGTGGTGAAATCTTGATTTGTGTTATTTAAACTAGCTTTTTGACAGTGTATATGCATTCAGCACCCTGAAAAACCCCTACGACACTTCTATTGTGCAAGGGTTACCCATAAAACTTGTGATTTCAATGAATTCTTATCGGATTTTAGAGAAATTAGATCCGTATAATCCATCGAAAAAGATTCCAAAAAGGCGCAGTAAAGACAACTCAAAACTAAAGGAGTTGTCTTTAGTGCGACTTTTTAGAGTTTCTGGTGCTAGAATTCAGTGGAACAATTTGTGGTGAAATATCAATTTGTGTTATTTAAATTAGTTTTTTTTACTGTATATATGGATTCACCACCATGCAAAACACGTAGGGCACTTCTATTGTGTAGGGGTTACCCATCAAACTTGTGATTTCAATGAATTCCTGTTGGATTTTACAGAAATTAGACCGGAATAATCCACCAGAAAAGCTTCCAAAGTCACACTAAAGACAACTTGAAACTAAAGGAGTTGTCTTGAGTGTAGCTTTTTGGAGTTTCTGGTGCCAGAATCTGGTGGAAACAATTGTGGTGAAATCTTGATTTGTGTTATTTAAACTAGTTTTTTGACTGTATATATGGATTTAGCACGTTGAAAAACCCCTAGGGCACTTCTATTATGCAGTGGTTACCCATCAAACTTTCCATTTCAATGAATTCCTATTGGATTTTAGAGAAATTAGACCAGAGAAATCCACCAGAAAAGCTTCCAAAAAGTCACACTAAAGACAGCTCGATACTAAAGGAGTTGTCTTTAGTGTGACTTTTTGGAGTTTCCGGTGTTGGAATCTAGTGGAAATATTTGTGGTGAAATCTTGATTTGTGTTATATAAACTAGTTTTTTAATTGTATATATGGATTCAGCATCATGAAAAATCCCTAGGGCACTTCTATTATGCAGGGTTTACCCATCAAACTTGTGATTTCAATGAATTCCTGCGGGTTTTAGAGAAATTAGAGTGGAATATTCCACCGGAAAAGCTTTGAAAAATTAGCACTAAAGACCACTCGAAACTAAAGGAGATGTCTTTAGTGCAACTTTTTGTAGTTTCTGGTGCCAAAATTCGGTGGAAACATTTGTGGTGAAATCTTGATTTGTGTTACTTAAACTAGTTTTTTTACTGTATATATGGATTCAACACCTTGAAAGACCCATAGGGCACTTCTATTGTGTAGGGGTTACCCATCAAACTTGTGATTTCAATGGATTCCTATCGGATTTTAGAGAAATTAGACCATAATAATCCACCGGAAAAGCTTCCAAAAAGTCGCGCTAGAGACAACTCGAAACTAAATGAGTTATCTTTAGTGTGACTTTTTGGAGTTCCCAATGTCAGAATCTGGTAGAAAGCATTATGGTGAAATCTTAATTTGTTTGATTTAAACTAGATTTTTCACTGTATATATGGATTCAACACCCTGAAAAATCCCCAGGGAACTTCTATTGGTTAGGGGTTACCCATCAAACTCATGATTTCAATGAATTCGTGCCGGATTTTAGAGAAACTAGTCCAAAATTATCCATCGGACAAGATTCCAAAAAGTCACACTAAAGACAACTCGAAACTAAAGGGTTGTCTTTAGTGCGAATTTTTGGAGTTTTCGGTGCCAGAATCTGGTCCAAAAAAATGTGGTGAAATCTTGATTTGTGTTATTTAAACTAGTTTTTTTTACTATATATATGGATTTAGCACACTGAAAAACCCCTAGTGCACTTCTATTGTTTAGGGGTTACCCATCAAACTTGTGATTTCATTAAATTCCTGCCGGATTTTAGCAAATTAGTCTGAAATAATCCACTGGAAAAGCTTCCAAAAATTCACACTAAAGATAACTTGAAACTAGAGGAGTTGTATTTAATTCAACTTTTTGGAGTTTTTGGTGTCAAAATCAGGTGGAAAATTTATTGTGAAATCTTGATTTGTGTTATTTAAACTAGTTTTTTTTATTGTTTATATGGATTCGACGACCTCAAAAACCCCTACGGCACATCTATTATGCATGGGTTAACCATCAAACTTGTGATTTCAATGAATTTATGTTGGATTTTAAAGAAATTAGACAGAAGTAATTCACCAAAAAAGCTTCCAAAAAGTCACACTAAAGACAACTCAAAACTAAAGGAGTTGTCTTTAGTCCGACTTTTTGGAGATTCCAGTGCCAGAATCTCGTGGTAAAATTTATGGTGAAATCTTGATTTGTGTTATTTAAACTAGTTTTTTGACCATATATATGGATTAAGAACCCTAAAAGACTTGTAGGGAACCTCTATTATGAAGGGGTTACCCATCAAGCTTGTGATTTTAATGACTTCCTGTTGGATTTTAGAGAAACTGGACAGGAATAATCCATCGGAAAAGCTTCCAGAAATTCGCACTAAAGACAACTCGATATTAACAGAGTAGTATTTAGTGCGACTTTTCAGAGTCTTCGGTGCTGAAATCCAGTGGTAAATGTTGTGGTGAAATCTTGATTTATGTTATTTAAACTAGTTTTTTTATTGTATATATGGATTCAACGCTCTGAAAAACCCCTAGGGAACTTCTATTGTTGAGTGGTTACCCATCAAACTTGTGATTTCATGGAATTCCTGCCAGATTTTAGAGAAATTAGACAGGAATAATCCATCAGAAAAGCTTCGAAAAGTTCGCACTAAAGATAACTCGAAACTAAAGGAGTTGTCTTTAGTTCGAATTTTTGGAGTTCTCAGTGCTGGAATCTGGTGGAAAATTTTGTGGTGAAATCTTGATTTGTGTTATTTAAACTAGTTTTTTCACTTTATATGTGGATTTAACACCCTAAAAAACTGCTAGGGCACTTCTATTTTGCAGGGGCTACCCATCAAACTTGTGATTTCAATGAATTCCTCCTCTATTTTAGAGAAATTAGACTGGAATAAACGGTTTCCACTATCTCAAAATTCCAAAAGAAATATAAAGAAAGGGTTGGTTAACCCCAAGTTATTGACTAGTTACAACGGGTAGTAAAAAGTATATATGGTGGAGTCTGATAATAAGAAGATGTGGTTTTCTTCTCTCCTGCTGCTGTTGGGAAAATTTGTAATGAGTCGTGGTTATTGACTACTAATCGAAATTTGGCATCGCAGGCTCCCAACTCTGTTTCCTTCAATCTACTGAGCTTCCGTGCTTGGTTTCATCAAAATTCTGTAAGTTTCTAAGAGTCTCCCTAGTTTCTGTAGGTTCTTCAGTATGCCATAGCCGTAGCTTTACATCAAAATTCTGTAAGTTTCTAAGAGTCTCCCTAATTCTTCAGTATGCATAGCCAGGGCTTGCATTAATTATAAAAAATTATAAGTGATTTATGGTTTTTCCTTTTGGCGTTCAGAGCTGCCTTTTGATCAAGAGTGGACGGGAGGAGCGATTTATAGGGCCACTAGGGCAAACGTGAGTTATCTTATCTTCCCCACTATGTTAGTCTGAACGGAATCTCATGTGAAGGACCGATTTTGTGTTTTCTTTACCCTTCATTGATTTCAGTTGGAATTTTGAATTTGAGCCATGTGATTCATTTTATAAAAATATGTATTCTAGATCTATCACATATTCTTTTAAATTGTCTAGGCATTTAGAATCAGTTAGTGTTAGTTCCAAAAGTTTTGGTAAATTAAAAATTTATGTGATAGCAGATTTCACATTAACTCTACACAAGCTTTTATTTAGTTAGATTTTTGAATAATTTTACTTACAAAAACTTTTATTCAGTTCAAAAAACTTTAGTAATTTAAAAAATTATGTGATAGCAGATCTCTAAATAATTCTACACACAAAAGATTTTTTATTCAATTAAATCTCTAAATAACTCTCCACACAAAAGCTTCCCTATTTAATTAGATTTCTGAATAAATTTACTCACAAAAACCTTCATGAAAGTTATTCAATGTCTTCAATTTCTTAAGTGAATGTGATGTTGCACAACCTTTCCCAATTTTAGGTGTCACGTTGCTTTAGCGATTTTGCCTCTTTTTTATCTTAATTAAGGGCGTGCAATAGTAAGATGGCAAAAGATTCCTTTTTTTTCTTACCAGCGGTGGATTGTTGCATTTATCGGGGAATATTATGGATGTGAAGTTAAATCGGATTGAAGCATATTTTATCAGCCTTGTGGATGCGAAGTTAAATCGGATGTTGGATTTTGCATCCCTTTTATCATCATTTTTAATGCAATAGCTAGGGAAAGAAGCAGGTTTTCTGTGCCCATGAGAAAGAAGTGGAATTTCTGTGCTGATGAGGCCATGCATTTCTGTGCCTCAGATGTATGACTGACAAGTTGGACAAATAATAGAAGGGCATGTGATGCACAGTTATTGGATGAAAGGTTTTTATCGTGGACCAAACATAGGTTTCCATGTGGGCCAACCAGAGGGCGCCATGTGTCTCTATGAGAGGGTGCCATTTAGCTCTATGAGAGGCCACCACTTGTCTTGGTTTTTCACACCAAAATTTTGGTTATGGAATGGATGAACCTTCATACGAATTGAACCACCGACTACATATCAATTGATCAACTACTCAACCAATGTTCCATCATGTTTCTTGTTAAACCATAGTGGCCTAGTTATATTTAAGGTTGCTATGTGGAATATTGTACAATGATGTCATGCTAACATCGTCAGCTCACTGCGATGTACAACTGACAAGTTGGACCAATAATAGAAGGGCATGTGGCACATAGTTATTGGATGAAAGGTTGTTGTAGTGGACCAACCATAGGTCACCATGTGGGCCAACCAGAGGGTGCCATGTGTCTCTATGAGAGGGCAACATGTGGCCTTATGAGAGACCACTACTTGTCTTAGTTTTTCTTGCCAAAATTTTGGTTATGGACTTGATGAACTTTTGCCCACCAACTCCATATCAATTGACCAACTACTCGACCAATGTTCCATCTTGTTTCTTGTTAAACCATAGTGCCTTGGTTATATTTAAGGTTTACTGAAATTAGTGTTGGGGGGGGGGTTGGGCCTATCGAGCATGAAGTCATATTGTTTTTGTAACCTTTGAATAAGGGAAAAAGGGCGAGGCGCATGGAACCTTTCCCACGCCCATCCCTTGCTTTCATTGAGTTTTTGTGACCGTCGATGGAAGTGCAGGAGGGGCGAGGTGTGTGGCACCCTTCTTGCACCATGGCTCGTATTTCTATGAAGAGGTGACTAGGAGCTGGGTTTGAAGGTGCGTGGGCTATGGCATGTGCCCCATGGTCATATTTTTTCCATGTGATTTACCGGAAGCAGAAAAATAGGGGCCCGAGTTTAGTTAGCCATTCGATAATTTGCACCCAAATCGACAGGATTTGTGCGTTGAACCTGCCACCTACAATTACAAAATTTTTGCTTTGCAAGTTCGCCAAAGAATAGTTTCATTTCCAGTTTTGTAGGGAGGTCAAATTTGCAGAACAATTAGCAGAGAAATGGAGAATGAGGCCTAACTTTTCCATTTTTAAGCCTTTTTGAGCCCAAGAAGAACCTACATAGGCGATTTTTTTATTGTTTTGGACATAATGGTAGTGTTATTTTTGCAACTTGAGTATTGTATATTGACATAATTTCAAATTTAAACATATAATATAAAGGGCCAACATTGGAACCTCGACCGAGAGATGTAGCCTAGGAGGGGTGAACCTCGTCATCAAATTGTTGTGTTGTGATGCTACATGTTGTCTATTTTTAACTATTTAAATATGCATAATTCAACTTATTTTTTGTACTTTTTCAATATCAATCCATTTCCCATAAGACATAAACTAGCTTGCAAAACTTTACATGAAATTTTCAATTTTAATTTCAGATCACTTTCGTATCAGAGAATGATTTTTGTGAAGGTTTGATAGTTTTTGCAAATGTTTTTCTTGAATGATTTTAAGGTCTAATTTGAAAAGACGAGAAGGAGTGTTTGAATAACCAAACCCTTAAATTTTTTCAACGAGTCCACAAACTCCACCAGTCATGGCACATCAAGAAGAACAAGAGTTGATGTCTATGGATGAGAGAGCTTTTAGAAAGGTTGCAAGGAGAATGTTCTAATTAAGCAAAAGGTAATAGTGATGATGGGAGAAAGCCTCCACCTCTACCTCGTCAATCACCTCCACCCTCACCTCCTTCCTCACCTCCTTCATCTCATAGATCTACTCCTCCATCTCCAAAGGACATGCTAAGTCTCCTTTTCTTAAGCTTGATGTCAAGTTTGAATTTCCTATGTACAATGGGGAAGAAAATGTTGAAAAGTTGGATAATTGGTTTGGTCAAATTCAAGTCGATTGTAGCATTAAAAGTTTTTATGATGATGTCATAAATATCTTGCCTGCTTCTCTTCACCTGGAAAGGTGAAACCCTCATCTGGTGGGAGGCCAAAACTCAAGAAGATTTCAAGGAAGTGGTAAATTATCTCTTCTTGGAAAGATTTTATAGATTCATTAAGAAGGAAATCTTATCCATTAGCTTACATGCAAAAATAAATTGTGGATTGGAAAATTTTTAGACAAGCTAAAGGTCAAAGTGTCCAAAGTTACACACAAGAATTTGGAAGAAGATCTTTAATCTTGGGTGCTGATTTGTTTTCAGAAGATACTTTCCTTAAATACAGAGGTGTATTACATAGTTATTTGAGATATACTATACTTATTTTCAATCCCACGAATCGAAATGAAGCATGTGTTCAAGAAACTCATTTAGAATCAAGAGGCAAGAATGTTCCTCAAGAGACTAGCAAGAAACCTTTTAAATCTAAGGACAAAGTAAAGGGAAAGTTTAAAGACAAATGAAAAATAATGCTACTATCAAGAAAGAGGGAGAGAAAAATACCTGTAAACATTGTTCAAAAGATGGTGATGACGAAGACCATTCTTGGAAATTACATCCAGAAATGAGAGCAAAGAATTTCAATAACAAGGGGAACATAATACTATTTCTACAACTTGATAAGATTTTCCATATGAGGGTCATTACAACACATACAAAAGTTGATACATTGTTTGATATTGGATCCCAAGTCAATCTTATCTATTTATAATCTACACCTCATGCTAAACCTTACCCTTTGGGTTGGGCATGTGATGATTCCAAATTACAAGTGACAAGAAAATCTAAACTCAAATTCGCCATCACTTCTAATTTTATAGATAAGGTAGAGCTTGATGTTGTATCACTTGATATTTGAGGAATTGTTTTAGGGAGTCCATACTTGTATGACCAAAAATCCATATTCTATCGTCATGAGAACAAATATCATCTTATTAAAGATGGACTTGAGTATATTGTTGGAGCACATTGCAAGAAGATGAACTTATCACTTGTTAGTGTTGGTTAGATGAAAAGGCTTGTAAATGATAGTAACAATTTTGTGTCTTTGATGATTAAAGCTAAAGATAATGTTGAATATGAAGCTTTTATAGGATGTGATTCTAAAATCAAGCATGAATTGGTTGAAGTTGTTAACACTTATGAAAATATATTTCAGGAACCTAAAGGGTTACCTCAAAAAAGAGGAATCCAACATGAGATTCATTTGCAGTAAGATGCACCACTTCCAAATATTGGCATGCATAGAATATCATTTTTGGAGAATGTAGAGATAATGAGGAAAATTCAAGATCTTCTCAACAAAGGGGTCATCAGGCCTATCACATCTCGTTATGGGTCGCTTATTGTCCTGGTCCCAAAGAAAGATGGTGCATGGTGCATGTGTGTGGATTTTCCAGCTTTGAACAAGATCAGGTAAAGAATTGTTATCCTCTTCCTCACATTGATGATTTGCTAGATCATTTAAAGGAAGTTATTTACTTTACTAAGTTAGATTTGAGAAGTAGTTATCATTAGATAAGGATAGCTAAAGATGATATTTGGAAAACTTCATTCAAGACAAAACAAGGTTTGTTTGAATGGTTAGTTATGTGTTTTGGGATTTGCAATGCACCTGCCACATTCACGAGAGTTATGAATGATGTATTGTGGCCATTCCTTGATGATATTTTCATAGTCTACTTAGATGATATTCTAATTTTTCGTAAGACTTGCAAAGAGCATGTGAAGCATGTGAAACAAGTTTTAGATGTCTTGAAAAAGGAAAAATTGTACTTGAGGATGTCTAAATGTGGATTTGGGAAAACCTCTTTGGTTTATTTGGTTCATATTGTAGGAGGGGATAAATTGTAGATTGAACCCTCAAAATTTTATGTCATTGTGAATTGGTCTAAACCCAACAATGTAACAGAAGTTTGGAGCATTTTTGGAGCAACCAATTATTAGAGAAAATTTATCGCTAACTTCTCGTTCATTCCAACACCATTGCATGCTTTGACAAGTGTGAAATAAGTCTTCTACTGGAGATGCAAAAAACATAAATCCTTCAACACTTTGAAAGAGAAAATAAATACAACTCAAGTTCTAGTACTTTCAGATCTGAAGAAACCATTTAAAATTCAAAACAATGCAAGACAATATGCTATGGGAGCAATTTTTATACAACATGGTAAGCTAATATGTTATCATTTTGAAACATTTACCAATGAAGTAATTAACTATCCAGCTTATGATAAAGAGTGTATGCTTTGGTACAAAGCGTGAAGAAATAGAAGCATTATTTGATGGGTAAAGAAATGATTATTCATACTAACCATCAACATTTGAAATATTTACAATCGTAAACCAAACTACAACAAGTTAGACATTTCGGGTGCATGGGATTCCTACAACAATTTCACTTGGTAATCAGGTATAAGAAAGGTATATACAACAACGTTGCAGATATTTAATCAAGGCCTATTGTTAATGCATCTATTATTATTAAGCATAACTCAATCATGTATGAAAGTTGTATTAAATAGTATGCTCAGGATGAAGATTTTAAAGATGTCTATGCAATTTTGAGTCAAGGAAATCATGTTCAAGAGTTGGATTATCATGTTCATAACAACTTGTTGTATCATCTTAGCAAGTTATATGTTCCACAGGGTGAAAGAGTCAATGTCGTAAGGGAATCACACACTTCTTTTATTATTGGCCACTATGGTGTAGAAAAAATAGTTTCTCAAATTCATAGGTATTGTTATTGGCCTCACCTGAATGAAATTGTTTCAAGATATGTGAAAGGATGTTCCATGTGTGCTACTAGCAAGCCAAGTAATAGGAAATTGGGCTTGTACACACCACTTCCTATTCCTTCTCGTCTTTGGGAAAGTATTTCTATGGATTTTGTTGGGGGAATTCCAATGTCTATAAATGATCATGATTATCTATATGTTGTTATGGACTTGTTAATGCTATGAATTTTCGTTGTGCCAACAACGAGGACTAACCTGATCACAGACCCCAATTGGATCCGCTTTCATTTGGAATGGCTAGTTCCAACGGGTTTTAAAGGATCTTGTAAACTGTTATAGGTGTTGAAAGATTTCTTCTTAGAGGAAGACTTCAATTAAATCAACAAAAGAAACAACTAACCTATATGTATCAAACCCTATCTACAATAATTCTAACTACTTATGCTAGTCCTAACTATTCTAATTAATCCTGTAGGAGCATAACAAAAAGAGGTTAAACATCATATATAGATTCCAAGTCCAAATGAATTAATTACTGGTTCACAGATGAACAAGGCTATATTAAATCTTAATTGAAATCTAATTACTCATACAAGAATACACATTCCTTTCCATACAAATGAAACTTGCAGCTAATGTTTAACAAGGTTTCGAATCAACAACCTTTCATGAATTAACCATGGTAACAAATTATATTTGAATAACCAAGACTGGTCATGAATTGTCTGTTATCAATATGCACAAAAACAAAACATATTCATATTTATGCCAACAACAACACCCTAATTCTAAACACATGAAAGAAGGGAAAATAAATTTGAAAAAGGCTTCTTGTTGACCCAAACAGTCTTCTTTATTAGCACAATAAACCAAAAGATGTTTTGCCCAAAAAAAGTCTTGTACCCATCTCCATAGGTAATACCTATGTAGAGAAGATTAACCCTTTGTCTTCTCTCCCCCGAATTTCCACCTCCTTGCTCTTTTCCATATACACATTAAAATACGTAGATGTAGAATCGATTGGTGAAACGACTAACACGTAGAGGGCATATCTGCTGGAGCACTTCATTTCCTAGGGAAATGAATAGATGTTGATTAAAATAGAATAACTGCATGTCATCTCTTCACACTTGTATTGAGCGGACATTATTCCCTATTATTTCCTGAAGGAAACTGATGACACTCCACTCATCATCCTAGATCTGGTGTCATTGAAGGTGTGTTTGGAGGTAATAACATCTTGATGGATTAACACTGTCATGAGTGCTTCTTCTTGACATAGAACGTGCCTCCATTATGCACTATGGTGGTTCGTATCCCTTTCCTGTAGAGTATGTCCTTTTGCAGCATCGACATCAGTGGTGCAGAGGTATCATCTTGATATAAATCACATTTATTCGTTACTGGGTCCACTCAAACTCGCCTTTCTTCTCTTGGCCCTTGCCTACAAAAATAGTTCATATTAGCTATGATTATGAGAAATATGACAAACATGCCCATAAACAAACATTGCATTCAACCACAGTTTCTATTTAATCTCACAATGCAGAGCAACTATAATTATTAAACCACTGAACCTGTTGTAACATGTATTCTCATTGTCCATAATATTCATTTTTATTCAAGGATTGCTTTGATAATGCTTCAAAAGCGGACCATTCACTCTATCGGATTTTTTTTTAAAAACCCGGACCACAACACTTTATCGGAATACATGGGAATAAATGGGAAAACCCGCAATCGAACCATAAGGCCGAACTTCAAATACTATACACCCAGATCTATAATCATCATCGAGTCCACTCATCACCCCTTCGCATATCGCATGTCGCTTCACTTTCTCTGACTGCCGATTGTGATTTGCTATTGGACAAACCTGAAAATATATAAGTCACGTTTAATAGTCCCGACGGGTCCGCCACATTGCATCGTGCCTTATGTATAGGTCTTGGGCTCCGTCGATTGCGATTTTTGATATGCCGGACCTGAAATATATATGCGTTGCAGTGAATAAATGACGGCGGGTCCACCATATTGCATCGTGCTTTATGTATGGGACTTGGGCTTCATCGATTATGATTTGAGATAGGTCGGACCTAAAATATATATTTGTCATGGTCAATAAGTCTGGTGTATCGCGGTGCGCCTTATGTATCAGTGTTGAAAGTGCCGATTGCGATAAGTGATGAAGGCATGCATCGAGAGATGTGTAAAGGCCGAGGAAGCTTAAAAAGGGTAAGTTATGCATATTTGTATAGTACTTATATTATCAAAGCATTGATATAGAAATAAGGACGCGAAAGAAGGTTTTGAGGGTTGATTCCATATACACCCATAGCAAAGAGTAGGGGTTGGTTATATGTGTGGGCATAGAGTGCCATGAAGGTTTATGAGGATTGAAAGGTCCCGATGAAGGATATGAATGAAGGGCTAGACTAGGCTATAAATGAATCATTCCGCATGGGTTCCACTTCAGCATTAATCGCTTTAGGCAGGATAAAGACAAATAGCTTCTACTTACCGATAGGGTTTTGACAGGCATTCTCCAATGGTCATATTATGGGATTTATTGACCTTCCTTTACATGTTTTCTACTTTCAAAATCTTTTCAGGCCATCACCGGTCTATTAATAGTTGTTTAGGTGTGTACCTCAGCTCTTTATTGCTTAGCAAACTTGATGTAGATATGTTTATCTGCACTTTATTTAGGAATTTTAGTGTTATACTTTCGTATGATTGAATGGGGCATAGTCATGGATCATGCCATATTTTTAAACTACTTAAGCAAGGTTGGGCTTGCTGTGTCAACTGGTACTCTGAGTCCAGCAAAAGTCCCTACACCAACCGGCTTCCCAAACGACCTGTCCTTCCAGATTGACACAGGGACTCAACATTTCATTTTCTTTTACATAAGTCCTTCCTGTTTCAGGCACAAGGACTAGAGCACAATTAAATTTTCCATAGGATATGTGACAACGAGCTTAGCCCATGAGAGGAGGTTTACTTGTAGATGACAAATATTGTAAATTTTAGTGTGGTGGACGGAACCAATGGAGAATGACTGAAAACCTCATAGACAAGTATAGGCTAGGTTTGGATAGGATTTTAAAAATGCAACGTTCCGCTATGCTAGTCCAGCTATGGTTACACATTTTTCATTTTATAAAGATGCCCCTGCATGCTCTAGGTATCCAGGTTATCAACAAATCCTACCTAGTTCCCAATAGATACCAATGAGTGGATTTGATTTGAATTTCATTGCTGATTTTCCAGTTCTCATAGGCTCATTGAAAGTTTGCTTGATTTTCGAGGTAACGATGAATTTAGGATTAGCAAACTCATCAACAAGTTACTGAGGGAGGAAAAAATATGAAGGTGGGGAATGAGGGAAATTTGAAGAGAGTTATAAAGGTGAAAACGAGACTGAAGGACCGAAATCAATTGGCTAAAAAGGACTGAAATTTAAAACAATAGGAAAATAAAATTTACGAAAAGACAAGAATGGACAAGACGAAAATATAACTTAAGCTAACAACAAAATAAAACGAATCCTAACCTACTCAGTAGGTAACCACCATGTGGTGGCTACTAGAAGTATCTCTTAAGATGTTGGCCATCAATAGGGAGTTTTTCAGTTTCTCCCTGTAAAGTTTTCAATCTGTACGTTCCCTGACCAATTTTTTCCTCAACTTGGAACGAGCCCAGCCATAAGTGTTGGAATTTCATGTGCTTACCTTTTGGCTCACTCAACCTGTCCCATTTCAAGACTAGCTCTCCTACTTGGTAATCTTTATCTCCTTCCAGATGGTGATCAAACCATCTCTTCACAATCATTTGGTGATTTCTAAATTTATTTCTGGCTTTATCTCTCAATTCCTCTAACCTCACTAGTTGGTTGATCCTTTTTTGAAGTAAGGCTGAAGGGGTCCCTCTCGAAGCTTGGGAGAGCTGTAAAGAGGGGAGGGTAACATTGGGAGGTAACATGGCTTCTTTCCCGTAGACGAGGAAGTATGGGGAGTTTCCTAATGTTATTTTTGGGGTGACCCTATTGGCCCAAAGGGCGTCTGTTAAAGCATTGTGTCAATTCCTCTAGTTGTCGACGATAGATTTACGAATTATGCGGATGAGGTTTTTATTTGAGGAATCTGTAATTCCATTTCCTTGGGGGTAATAGTTTGATGCATACCTTATGTGAATTGATTTGTCGATAGAAAATTCAATCAATTTTAGTGATGAAAAGTAAGAAGCATTATCAAATATGAGAGCATCGGGGATGCCAAACTTGTTGATAATAAATTTCTCAATAAAAGATATTACCTCGTCTTCGTTAACCTTCCAAATCGGGATGGCTTCAGTCCATTTAGTGAAGTAGTCGGTTGCTGTGAGTATATACTTATGTTGTTGTGAAGAGTTCAGAGTGATCTCACCTACGACATCTAGGCCCCATTGCTAGAACGGGCGATAAATCATAATGGGCCTGAGGGGAACTGAAGGCTTTCTTTTTCGTCCTACAGTAGTTTGACATACCTTGCATTTTCGAGCATAGGCATGCGAGTATGTGAACACTGTGGGCCAATAATATCCAGCTCTTAATATTTTGTGAGCAGTGGTCTCTCCTCCATAGAGACCACCTGTTGGGCCATCATGCATTTCTTTCAAGACATGATCAGCATCATCCTTTTCCAAATACCTTAGCCAAACTCCATCATAATTTTTTTTCTATAATGTGTGATTGGCCAAGTGATACTGATTAGATTTCAATCTAAGCGCTCTCCTTCATGATGCATCCATGTGCTCAGGACATGATCCCCATGTTAAATAAAAGCGTATGTCGTAATACCATGACTCTGTAGGAATTTACAGGGTAAGTTTCTCAGAAAGAACACCAAAAGGACACCGCTCACAACCAGATCTCAAATCAATACACCAGTATTTTTGACGTGGTTAAAACCCTCAAAGTGCAAGGAGGGAAACAGTCCACGGCCTGTCCCAACGTGGGTACTACAGGCAATTTATTAATCAAAGAATGAAAATTTACATAAGCTTCTCTCATGCACGGATTACCCGAACAATGACCCTCCATGCGCTTTAAATAGAACTCATGGACCAATCGGGTGTCAAGCCACGGATCAAGTGTCGGTAATACCGAGGTGAGAGTGAACCGTCGGATCACTACATATCGTGACCGTCGGATTGTAAGTTACAAAATGTACAACGGTAAAGAAACACACTTTACCTAACTCTAACCTAACTCTATACTAGACCAAGTTGAACTTAACTATATCCTATGTGTCGGAATATCCTAACATCCCCCCTTAAGAACAACTTGGGATAGGATTGAAGGATTTACAAATATGACACAATAGGAGAAGGAAGGAGGCACTAGAGCCTATCCCCCCTTAGTGACAACTTCCTGAACTCCAAGCATATATCGAAGTTTAGTGAACTTCGCCTCTGTGAGAGCCTTTGTGAAGATGTCTGCAACCTGATCATCTGTTGGACAATATTGCACTTCAAGAACATGGTCATGAATGAGCTTTCTGATGAAGTGCATGTGTAGTTCAATGTGTTTGCTGCGCTGATGCTGGACTGGATCTTTGCATAGCTGAATGGCACTTTGATTATCACACCAAAGTGTGGTTGGATGCTGCTGCTCAAAGCCAAACTCTGATAGGATCTGACGAAGCCACAAGGCTTCCTTACTAGCTTCCACGGCACCACGATACTCTGCTTCTGCTGACGAAAGAGAAATGGCAGCCTGTTTCTTACAAGCCCATGTAATAGGTCCTGAACCAAGAGTGAAGACATAACCGGCAGTAGACTTCCGATCATCAGGGTCACCAGCCCAATCAGAATCAGTGAAACCAACTAACAGAGGAGCTGCTTTGGCACTGTAATGAATCCCAAACTGTACTGTACCTCGAACATAACGAAGTATTCTTTTAGCTGCTTTCCAATGACTTTCACGGGGGTTTTGCATAAAACGAGCAACAAGGCCAACAACAAAGGAAAGATCAGGACGAGTATGGGTTAAATACAAGAGTTTTCCGACAAGTTGACGGTATAAGGTAGCATCAACTTCAGGAGAAGTACAAGAGACTGAAAGTTTGACTCCAGACTGAAAGGGAGAAGGGGCTGGCTTACAGTCTTCCATGTGAAAATGACGAAGAATATCACAAGCATACTTGGACTGGGAAAGGAAAATACCCTCCTAGGATTGCAAGACTTGAAGACCGAGAAAATAGTGTAAGTGTCCTAAGTCTGTCATTTCAAATTTCTTTTTAAGGCTAGACTTCACATGGTTTATAAGGTTGGGATCACTACCAGTAAGAATAAGATCATCAACATAAAGAACAAGGATGATAAGAGAGTTGCCCACTTTCTTGGTGTAGACAGTATTGTCAGAATGACACCTAGAAAAGCCAGATTCTAAAAGAAAGCTATCCATTTTGGCATACCAAGCCCGAGGAGCTTGCTTGAGGCCATAAAGGGATTTCTTAAGTCGACAAACAAGGCTGGAGTCTGTTTGTATGAAGCCAATGGGTTGTTCCATATAGATTTCTTCCTGCAAGTCCCCATGCAAGAAGGCAGATTTAACATCCATCTGATGGACTTCCCATTTTAAAGAGGCAGCAAGGGAAAGAACAAGGCGGATAGAGTTCATTTTGGCAACAGGGGAGAAGGTTTCAGTGTAGTCAATGCCTTCAACCTGTGAAAAGCCCTTAGCAACGAGACGAGCTTTATGTTTATCAACTTTCCCATCTGGTCCATACTTGGTTCTGTAAACCCATTTACATCTAACAAGTTTGCGTCCCTTTGGTAGAGGAACAAGATCCCATGTATCATTTGTCATCAATGAATGATATTCTTCATTCATAGCTGCTTCCCAATGTGGATGGCCTGAAGCTTCTGCAAAAGTGTCAGGATCATGATTTACTGGAGCTTGAGCCAGTAAAGAAGAGGCTCTTTCAAACTGAGAACGTGTACGTCGCTGATCTGTAGGATCACCGGCAAGATCACCTGCTGCATCCCGAGTAGCACGGACCCATCGTGGAAGTTGAGGATCCTGAGAAGGTGGGGGAGGATTATCATCCTCGCTTAGAAGAAATGTTTTCAAAATTAGAAGAGATAGGAAGAGGTGGGACATCCGCCGGACTAGGCTCGCAGGCCGATTTATTTTCATCAAACTTTACATCTCTTCTAATGATAACATTTTTGGACTTAAATGGAATAAGTCTATAACCTTTTACATCTTCAGAATATCCAACAAAAGTACATTTCTCACTCTTAGGTTCTAAAGCTTTATGCTTTTCATCTGGAATATGGGCCCATGCTTCACTTCCAAACACACGAAAGTGACTTACATCTGGTTTAATGGAACTCCAAGCTTCTTCTGGAGTGATATTCTCTAGAACCTTAGTAGGAGTGCGATTGATTATATAATTTGCACAATTAATTGCTTCGGCCCAAAAACTAAGACTGAGTCCTTTAGATTGCAGCATACAATTAGCCATTTCCTTTAAGGTGCGATTTTTCCTTTCAGCTACACCATTTTGTTGTGGAGTGTATGGAACAGTATGTTGCATTTGAATTCCATTTTCGGTGCAAAAGTTGATGAATGTGTTTTTAACATATTCTCCACCATTATCAGTTCTTAGCTTAAGAATTTGATGTCCAGATTGTTTTTCAACAAAGGCTTTGAAGGCCAAAAAGGTGTTAAATACTTCGCTCTTGAGTTTTAAGAAGTATACCCAAGTGCGTCTGGAGAAATCATCAATGAAAGTTAAGAAGTACTTGCAGCCAGAGAATGAAGCAACAGGAAGAGGACCACATAAATCACTGTGCACAAGCTGTAAAGGGGCTGAGGCGTGCCAAGAGGCACGTTTGTCAAAACTGTCCCGATGATGTTTTCCGAGTACACATCCGGAACAAACACCATCTCTGCAAGATACCATAGGAAGACCTGTCACCATATTTTCTTTACATAGATGCTGAAGGGAGCGATAGTTTAAGTGACCAAATCGCTCATGCCAAAGTTTGCTCACTTCATCATTATGAGCAACAAATACTGAGGGAAGATTGGATGACCCAAAGTTGTGAAACTTATACAACCTTTTGGAATCATCAGCAAGACCAGTAGCTAGAATCTGTTTAGGATCTTTTAGATCCTTGATTACAACATCATGAGGTGAAAATTCAACAATTTTACCTTCACCTGAATGAGTTATCTGATAGACAGATAGAAGGTTGCAGGATAAGGTTGGAACACATAATACATCATTAAACTGACCATTGTCTAGATGAACAGTTCCAGTCCCTACAACATTAAGAGATCTATCATCACCAATATATATATTTTTGGTGTTACAATCATTTAAAGAAGAAAACATGGCTTGGTTTTTGGCCATGTGACAAGAGGCTCCAGAATCAATGAGCCACTCATGAGAATGAGAAGAAGAAGAAGATACATTTAATGCATAACCAGACTGAGATGATTGACAATGACATGCAGAAAGTGCCATTCCGGAAGTTGAAGTTGAAGTAGGCTCCACATGGATGTTATGTTTCTTCATTGCGGCTTCCAAGGCTTCCATCTTCTTAAAGCATTTAGATTCTAAGTGGCCATCTCGATTACAAAAGTTACAATGTCTATCAGTCTTCTTCCATTTGTTTTTATTGGTCTTATCATTTTGCTGAAATGATCTTTCATTTTGAGGCTGAGATTGTTTAGGACCATTCTTTTGAGGATATGACTTCTTAGGATTCTTTGAATTTGGTTGCTGCTGGGCGGCTAACGCTTTCGTGGAAGAGTTTCCAAGATTAAGAAGACCAAGGTGTAAGAGTTTTTCTTGTTCTCTTATTAAGGAATCACAAAAGGAGTCAAAGGAAGGGGCCTTGTAGTCTTGTCCTTGACAAATGAAAGCTTCCCTTGTAGAATGGAAAGTGGAAACAAATACAGAGTAGGCTGGTCCCAACTTAGTAAGGATGGAATAAATAAGGTTACCATCTTCTTTCTTAACTTTAACACCTTCCAAGAGATATCTAAGGGTCTTGAATTTGGACAAGAAATCTTCAATGCAAGAAAAATTATTAGGATCCAAAGTAAGCAGCTCATTTTCAAGTTGATGGGCTCTAATTTCATTTTTAATCCCAAAAACTTTAGCAAGTTTTTCTAATGCTTCATGAGGAGTCTCAAGTCCTGCAATGTGGAATCTAAGATCAGGAGAAATAGACATCCCTATCAAACCACGTGCTTGATCTTATCTATTTTCCCATTTTGCTGCCTTGTCTTCATCTTTTGGTTTCTTCTCTTGGTCTGTGGCTATTTTGAAGAGACCTTTACTTCTAAGTAAATCTTCCATGTAGGCTATCCATTGGAAGTAGTTAGTGCTGTCAAGAATGACTTGGCATGGTCTTTCCATTTTTAAAAAAAACCTGAAGTTGAAGATGCTAAAAGTAAGTGTTCCAATGGATAGATCTTGAAAAAATAGGCGGTTTTAAAAAAAAGGGCTCTGAAAAAGGCTTCCGGATGAAGAAGTTATGGCTTTTTGAAAACAAATTGTTGACGTTGCCGACAAAGTGCGCGAATGTGCGGAAATGAAAAAAATCCGCCCCCAGAAAATGGAGACTTGAACCCAAGACCTCTACTCTCTTAAAATAACTTTGAACCAATTGATCTATACAAAAAATTTGAGAGAGAGAGAGAGAGAGAGAGAGAGAGAGGGGGGGGGGGGGTCCTTGGTTTGCGTGCTTGCCTTGAGAAAGCTCTTTTTCCCTACAAAACACAAAACCCAACACGAATATGCAAAGAAAAACGAACCTTGTGGCTCGAAGTTAGCTTTAGCCAAAAAACTAGAAATTAAAAAAAAAAAATCTCAAAGTTAGCTTTAGCCGAAAAACTAAATATTTTTCTCAATGTTTCTGATTTTCCGAGATCACACTAAGGTGCAGGGAAAAGAGCATACGCATGAGAAAAATCCTTCCTTTCTGTTTCTGATTTGCCCAGATCGCACAGAGTCGCAGGGCAAAGAGCATACACAGAAATGAAAGGTATAGATCCGGTTAAAAAAAAGGCTAAATAAACTGAGACCGAAATAAGCAGAGAGAAAATGACAGTAAACTGCAAAAAAAAAATTGTATACCTCCCGATCTGAAAAATGACGCAGCTAGGGTTACCGGAAACCTTTTCGCGTGAAACGAAAGGGGTTCCTCACTGGAACAAATGCTCCGAACGCAACAGAGCAGTCCTCTCGGCCCGAAAGCAGTCAAAAACAGCAGATCTAGCAAATGACAGCCGCATGCAGTTCTACCGGCTTCAGATTTGGATCACCAACGGATGCGGCCCTCAAATAGCTCTGATACCATGTAGGAATTTACAGGGTAAGTTCCTCAGAAAGAACACCAAAAGGACACCGCTCACAACCAGATCTCAAATCAATACACCAGTATTTTTGACGTGGTTAAAACCCTCAAAGTGCAAGGAGGGAAACAGTCCACGGCCTGTCCCAACGTGGGTACTACAGGCAATTTATTAATCAAAGAATGAAAATTTACATAAGCTTCTCTCATGCACGGATTACCCGAACAATGACCCTCCATGCGCTTTAAATAGAACTCATGGACCAATCGGGTGTCAAGCCACGGATCAAGTGTCGGTAATACCGAGGTGAGAGTGAACCGTCGGATCACTACATATCGTGATCGTCGGATTTTAAGTTACAAAATGTACAATGGTAAAGAAACACACTTTACCTAACTCTAACCTAACTCTATACTAGACCAAGTTGAACTTAACTATATCCTATGTGTCGGAATATCCTAACAGACTCAGAGTCCAAAGGGACTTCTGATGTCTCGTGCTCACACATTAGTGTCTCATTAATCCATAGGGGCTCCTCCCTAAATCCTACTTATGCATTTTGTATGCTTTGTGCTTCTGGTTCTTTAGACACCGCTTCTTTATCCGCCATGGCTTCTGCCACGAGCTCACACAATCCCTGCCCTCGAACTATATTCATCGGCTTAATCTCAAGGTCATATTCTTGAAGGGCGGTTATCCAATTCCCTCTTCATTCACCCATTTCATTCTGCATGAAGAGGGCTCTTACAATAGGGTGGGAAGCGATTACTTTAGTCCTGGCCTTTAATAAATAAGGGCGGAAATGTTTTACGGATTTAAAAACTGTAAAACCTTGTTTCTCCACATCTGGGTAGTTTAGTTCTACTCCCTAAAGATTAGAGATCATATAAGAAATAGATACTTTGTTTCCATCCTAATTTTTCTGGGTGAGGATTGCAGCATATGAAACATCAAAAGCAAAAGTGTACAAGAAGAATTCCTTGTCGAAATTGGGGTTGACCAACACAGGAGCTTCTGCGATGGCCTCCTTAATTCACTAAAATGATTTCTTAGCTTCATTTCTCCCCCTATACACAACATATTTATTCATCATTAGCTGCATGGGATGCACTGTTTCTGCGAAACCTGAAACGAATTTCCTAACGAAATTAATTTTCCCAAAGAAAGATTGCATTGCCCTTTTATTTGCAAGGGGTTGTATTCTCATGATGGTCTCTATTCTTTCAGGATCAATAACAATCCCTTCTTTAGAGAGGATATGACCCAGTAGTTTCCCTTCCGTAACTGCGAAGACACTCTTCTTGGGATTCAACGATATTTTGTATCTTCGGCATCTTTTGAAAATCTGTTTCTTGTGATAAATATGATCCCTTTTGTGATACAAATACACAGTAATGTCATTCATGTACACTACTACTGATCTTTTAATCAATCCTCAGAAAGCTATGTCCATAGCTCTCTAAAATGTGGTGCTTGCGTTAATAAGTATAAATAGAATTTTATGGTATGTGTAAGTGCCCCATTTAGTGCTGAAGGTTGTTAAAGCTGATCTCCATTCGATACGAACACTTGATTATATCCCGAGAAACCATCCAATAAGGACAACATTTCAGACCCAGAAATGCACTAAAGAATGTGTTCCATAGAAGGGACAATAGTTATCTTTCTGCGATGCTTTGTTCAGGTTTCTGAAATCGATACATAACTTGATGTCTCCATTTTTCTTTCTTAATGGCACGAGATTAGCTACCCAACAGGTGTGCCTCGCAGGAAAAATGATTTTGGCATCCAACATTTTGTTTAATTCTTTCTTCACCAACGATTCCAAGCTTGGATACATCTTGCGAAGCTTTTATTGGTATGGCCTAACATCCTTCTCCAACGGAATCACGTGTTGCATAACGTTGGTATCGAAGGTTTTTAAGTCAACATATGTCCATGCAAGGATGTCCTTGTACTCTTTAAATAACTTAACGAATGCAACCTTTTCTCGTGGAGAGCATCCCAAGCCCAAATTAAGAATTTTTTGGTCTTCTTTGGTTCCAAGGTTAACCGATTCATACTTCATGGATGAGCTATCCATTTTGCAGTTAGTCAGCTTCTTAAATTTATCATGCAGGTCATACAAGTGCTCCATCTTGACAATTGACTTGGGAATTATATTGAGCTGCTCTTTTTCCTCATCTTCACTCCCATTCATAAGCTTGTCATGCTCTTTTTCATCAATGACTGTGTTTTTGAATGTTTTTTTGCCATGCAGGAAGTCAAGGATTTTCTCATCACCTTCGAACACCTGCCAATTCGAGATGGTATCAGGCACAGATGGTCTAAAAATCAACTCAATGTAACATTTATTCTTTTAAGTCTAAGATCAGGCAAATGTTTCATAGCCATACCAGCCATCAGATTGGCGTCTTGGTTTTTCCCTCGAGGTATGTATGTGATATTAAAAGAATCAAAATTTTCAATTAAGCTCCATACCTCATCTTGGTATCTTACCAGATGTGGTGAATTGCAGTGTATCCTTTTCCTTACCTGGTCCACAATTATCTATGAGTCACCAAAAACTTTAAGATTTTTTACCTTCATATCAATGGATTTTTTCAAGCCTTGCATCAAGCCTTCATATTCTATTGTGTTTTTGGTGCATGCGAACTCCAACCGGCTGGCCATCAAATGTTGGTTCCCTTGTGGGTCAATGAGAATGCTCCTAGCACCTATATCCTCAAGGCAATTACAACCATCAAATTAGAGTGTCTAGAAAATAGAATCTAATGTTACATTAAATGAATTGCTTCCTACGAAATTGGTTCTATCATCTACTATATTACAGGGTGGCGCATTAGTTGGACTACGGGGGAGAGCTTCCAATTGTGTGTTTGTCACAGTTTCTTAAACTATATCTACATGGAATTCTCTGAAAGAGGTTTCGATGGCACAAACGTCGAAACTATAATTCTCGAGAATAGAGTTGGTAAACATTATAGGTTCATTGGGGTCGTTTAATTCCGTTGCCACATACTTCATGTATCTTTCTCGATCAACTCTCAGGATATCACCTTTTCCCTTCTAAGGCAACAAGAGATGGGACCAATCAGTTGAGAAATATCCATTTAGTTTTGCTGACTAGTCCCTACTAAGCAACATTCCATAAGCCTCGGGTATATCGACTACCACTATGTCAATGACTTGTGCATACTATGGTTTGGTAGCCATCCGAACCAACACATCTTTCAATTCCCCAATTACATTCACATTCATTCTATCCAATTGCATAATTCGAGTTCCAGTTTTCCCGGGTATCCCCTGAAGTCTTTTTGCAACAGCGTAAGGCATAACAGTGGACGAGGCATCGGAACTACCAGGCAATTGTGTACATTCATGTTGAAGATTTCAAATGTGATAAGGAAAGGTGGAGTCATGGATTTTGATTTCCTTCCTATCATGGTCGTAGTGACATCTTGGGGAGTTTGATTCATTTTTGATAGAGTGGCTTCCATAGCTGATGGTGCTTGGGCTGTACTGGGTGTACTAATAGGTCTTGACACTGATTTCTTGGTTTGGCTGCGTGGAATGGTGGGAGATTTACAATTCTTTTCATTCATAGCTTTCAAGAGCAGATCTCTCTGCTGTGTTAATTTTAGCAAATCGAAGTATGTGATATTAGCTCGAGATTTCTTAAGATCATCCACAATGTTGTAATCAATGTTATAAACAAGGTAGGGTAGAGTAAACATATCGGTTTTGCCGTTCTTAGGTGGGAGTTTACAATTTTGAGTCGCCTTCGTTGTAGTCAGAGATGTATTATCTTTCTCTGGATAGTTTTCAACTGGAGTAATCTTGGGATCACCATTAGGTCTACCCTTCTCAACAGGAACTTTGGGAGTGGATGCCTTCAAAGGGTGAACATCTTTCTTTGTCTGGTCTGCAGGCTTCATCATGCCCGCAAGTGGCCCTTTACTTCATGTGTGGATTTCATTAGTGTGGATTTATACCATACTATCTCCTTTGTCATCATCGTTCTTGTTTGTATATATATCCCACAGCACATTGATTTTAGATTCCTCGTCCAAGGGCTATTCTACCTAGTATTCTTCCTCATTTTCTTGTTCTGGCTCCATCTCCACTATAGGTTCTTCTTTGGTGAGCAGTGATCCGATAAGAGCCGACTCTTTCGTATTTAAAATTTCTTCATTGGGTGAAGCAGGCAACGCAAGTTGGCCATGAACACCTTTTATCTTATTACGATAGAAAGGTTTGAAGGATTTTCTGTTGTTATAATCTCATCCGTTCCCATTTGTATTTTCTCTAGGGTTCCTTTTCATATCGATCACTATGTTCGCCAATTTCTTAATGATCCAATGCAAACCTTCCACATCTATGGTGTCTTTTTCTTTGATCTCAGCCACTTTGTTATCACTCCCATTATTCTTCTTGGATGATTGAGAAGCTTTCTTTTCTTTGGTTATATGATGACATGTTGTGAGATTGATCATTTGATTCTTGACTTTTACTGCTTCATTGATAGCACCCTGTAAGGTTTGTACGTTACTCCTTTTGACCTACATCACAGTAGGGACAGGGAGAGCAGTGATGTAGAATTCCATGAGCACCTCATCAGTAGGTCTAGCATTATCTAGGATTTTGTTGAACAAAGTGTTGAACCGGATGTTAAAATCCTTGACCTTCTCTTTGGTTTCCATTTTCAAATGGGATAATTCTAAAACTAAGGCCGTAGGTGTTTTGTCATCGCCAAACTTGTCTAAAAAGGCCTGTTGAAAGGAACCCCATGAGGTGATCAATCATATTATCAAGCTAAAGTACCATGTGGAGGCTGCACCAATCAGAGTAAAGGGAATAAGCGACATACTACATCTTCATCGACTACCCCCCACATGTGCACAACTAGGAATAAAGACTGAATATGGTTATCAGCAGTGTCTCCCCGCTCAGGGTCGAATTTATGCAATACTATTTCTACATTCTTGGGTAAGGCATGCTACTACCCAGGTACTGCTACAACATCCTGAGAGAGCCAGGGAGGAGGTGCTCCCAGAGGAGGTGGGGATGATTCCCACCTGGAGGAGGCGGTAGAGGCAGATTCCCACCTAGAAGGGGAACATTAGCCACATTATGGATAAGGAGGTTCTAGTTGAAGGTTTCTTTGAGGCGTTATTTGTTAGGACTTTCCAAATCAAGCCATGGATTACCTTTAGAGGGGGAATCCTCAATAATTTCTTCCCAAGGAGTGTCGATACTTTGCAAGGACTCTAGCACAATATCTTCAAGACAAGGGGTTGTAGATGTAACTTTGCTTATGGTAAATATCCTTGGCCTTCTTTTAGTTGTCAGAGATAAAGAGTGAAATATGGGGAGCTGAGAGAGGGAACGAGCGTAAGCCCGAGTAAGTACTCAGACTGGTTGTTCCTAAGTGACAGGATACTCCCATAGTCTCTCTTCCTTGGGTAACCCACACACGGGACTTAGAGGGATCTCTTCTTCTTCGAAATGAGGCTCTTCCAAATGGGTAAAATGATATTTTCGACATTTATGATCCATACATTAATATTTTTGAATCCATACGCGACATTTATAGATGAAATCATGAAAAGCTATGGACTGTGATTCAGACCCTCCTTCTAGTGCCAATTTGTTAATGCTGCGAATTTTCGCTATGCCAACAAGCGGGACTAACCCAATCACAGACCCCAATTGGATCCGCTTTCGTTTGGAATGGCTAGTTCCAACGGGTTTTAAAGGATCCCGTAAACTGTTATAGGTGTTGAAATATTGCTTCTTGGAGGAAGACTTCAATTAAATCAACAAAATAAATAGCTAACCTATATGTACCAAATCCTATCTACACTAATTCTAACTACTTATGCTAGTCCTAACTATTCTAATGTATCCTACAGGAGCATAACAAAAAGAGGTTAAACATCATATATAGATTCCAAGTCCAAATGAATTAATAACTGGTTCCAAATGAACAAGGTTGTATTAAATCTTAATTGCAATCTAAATACTCATATAGGAATACACATTCCTTTCCATACACATAAAACTTGCAACTTATGTTTAGCAAGGTTTCAAATCAACAACCTTTCATGAATTAACCATGGTAACAAATTATATTTGAATAACCAATACTGGTCACAAATTGTTTGTTATCAATATGCACAAAAACAAAACATATTTATATTTATGCCAGCAACAACACCCTGATTCTAAACACATGAAAGAAGGGAAAATAGATTTGAAAAAGGTTCCTTCTTGACCCAAACAGTCTTCCTTATTAGCACAATAAATCAAAAGTTGTTCTGCCCAAAAAAAGTCATGTACCCATCTTCAGAGGTAATACTTATGCAGAAAAGATTGACCCTCCGTCTTCCCTCCCCGCCTTTCCACCTCCTTGCTCTTTTCCATATACAAATTAAAATACACAGACGTAGAATCTATTGGTGAAATGGCTGACACGTAGAGGGAATATCTGCTGGAGCGCTTCATTTACTGGGGAAATGAATAGATGTTTATTAAAAGAGAATAATTGCATGTCATCTCTTCACACCTGTATTGAGCAAAGGTTATTCCCTATTATTTCTTGAAGGAAATTGAAGACACTGCATTCATCATCCCACATCTGGCATCATTGAAGGTGTGTTTGGAGGTAATAACATCTTGATGGATCAGTGTTGTCATGAGTGCTTTTTCTTAACATAGAGCATGCCTCCATTATGAACTATGGCAGTTCATATCCCTTTCTTGCATAGTATGTCCTTTTGCAGTATCGACATCGGTGGTGCAGAGGCGTCGCCTTGATATAAATTGCATTTGTTCATTACTGGGTCCACTCGAATTCGCCTTTCTTCTCTTGGTCCTTGCCTGTAGAAATAGTTCATATTACCTATGATTATGAGAAATATGACAAACATGCCCATAAACAAACATTGCATTCAGCCACAGTTTCTATTTAATCTCACAACGCAGAGCAACTATAATTATTAAACCACTGAACCTGTTGTAACATGTATTCTCATTGTCCATAATATTCATTTTTATTCAAGGATTGCTTTGATAATGCTTCAAAATCCTGTTGTAACATGTATTCTCATTGTCCATAATATTCATTTATATTCAAGGATTGCTTTGATAATGCTTCAAAATCGGACCATTCACTCTATCAGATTTTCTTTTAAAAACCCGGCCCACAACACTTTATCGGAATACATGGGAATACATGGGAAAACCCGCAACCGAACCATAAGACTGGACTTCAAATACTATACACCCAGATCTATAATCATCGTCAAGTCCACTCATCGCCCCTTCGTATATCGCATGTCTCTTCACTTTCTCCGACTTCCGATTGCGATTTGCGATTGGACAAACCCGAAAATATACAAGTCGCGTTTAATAGTCCCGGCGGGTCCGCCACATTGCATCGTGCCTTATGTATAGGTCTTGGGCTCCGCCGATTGCGATTTGCGAAATTCTGGACCTGAAATATATATGTGTTGCAGTGAATAATGACGGTGGGTCCGCCATATTGCATCGTGCTTTATGTATGGGCCTTGGGCTCTGCCAATAGTGATTTGTGATAGGTAAGACCTGAAATATATATGTGTTATGGTTAATAATGGTGGCGGGTCTGGTGTATCGCGGTGCGCCTTATGTATCAGTGTTGAAAGTGCCAATTATGATAAGTGATGAAGGCATGCATCGAGAGATGTGTAAAGACCGAGGAAACATGAAAAGGGTAAGTTATGCATATTTGTATAGTATTTCTATTATCAAAGCATTGATATAGAAATAAGGACGTGATAGAAGGTTTAGAGGTTTGAGTCCATATACACCCATAGCAAAGCGTGGGGGTTGGTTATATGTGTGTGCATAGAGCACCATGAAGGTTTATGAGGATTAAAAGGTCCCAATGAAGGATATGAATGAAGGGCTAGACTGGGCTATAAATGAATCATGCCACAGAGATTTATTAAAGGGGGGTCTTTACCATTAAGAATTGAAGATTTGACTCGACAGAGAGTTAAAATCCTTGGGATAAAAATAGATCATTTGGAGAGTTATCATTCAGAGAAATAAAAGATCAAACTTCTAGGGGATCCATTCAAATATGCTACCAGAGCAAGTTTTAATAGGGTGGTAGTTGTGGCCACAACAGGATCGTTTCGACAAAATGTGTGAGTTGATGTCATGTAAGAAACAAGTTACAACTGAACATACCACAAAGACGTTCTTCCAAAATGTATGGGTTCACTTTGAGTTACCTAATTCTATTAATTTTTATTGAGATTCTTGATTTGTTGGGAATTTTGGTCAAGTTTGTGGGAACTCATGGACAAAAAGGTTAAGAAGAGCACTAGATTTCATCCACAAGTCGATGGCCAAATAGAAGTAGTGAATCGAGCAATATTGCATCTCCTTCGAGGATATTGTGGTAAGAATCCTAAACTTTGGGATGAGCATTTTCATTACATCGAACATGCCTATAATCATGACAAACATTTATCTACACACATATCTCCATTTGAAGGTTGTTTTGGTTATTTTCCAAAGTCTCCTTTGGATTTCATCTTTGGTAAAGATATTGCAGTAGATGGACATAGTGATGTGGACAAACTTAATAATTTCATTGAGCATCGTGTTCATCATGATTTTCAAGTGGGATATCAAGTTTGGTTATACATCAAAAAGGAAAGACTACAAGGCTAAGGTAAACACCTTAAGCCAATCAGATATGGTCCTTTCAAAAGTTTGGAGAAGATTGGTAGCAATGCTTTCCTATTAGATTTGCCACCTTAAATGCAAATTTATTATGTTGTGAATGTGGTAAACTTGAGATTGTATGATCCTCCAATGATTGATGATCAAGAAGAGAATGTTCAGATTCCATATTACTTTATATTCCTAGTACTTTAAATGTTCAAATATTAATGAATTCGCTATAAGTTGTGCTTGGTAGAGATCACTGCAAAATACTATGTAAATGTTATTGAAGTATTTTGTTTGAACATGCTTAATATTCCTGAGTCAATCATCCATGTAATATATAAAACTACTCCCAATTAAAGAAACTTCATCAAAGGAAAATACTCTCAATTCCTCGTAGAGTTTAATTAGGGTGTCTAGGAATTCAATGCTAAGTGGAAGGAAACTACGCTTATTGAAAGGAATTTCCAATCTGGAATGGATTGTTACTCTACTTGCATTATATGAAGACTTACCTATATGTGCCAATATCAATCCCTTCAGTTTCAAAGGATCTATAGTGTGTTATGCATCGTAAATTCGTGTAAATATTTGAAATGTGAATTTTGTTGTAAATTTTTTCCCACTACCAACTCCTCCAGTCAAGAATAAGTAAAGCAACTTCTTTATGTTCCTCTATGTTTTCGTTGAAATGTCTTTCAAAATTGCTTGTTGGTCTCTATCAAGTATTCTTCTAATTTTGTAGTGTTCTTGATTGTTAAGCATAAATGGATGTCCTATCAACTGAAGAGCATTATTAAGATGTTATTTTTTGTCATGGAATTGGAGCAATTGCAAATATTTATTTAGGTTATACTTTTCATCAAGATGGTTGGATATTCGAGGTTTTTTTATTGTGTCAATAGAAGCTATAGGGTTGTTATCAATTTATTGAATTTCTTCTTCCAAATTACCCCATTTTGGGTTGATGTTGTATGTGAACTTAGATTCATTACTCTTTATTGTATGCTCATGTAACATGTATGTACTTTTCCATGTTGGCAAGTCTTTCTTTATTTCATTTTCATTATTTTGAAATGGGACATATAGTAAGAGTTTTTCTCTATAATACTTTTTAGAGTCAATGTGTTTTTTGTATTTGATGAACCATATTACTCTTTGTTTTTTCCTTTCTGATATTGGTGTGCCATTTTTATTATACTTTGATACAAATTCAGCCAAACAAATATTCTTAATAACATAAGGCTTATTGATATAATAGTCAATGATCAAATTGCACATAATGTCTTTAGAGTTGTTAGGTTCTCGTTTTAGAAAAATCGATGGTTTAAGGATAATGCACACTCATGTGTTGAAACTGTGTTTATAAAATTGCATTCTCATGAACTATGATTCAATGGTAAGGAGTGTGCTATATGGATTTCTTGTTGAGTTGAAATTTGTTGAATATTAAGGCATTTCCAAATTATCATGTCATTTGAATAACATCTATTTTTCACTTTTCATGTTCTTGTCATATCCTTTTGAATGAAATTTTCATTGATTTGCTAATTTTGGTCATATATGAACTACAATAAAATGATACAACATATGTGTTGAGAACATATTGAGCATCTGTATTTTCATTCCATAAATATGGCATATTTATTGTGAAGCTATTATTCCATATATGTGATGTTTTTCGTTTGAAGAACAACATTTATTATGTCAATGTACTTTGTATTACTTTAATGTCTTAAGTTTATATTAAATGAAATTCTTTCAAGAACTCTTCGAACATAGTTGACTTCTCATAATGTCATTGTTCTAGGGTATTATGTAATAGCTTTGCTCTTTCATTTATTGGTTCATTTATTGAACTAATGGGTTCAATAAATGATGTCCTTTTCATTGGGGGCATTTGGAAATTGTTTCTACAATGGGACACTTCCATTTTTTTACAACTTCTGGTATGACGGTGTTCATGTATTTTTGCAAGGTTTGGATCAAGGTGATCTTTGTTACAAGTTATATATTTGTTTGAGAAGTTTTCAATTTCTGAGTTACTATTTATTCCATATATTGGAGCATTGTCTATCTATAGAAGACCATATTCATGTTTTCTCACTCTATTTTGAAACTTAGTTACAAAATAGTAATCTAATATTTTTCCAAAGAATATATCATCTTGATAGAACAATTGTTTCGTGGCATCTATCTTATGTCTAGAGTAACATGTACAAGTTATTGGGTCCTTTCATACAAGATAATCAATATTTTATTCTTCTATTGTTTCAATGTGCTTCCTTTTTGTTTTGTTGCTAGGTAATTTAGTTAGTCTCTCTACTAGTGGATTCCAACAATGTTCTTCACTTGTGAACGTAACAAAGAAAGTTGGAGGGCCCAATTGTCACATCATTGGAAATATATGTTTCTTCATTTGTTGTAGGTAGTCATGAAAAATCGTTCAATTTGAGCATATGATTCTAACTTCTATTTATCTAAATGTTTTCAACTTTATATAAATACCGAGAACATAGATATTTTAGTGCTTTCATCACATCATACATGCGAAATTTCCCTGTTTGATATCAATTCTTGTATTCCAATAATATTTTTAATCCAATATCAATTATCATTGTATCACCCATGAATTGTGGCAATGCTTTTATAACGATTTCCATCTGCACAGGTACATTGATTGTTGAGCTCGTTAAGCCCATTTGGGATCATTTGTATCCCCATTGCATTATTTGTGAAAAATCAACTTTTAATGCTACAAGCCTCTTTTCAAGTTATGAGAGTGTCGCTACAATTGGCAATGGCCTATTATGTCTTATTCATTCAAGTTTGGCAAAACATGGTAACTTTTCATTGTCAAGTTCTATTTTGTAAGATGTGCATATAATGTTGTTAGGAAATGTTTTTCCACTTCCAGATTTGTGTATGTACATTTGTTCTAAGTCATATCCAATGCTTATCGTGTTCTTTCCAAATTGTAACATTTTACATATTGGACATTTGGTTCTAGATGTGTACTCAATTTGTTTTATATAAGGTTGTATAGGGGTACTCTTGGATGAGTCACAATCTTTATTCCTTAATTTTTTTTCTACTATTTTGAATTTACTATTTGTACTACATGTACGTAGAATTTGTTTCAATTTGTGAAAGTTCATCCTACTTTGGGGGCTTTGGTGCATTTATAATATGCTATAGTGTAGATTCTATTGATTCTTATTTTGATTTGTCAATTGTTGAGGCAAATTAATTACCTATCATTTAATTGTCAACCCTGGGTTTTTGTAAAACTTGCAAAGCATGCATGCATTGTATATGCTAGAAATTAACTTCCAATTTAGATCAACCTAACTATGAAACCAAATAGCAACAAACCAAATTCACCTATTCTAATTCAACACTCAATTAAAAATAGATTATAGTACAATTATAGTACAATGCACAGAATTAAAATCTTAATCTTTCAATCTTGTAGGAACTGAAAAGCACACCACTCTTTCAGAAATGAAAGCAAAAACAATCATTCTCAACCTCTCACACAAGAAAAGATATGAAAGAAAATAAAAACAAATGCTCTTAACTTCTATGTAGAAAGCAAATAAAAACAATCACTCTTAACCTCTCACACAAGAAAAGATATGAAAGCAAATAAAAACAAATGCTCTTAGCTTCTAGGTAGAAAGAAAATAAAAAGAATCACTCTTAACCTCTCACACATGAAAAGATATGAAAGAAATAAATCTTAACCTATGAAAGAAATAAATCTTAATCTATGAAAAATAATAAATCTCATACATTGTAGGTGGCCAATCCAAAAACATGAGAGATGGCAAGTTGAGAGGCTCCCAGTGCAAGAATTACCAATCAAGGTGAACATCACTCATGAGAATGGTGCTAAATCTAAATTCCATTCATTAGTAATCTTAACTTTCCACTTGAGTATCTCTAATGACTTTACACATGCCTTTGAAAGGAGAAGCCTCTCCCATTTATACAAAAATATAAGAAGCTACCTCATTAATGGAGGTCCATTATTCTCTCCCTAGATCCCTAGAAAATATCATAGAGTTACAACTTAAATAGGTAATGATGAGACACATATCCTCTTTGACATTTATCCAAATCTTCTTCCCTATCTTGAAGGGAATTCGAATTCGATCATTGGAGGCCACATAAGGGTGTCTTGGAAGCTTCCAAATGACCTACACATGTCATGAAACTCAAGCCACTTTTAAGTACTAGCAAGTATATGTCATTTTTCTAAGTTTTAACCATTTAATTCACTTATAATACTAGAAATCATTATCTTTTGAAAAACACAAAGGTAACCCATATAATTATGAAAATAGAGGCTAATGAAAGATTATATGGCTATGGAGCCATGACATGTGATGGAAATGGTGGTGATAAAGGTGAAAGTGGATGATATTTTGAATACATTTTGGAGACTCTACATACCCCCCAACTGACATTATTTCATTTCCTCATGCGATCTAGTGCATTGTTTAATCATGATTTGCTTTTGAATGAGCTTGGCTTATATCATATGTCCTTAAATTTTGAATTTGACAATTTCATTTATTTTCGAAAAGTATTCTTTGTCATACATTTAATTGCAACATATTTGGTTGGTTCTTGTGTGACAACCAAATTTTAATTGATATTAGTTCTTGTGTTTCAATACCTTGTTCCTTTTTGTTGCAGTATGATTCATTAAACATATTTAAGAATGCATCTTTGAGTCAACTATATAATATGCTCATCATTTAGGCATTTATTTGCAAATCACATAAATTTTAAACCATAATGCAATCATAATTGATTAGGACAAGTATGTTAGAATGAAATTAAGTGAAATGGAATGAAGTGTTATGGATGTGATAATAAATGGATGTCCCTCCCCCCCAACTAAAGTTGTTTACGGTTTTTTTTCAAATGAGAAAGGAAATATGGTGAAGTATTTTCCAAAAATTATAATTTTAGTATCCAAGGAATTCTATGATTAAAATCTAGAAAAGAACATACCTTTACTTACCTATGAAGTGGACAAACTTTGCATATGTAGAGAAGTTATAGCTGCTGCCAGATCATGGAATAGAATGTAGAATTTCATCTGCTTCTTGGTTGTATAAATTGTGGATGAGGTGGTGAAAGTGGATTCTTTATTGTTGTTGCTAAATCTGTTGTATCTGCTGCAAAATGCTAAATGATATAGTCTTCACCTGCTACAAAACCCAATGTTGCAATTCTAGTCATCATTCATGCAAATAAATGTGTTTCTATTGAGCATGAAGAGAAGTCATTGGATTGCCGACCATTGATGAATTCCATTAACCAATGCGATGCAAACTTGCCATTAATGCCAACGAGTGCCAAGGTACCTAAGTGCATCTTGCAAAGTGCGAATAGATGAGCTAATGTCGAGCCACTTGGAAGATCTAACAATCAAGGGATGTTGATGTATTCCCATGATTGTCAGTGAGAGAACTTGTCATTGATGCATACAAGCCTCAAGGTACTAATAAGGACTCTAGCCCTAAACCTAGATAATGTGCTAATGTCAATAGGCCAAGACTTGTTAGAAGGGGGGCCTTAATGAATCCTCCATCATCTAACATGATTATGAAATGATGATTTTGGAAGGACTGAATGAAAAATTTGTAGTGGATCAAGGTTTATTTAATGGAAAGGAAAATGATAAGAGGGTAAACAAGAGAACGGAAGCAAAAGGACAAATGAACATGTAAGCGAGTTAAATGTCTCTATACAGGGTTAATGAATGGAAATTATGGAAAATGTTAGTGGAAAACATGCGACACTTGTAAGGAAAATGGTGATGATGATGCTTAGCAAAAATGTTTGGATATCTTGTGAGTTTGGAGAGGAAAAATGATGGAATTTATGGATGATAGAAATGGATCCAATTGGTTCCTATTTCTTGAAATTGGTCGTAGAAAACCAATCATGCATAATTGGCTTCCTTCAATTCTTCGATTGCCCTGGAACCTGAAAATAAACATGGCACTAACATTGCAACAAACATAAGTGTGTTCAAAGAGAAATGATAAATTTCTTTTTGATACATACACTAGTAAAATAGGTTCATGACACGTCTTTGCTTCAAATTATCATGGTTAGTCCAATTTCACAATTGTGATAATAAATCCAATTTCTAAAAGGATGATATGCACAATTTCCTCAGTCATAGCATTTCATAAAGATAAAAAAATATTATTTGTGAATGCTTAATGATTCCTGCAAAACAATATTTGATAAAAAATTCATCAATCGATCTTGCAGATAAAGTGCCTTCATAGTTCTTCTTCTTTCCTGCATCATGCTTGAAAACATAATCATTAGACAAATCCAATAAATTTTGATCATGATTTTCTTACTAGAATGCATTGTTGACAAGTAGATCATTGAGTTAAATACATAGCTACATAATTGTGGTTCAACTGTAGAATTGTTGTTTAGCTGCAGAATTGCACAGTTTCTGTAGATAAATTCTTGAACAGAGAGTTAAGTACACACAACTATGCATTTTTTTTATGAACAAATAACTAGTCCAATATACAAATTGATCAATGCCTCTTCTAGAAAAATTAGCAAATAGAACAATTTTTTTTTCTTGCTTCGATAGGTGTGTTTGAGTGGACCATCAGAACAATCTTTTTCTCAATTTTATCCATATTTCACATCAAATTTTTTCGACAATTTTTCCCATCGCAATATTCTTGAAAAACAATAAAATATACAATCTAGAAAAAAGTTAATGAAATATTTACAAAACTTAAAAAGTAAAATAAATGTACATAAATGAAAAATAAAAGCACATGTACAAACTAATATATATATGTATATATATATACAAAAAAGATTCATAACAAAGCCTATAACACAAATGTTATAAAAAAAAACAATTCATTAAACAAATAAAAAAATGAAAAAAAAATAATACACAAAACATATACATGCATTTTAAATATTATACATAACATATAACATTTAAAAAAAGAACACAACTTAACAACAAAAAAATAAAACATAACAAAAATTCTACATAAAAAAACAACATTATATACAATATAACATACAAAATTTTCCATTATCGAAAAAAAATTCAGAAAGGTTCCAGTCAACAAATCATAGATAGAATGATTTGTAGCAATTGGGCATGATGAAATCATGTTGTTCAAAGAAAAAATGAATTTCATCAGATTAAAACTTGTTCATAAGTCAAGATCTACTTTAAGCAACCAAGAAATATGAGAAAACAGCGAGCAATGTGAGAAAACAATGATCTATAGAGAGAAATAGAGACTTGACAACCTTTCAATCAAGAAACCAATCTCCAACTGCCTCTGCAATTTTCGAGGAATGCAATTCTAGAGAAGTGTTTAGTGAGTGCCAAAAAACTTGCAAAGTGTTTTGGTAATGTTCAAAGCATGAATTGCTAAACATCCCTCCCGTCTGTTCACTATTCACCATTGCTAAGGCATTGATCATATTATCCCTGAATTCTTGCATTATATTCAATTGCCATGGAGCACAGTGCATGATATTCATCCCGCAATTTTGCTAATGATTACGAGGATCTGCACCAATAGGTGCCAATATGCTTCTCATCTGCCATGAATCAAATGTTGTGTTTAGAACAAAAAGAGGGGTTTTGATCGACTGTAAGAGGTATTGTGGGGATAAACACAGACTTGCAGGATTCATTGTTAATGTGCAAGTAGTTGGCAAATGTTTTAAAGATCCATGAAGTGTGACTATATCATTGAAGTAAGATCTGAGCGAATGTCCTTCTGACAAATACCCATCAATGAAGCAGATCTACCTCATGTAGGTCAGGGAGATTAGATCACGGCCGCAACTACCTCTATACACTAATCAAAACCGTTTTTTCTCACGCAATTTGCCAAATAAGGCTCTAGAGAACCCCAAATATCTCCCAATCGGTTACGAATTTGCTAAAATTGTTCCTGGGTTTTATAACTGACCCCGTTCTGAGAAAAACCCACGTTTTAACTTTTTGCAATTCATTTTCATTTGGCCATAAATAGTGTTTTAAAACTGATGTTTCTAAGATATTACACATTTCCTCTATAAGTATTACACTCGGGCTTTCTTCCAGAACGACTGCTAGATCTGGAGATTTGATCTTGATTTAAACAAGAACGCAAAAAACTACAGAGATAACCATACACACAAAGATGCAGCGGAAATAATACTTCATTTCATTAATGGAAAATACTGAAATATGCTTACAAACAGAAATGGAAATAAACCAGCTAGGGCGATGGTAGCTTATCTCTGAGAAGAAATGTGGTGGCTACATGCCTCTGAACTATGTTACAATGAGGCTCGAAGGCCTATTTATTGTTGAGAAACAATGGAAAACCCTTAACATTCCAAAACCTAACCCTAGGAGATGAAACACCAAACTGTGGGCCCCGTTTGGGTAAATTGGTACATCAACTTCCCGGGGTCGTAACTTTGGCATACGATCTCCGTTTGACGCGTACAATAGCTCGTTAGAAAGATCTATCCGAGCACTACCACTTTGGGAAGGCAAACATCGGTCCACAGGACCGATGTTGCCCCCATATTTCCCAAAAAACGTCGTTTAGGGCCTCAAAACGGCTCCACAAGTTTAGGACCCGAAAAACTGCTAAAAATAGTAAGTTGTGCTATAATTAAGGAAACTGAAAATGCTGAGAGAAACAATGGTGGGGGTCCAGGTGGACTTGGCAGGTGGCCACCAATATCCACCTAGATCATTCCTCCCCCCTTAGGAAGCAATGGTCCCCATTGCGTTGAGTTCCTCCATGAGATGAGGAAACTTTTGCTGAACTTGTTCCCTAGTGAGCCACTTGCCCTGTTGAAGGAGTTGGCCTACTTTGACAACTCGATACAATTGGATATTCTGTTGGCGAGTGTTCTTGATCTATGTGTCCATGATCCGATCAGTTGCAGCTTGTTCCATGCAATCTGGATTTAATTCTGTGGGTTTGAGTTGTTCTGCAATGTCGGATGTGTCTAACAATGGTGGAATGTATGGCCGAAGGTGGTCCACATTGAACACTGGGTGCAGGCCAAGGAATGGGGGAATGCTGAGCTCTAATGCATTGTCTCCCATAGCCTTAGTAATGGTGTAAGGACCATATCAGAGTGGTCTCAATTTCCGATAGGCTCCAGTAAGGCGTTCCTTTTGCAAATGCAACCAAACTTTGTCACCCACCTGAAACTTGTGTGGCACCCGATGTTGATCATGTCGCTACTTGTACTTGGCATTTGATTTCTCATGAATGTCATGGACCTGCTGGTGAATATGTTGGATGCGCTCAATGAAACTGGTGGCCTTATTTGTTTCGGACTGGACATGAGCTGAATTTATGTGAGTAGCTGCAAGTGGCATGGCCACATCAATGAGGCGTAGTGGCTGGAATCCCAAACCCACCTAAAAAGGGCTATGGCCAGTGGAGCTGTGAAGAGCTCGGTTGTATCTGTGTTGAACATAGGGGAGGCTCTCGTCCCATGTGCATGGATGCTTTGAGTTATACATGCACAGAATGTGCACAATCATCCTATTGACAACCTCTGTCTGGCCATCAGTTTGAGGATGGAAGGCTGTGGACTTCGTGAGTTTGGTGTCCAGTATTGACCAGAGAGTGGACCAAAATGTGCTGAGAAACCGACTGTCCCGATCTGAGATGATAGACTGTGGGATCCCAAATTGCACCAACACTCATTCAAAGAAGAGTTTAGCAGTGGCTTCTGCTATGATATTCTTCGTGCAAGCCACCATAATGGCCATCTTCGAGAACCTGTTGACGACCACAAAAACACAGTCATTTCCATGCTTAGTGGAAGGAAGGCCTGACATGTAATCCATGGAGATGGATTCCCAAGGTCGACTAGGGGTAGGCAACGTGGTATAGAGGTCATGCTTCTTAATGGTCGGTTTGGCAATGGCATAGGCAGTACATGATCTGATGTACTTCCCAACATCCCGTCGAAGATTCGGCCAATAGAAATAATTTTGCAGTATTGCCACTGTTTTCTCGACGCCGAAATGCCCAGCAACCCGACTGTAGTGTGCTTCCCAAATCATCTTGGCACGCTCGCTTGAAGGAACACAAAGGTGACCCAGGTGGCATAACAGGGCATCCTGGAGGTGAAAATCTGGAACATGCCGAGCCTCCAAGAGTGTCTGGTATGTGTGGCCGAATTCTGGGTCGCTTTTGTAGAGAAGTGGCCAATCAGAAGTCTCATGCCCACAAGAGTTTAGCACGATGGTTAACGCCATGATCAGTGGTCGACTGAGGCAATCTGCAACATTATTGGTGCTACCCTTCTTATACTTGATATTCAAGTGGAACTGTTGCAGGTATGTAGACCACTTCTGATGGCGATCATTCTGCAATTTCCCTTGGGTCTGTATGAACTGCAGGGGTTGGTGGTCTATGTGGATGACCGTTTCCTTCCCCAAAATGTAATGCTTCCATTGTCGGCAGGCTTGTACAATGGAATACATCTCTTTATCATAAGTGGGGTACTTCCGGACTGTGTCTGAAAGTGTTTCACTGTGATATGCCACTGGATGTCCACGTTGAGTAAGGACAGCCCCAATAGCATAGTCAGAGGCATTTGTCTCGACCTCAAATGGTTGTTGTAAATCTGGTAACGCGAGCACTGGTGTCGTGCAGAGGCGATACTTCAACTCCATGAATGCCTTCTGTTGAGATTCAGACCAAAAGAATTTTCCTTTCGCCCCTCCCTTGGTGACTTGACTCAAGGGCCAAGTAATATGAGAAAACCCCAACAAGAACCTGTGGTAGAAGTTGGCAAGGCCTAGAAAGCTGCGGAGCTCTGTTAGAGTGGTTGGATATGGCCAATCCTGAATGACTTGGATCTTGGTTGGATCTGTTAGAGTCGGTCTAGTAGGCCTCCGCCAGAGATCAAAGCTCTTTGCATTTCATGATTAGGTGTCCCATCAGTGTGATCATGTTGCATTCCGTTAGGCATGCCATAACTTTGGTGGAGGAGTTTGTGTCTTTTATTCCCCTCCTGTTTGGCACTGCTGGTTCAGGTTTGTTTAAGTAAATAAAATATTCAAAGGGTCATTCATCTTGTTTTAAATTTCGAGGTCTTAGGTCTAGGGTTGAGTCAATTTTTGTCTTGAGAGGTCATAAAGGACCAGCAGGCCAAAGGGATGTCCTTCATAAAACATCATTTCAATAATTCTCATTATTGTACAGTTAAATTTTCACCTTGTTTTCAAAACTCCGTTTTTGAAAAACAAAGGTCATTATCTCGTTTTTGTAAAAAATTGTAAAAATTTCAAATTCTCCAAATGTTGAAACGCAGCCTTGGTCTCCTTTGCCAAAGCATCTCAGAAGCCATCCCTGCAAAAATTTTCAGAAGAAATCATCATTTCAACCAATTTTTTTTTTCAAAAAAAGGAAACCAGAAGTCAGAGCCAATTAATTCAAAAAGTGTCAACACTCAAACATTATAAAGTGGGTTTTGGGCAAATAAAAATAAAAAAGGAGCCTATAAAAGCACATCACTCTTCATTAGCAACTCATTTGCCTCTCACAAGCCAAGTGAATCCTTGCAAAGGCGATTTCAAGAGTCATTGAGCAAATTGGGCAGTTTCATGGGCGCGCTACGCATCAGCTGAGGTGCGCTACGCACCCAGGGCACGCTACGTATCAACGCGACTTTTCCAGTGCATTTTTACTCAGGCGCTACGCACCAGAGGGGCGCTACGCGTTGGGCAAGGTGCGCTAGGCGTTGGGTTTTTCGCCCAATAAACTGCCAGCAAGCTACCAAATCCTCTTTTCTCTCAAGCAAATTTCAGGAAGGCCTCTCCTCCATGGCTAGTTTTGGTTTTGCAAGATGAACGAGAAATTAATATGTTAAAAATGCCATGAAAATGAGAAGTTAAAACCCTACATTGCTATGGAAAATTTAAGGACTTAGTTGCGCTAGGGTTTCAAAGTATTTTGTTGTCCAAGGTTGCCCATTTTTTATCCCTCTTTTCCCTCATCTTCACCAACATTCTCCTTCAAATTTTCACATAAAATTTCATAATCTTCCTCTCTAAAATCCCTAAAACCTACTAAATTCCCAAACCCTACTTCACCTTAAAATCCCACAATATTATGATTTCCCATGTTGCCTTCCCTAAATTCCTTATTTATGTTTATTGTCCCTAATTCCCTCATGTTCCCCTTTCCCTAACAATCCCCTTGTATTTATGTCCCCTTGGTGACAACATTTGAAAAAGTCAAACAACAGTTACTTGGGTGCAAAGTCAACAATACATTTCAGCCATCTTGCCTTCAAAACCATGTCAAAAACCGAATCAGATTATGAGCAGAGTTATGACAGTGATTCGACACCGGAGATAGAAGTGCCAAGGAGGCATCATAAGGGTGGTAAAGGTGGTTGGCATGTCAGGGAGGAGCCCACTTCTTTGGCTCAGTTCCAAGCTTGTCCACTTGCAATGACATGTTTTCAGTATCAATCATGCTTTGGATATTGTGAGCGGATCTCACAAATTCAACATCACAGAGAACTAGTCCGCTTGTTTGTCCTACATTTGCACAATGGTAAGGTGAACCTTGCAGGAGTGGACTTCACCCTATCACCCGAAATTGTTGCTCAAGCCACCGGGATACCAAATGTTGGGGAGGAGTGGAACAAGTGCCAGCAACTAGACAGATTTCATTATGAACCATATATAAAACCTGGGTGTATGAGACACCTAACTGTTGTTTTTCCCTTCAGATTCCTAAGGGATGAGTATGCACCCTTGATGAGGCTCATTATGCGCTATTTCACATGTGAGGGTAGATTTTCACGTTTATATTCGTACCATATCCGTTTGTTGATGCATTTCACCTGGGTACGAATGATGAACATTCCATTTTTCATGTGCCAAAATATAGAGAGGATGGTGCCCTTAGTGCAAAGGAAGAACCCCGCACAGCATCACAAGAGTATATATCATTATGCACTGATCGAGATCATAGTGATGCATCAGTTGGCACAGCAGGGTATTGCTTGGGAGGATTTCATCTCTCGCGAATTCTTCACGGTGCCACAGCCACCCCTGAGATTGTCCATGATGAGGGAGGGCCTTCACATCAGTTTCACATTCCAGCGCCCGAGCATGTCAGCACTCCAGCATGTGTTACATATCAGAGAGGCCACAGGGCCTTATTTGCATCTGCACGGCGAGTATTATCTCCACACCAGGTGGAAGGGGTCTCGCTTTCTTCATCAGCACAGCGAGTGTTATCTCCACATCAGGTGGAAGGGGCGTCGCTTTCGACAGCAACACATGTACAAGAGAGAGGCAAGCAGCCCATGATTGACGAGGGACCATCAGGTGATCCGGACATAGACATTATTGACCTTGACATCAGTTCTCCTAGCTCGGAGCTAAAGGAGATCATTCAGCAACAGAAGGCTGAAAATCGCTTGTTGCAACAGAAATTGGAAACGGCCAATTGGAAAATCAACTACTTGGAGCAGCGTAACAAGCAGCTAGAAGATGAACACACTTTTGATGAGTTGCGGCGAATCCGAGAAGACCGAAACTTGGCCCGCAAGAGACACGGTGATTTGACACCTATTAAGCAAGGGTCTATGCTCATCCTGGTGAACACTCATTTAGAGAAGTTACTAGCCAAGGAAAATAGGGACAAACATATGCTCCACCACATGAAGAATCATTATTGGGCCCGCATGCATGTGTGCAAAGCGAAAATGAAGGTACTCAAAGGACGATTGGCCAAGGCACTAAAACAGAGGAAAAGGCCCGATCCACTTCAGATTTTGGCCGAAGCCTCCTTGAAGGAGCATGGTGCTCAATGATACACCCCCAGCTCAAAATTCAGAAAATTTGGAGCAATTTTGGTCAATTTTGATTTTTTTTTTTGCTAAAAATAGGTTTTTGCCCTCAACGCGTAGCGCGCCGCGCGCTACCCTGAAGATGGGGAGGTCCATTTCACAAAAACTCTACATTTTTGGATTTTTCATGACAAATTACACTTGCTCAGCCACTGCCAAGACATTTCATTGAGGTTTGGGCCCCCAAAAGGTCAAAAAACAAGCAAAAAATGACCTTCTGCCACTTTTTGGACACATAGGAAGCAGTCTTGGGAGATTGCATTTTTGGAGGGGAAAATGGGCACCAAATTACGAAATTCCACTTGGGTGGGAGAGTTGACATCCATACCTTTCCAACAAGCCCACTTGAGCCTCATTTGGATGTCGGGAAGTGCCCCAAAAGTGGGCTCAAAGGCACACTACGCATAGAGAAATGGCGTGCTACGCATCAGGGAAATTTGCCAGTTTTTCATCTACAGCTCAGGACAACGCAGCGTTTGACTAGTTTTGACTTTTCATGGGATTTTTTACCCTATTTGATGTAACTAATGTATTTTCATGATGAAATGACATTTTTTTTTACCTATTCTAGAAGATTCATTCATAAAATAGCAAAACATTAATGAATGAATTGGTTTCCTAACTTATAGAGGCAAGTTGTTTTGACTGCCTAGATTGTAGTGCTCAGTTTAGAATTGGTTGAAACAGCTCCTAGGATGATGAGCTCGACCCCTAGAGGCAAGGAAATGTGTTATCTTGCCTATATTATGTACTTTCTTAGTCATTTTCATGGTTGGACTCTTGGGGGATAAGCTTAGACTGTATTACACATTGTATCTCAGCAATTTTGGCAAAGGAAAGACCAGGGTTTTGCAGCACTATTTGGGATTCATGTGGTTATTTGTGTTGATGGTGTGTTTCTCTCATGTACTTGTAAGTTTTTTATGTGTATCATTTTCCTACTATTCTCTTCTGCAAATTAAACAAATGAAGTGTTAAGGTAGAATTCATAATCTTGTATGCTCTGCCTTTAAGTTTGTTTAATATCTATGTTTTCATCTGTTTAAGGATAACTCCTGAAATTTTCTCGCTCTCCTTAGCTCCTCACCAGTCATTTCTATCCATTCAACTCCTTTAAAGACATCAGGACAATTGCCTACCTTGCCCCAAAAAGACCTCTGCAAAAACTGTGTCACATCCCCGCACCCAAAATTGCCTTTCCTTGTTTTCCAACAAAACCCTAAAAATCTTAAATCAAACTATCTTATCAATTTACTAGCCTAAAATTAGTATTCATATCGGTCATCTCAGCCCCTTTGAAGACCTCTTGCCGAGATAGACCCGGAGAGATCCCTCTCCTATCCTCGTAGGGCTAGCTACGAGGCTGAGCTTGGTTTGATGTTGCCTTGAGTTTCACCTTCCTCAGCCTGAGGAAAATTCGAGCGCTAATAGGATCGACATGTTGTTATGAAACTAGCTCAAGAAAAGATAGAAAAGATAGATCAACGCCTTAGAATTCAGCCTCTTCGAGGGGGCAACCTCCTTTACATTACATAAATGAACAATTCTTTGATGATTCAAATGACAAAACCTCCTTTCTATATATAGGAGTCTAAGGAGTCACAATATAATCCAGCCGACCTAACAATAATAATATAAAGCCACAAAAATAACAATAGAGGGATTCTATGGGCACATTAATAAAAATATGGGGGCAATGGGGGCACAACAATATAAATAAGGGGTATAACTACAATAGTAATGGGGTAATCACTAGTATTATAGGGACCCAACATGCCCCTCTCCTTCAAAAAAGTGTTGTCCTCAACGCTTGAGTAGTTCTGGATACTTCTGCATAAAATTCTCATCCTCCCATGTGGAATCTTCAGCGGATAAGTTCTTCCACTTGATAAGGTACTCTGAAATTGATCGATTTCGTAGCTGTCGAGTTCTTGTTTCTATAACTGCTTCCAGTTCCAATATAATTTTTCCTTCCTCGTCAAGTTCTGGCAATATTGTTTGAACTGGGAGCTTGTCGCCTATAACCTTCTTTAAGCATGAAACATGGAAAACTGGGTGCAATCGAGAAGCTGCAGGAAGCTCCAATTTGTATGCCATAGTACCAATCTTTTGCAACACCTTGTACGGACCATAATACTTTGGTGATAATTTATTATCCTTCTTAGCTTGCTTGAGGGACATTTTCTTATATGGTTGTAGCCGTAGGAATACCCAATCACCTACATCAAAACTTCTTTCACTGCGATGTTGATCTGCCTGTTGTTTCATTCTATTCTGTGCCAACACGAGGTTATCCTTTAAGAGTTGGAGGACTTGTTGTTGATGTTCGATGTGATGTTCCACTGCCTGAACCTTAGAATTTTCTCTTAAATATGATGTGATGGATGGTGGTTGATACCCATAAAGTGCCATAAATGGGGTCATTTTTGTTGTTGTATGAAAGGAAGTGTTATACCACCATTCAGCCAGAGGCAACCATTTGACCCATTGTGTCTGTTTATCAGATACAAAGCAACGAAGATATCCTTCCAAACATTTGTTTACTATCTCAGTTTGCCCATCAGATTGAGGATGATAAGATGAGCTATGAGCTAACTGAGTACCAAGACAAGAAAATAATTCTGTCCAAAAATTTCCAGTGAAAATGGGATCTCTGTCACTTACAATAATCTTTGGGTTTCCATGTAGCTTTTGAATTGTTTCCATAAATGCAGTAGAAACTGTACTGGCTTTAAATGGATGTGATAATGCACAAAAGTGTGCATACTTGGTAAGTCTTTCAACTACCACCATGATGACACTCTTTCCCTCAGACTTGGGTAAACCTGTGATAAAATCCATTGAAACCTCCTCCCAACGTTGGCTTGGAATGGATAAAGGTTGTAATAGACCCGGTGTCTTAATTGTTTCAACTTTATTTTTTTGGCAAACCAAACATTCTGCCACAAACTTTTGAATATCTGATTTAAGGCCATCCCAAAAAAATTCCTTCTTAACCCTGTGGTAAGTTTTTAAAAATCCTGAGTGCCCTCCTAAGGGAGAAGTGTGCAATTCCATAAGAATCTTTTGTTTTAGCTGGGAATTCTTACAGAGGTATAAGCGATCTTTGTACCATAACGAATCATTTTTCCAGCTAAATGTATCAGACGTACTGGAATCTTGTTGTAGCTTTCGAATAAGTGCCCACACTTCTTCGTCATTCTTCCATTCCTCCCTTGCTTCATTTATCCAATCTGGTTGGATAATAGAAATGGCACACAACAATGCTTCCACATCCTCATCCTTTCTTGAGAGTGCATCTGCCACCACATTTTGCTTCCCTTTTTTGTAGATGATTTCAAAGTCATAACCCAACATCTTTGTGACCCACTTTTGTTGCTCTTCAGAGGATAATCTTTGTTCTAAAAAGTATTTAAGGCTATCATGATCTGTTTTTACCTTGAAGTGTCTTCCCATTAGGTAGGGTCGCCATTTCTTAAGTGCATGGAGTATTGCCAACATTTCCTTCTCATAAATAGCTTTGCTTAAAAACTTTCCCTTGATTGGACGACTTTCAAAAGCAATGGGTCTTTCATCTTGCATTAGAACAACACCAATTCCATTTCCTGAAGCATCACATTCCACAATAAAGGTTTTTGTGAAGTCCGGTGTAGCTAAGACCGGTGCTTGGCACATTGCCTCTTTAAGATGTTCAAAGGCCTTTGTTGCTTCCGGAGTCCATGAAAATGCATCTTTCTTCAATAATGTTGTTAGAGGTGCTGCTATTCTCCCATAATTCTTAACAAACTTGCGATAATACCCTGTCAACCCAAGAAATCCTCGCAAATGCTTTATGGATGTGGGGATTTTCCATTCCTTAATGGCTTTAATTTTGCTAGGGTCTACCTTAACTCCTTCATGAGATACAATATGACCCAAATATTCCACCTCCTGGACTCCAAAGAAACATTTGGATCTTTTGGCATATAATTGTTTCTCCTCCAATAGTTGTAGCACCCTGTCAACATGTTCAACATGATCCTTCCAAGACTTGCTGTAGATAAGTATATCATCAAAAAATACTAACACAAATTTTCTAAGGAATGGTTTGAAAATTGAATTCATCAAACCTTGAAATGTTGAAGGTGCATTGGTAAGGCCAAAAGGCATGACCAAAAATTCATAATGACCCTCATGAGTTCTAAATGTTGTTTTCGGAATGTCTTCAATCTTCATTCTGATTTGATGATATCCTGAACGAAGATCCAACTTGGTGAAGTAAATTGATCCATGCAATTCATCCAGTAATTCATCAATGACAGGAATGGGGAACTTATCTTTAATAGTGAGCTTGTTGAGCTCCCTATAATCCGGACACATGCGCCATGATCCATCCTTCTTGTGCACCAATACTACTGGAGCAGAGAAAGAACTTTGACTCGGTTGAATTATACCAGCCTCTAGCATTTCTGCAACCATACGTTCAATTTCACTTTTTTGGACATAGGGATATCTGTACGGCCTGATGTTTGGAGGAACACTTCCTGGAATCAGATGAATAGCATGATCATGATCACGCATAGGTGGGAGACCTTTGGGAGTCTCAAATACCTTGGAATGATTGTCCAGGACTTTTTGGAGATCTGGAGAAATAGATGATTCCAATGTGGAAACATCTAGCGAACATAATTGTGCAATTACACCCCTTTGCTCCTTTTTTAGAAGCTTTGTCATACCATTAGAGCTGATTATCTTTCCTGGTTTCCCTGCAATACCCCTTAATTCAACTTCCTTTCCTTCCACAGAAAATTTGATGAAAAGTTCTTGAAAATTAAAAGCTATTGTACCCAAGGATTGTAGCCATTGGACTCCTAGTACAACATCAACACCTCCCATTGGAATGGAAAGCATTGGGCTAGTCAATACATATTCTCCCATGGATAGCTTGATATTATGGCACTTTCCAGAGCAATTTATTGTTCCTCCATTTGCAATCATCACTTGACACTCTGGTGCTGGATATAGGAAGCAATTCAATTCTTTTGCTACCCTACAATGAATAAAATTGTGGGTGCTTCCTGAATCAATCAAAACTATCACCTTTTTCTTCTTCTATCTTGATGGTTTGAGGAGTGGTAATTCCCGCCAATGCATTACAAGATATGGTAGGATTTATTTGTTCTTCATCTAGGCTTTGTTCCTGGAGCATATCCTCTTCTTTTGACCTTTCTTGCTCCTTTTCTTCTTCCTCTTCACAATCTATGTAGAATAATTTCTTCTTAGCACACTTATGACCTTTAGTGTATTTGCTATCACAACTATAACAAAGCCCTTTTTCTCTTTTTTCTTCCAATTGTTGTGGTGTCAACCTTATAGGTTGTGGAAGACTAGGGGCAACAACACTTCCGTCTTTATAGTTGTGAGTGGTATGCTTCCTGGTTGCCATAATTTTGCTTTCCATTTTTCTTGCTAACCTGAATGCCTTCAGGTTCCCAAAGTCGAACATCATGTTGGATATTATCATTTAAAGACCCTATGAACACATCAATCCTATGCTGCTCTGGAATATCTTTTACCCTTATGTTCAATTTTTGGAACTCCTCAATGTGCTCCATTATTGAACCCTTTTGTTTGAGACTTATCAATTGGCTAAAAAAGGTGTTGCTTTTTGTATCCTCATAATGTGCTATCAATTCTTCCGTAAAAATTGCCCAAGTGATAAATTGTTTACGAGAGCAAAGCCATTGATACCATACAAATTGATTTGGTTCCAAATATAAAGTTGCCATACGTACCTTTTGTGTGTTTTGCACATTATTGAGATCGAAGAACTGCTCCATCTGTAATATCCATGTGGCGGGATCCTTGCCATCAAACTTCCTCATATCGATTTTTGGAATATGGTCGGTCTTCGATCCAACATTAGGGTCTATGGAATCATGATTAACATTTATTTTGTTCACATCATGAGTTTCCTTTACAACCTTTTCACCATTAGTAAGTATTTCTTGTAGAAAATTTGTCAAATCTGTCTTCAAATCTGCCATGTCTATCTTCAAATATGTCCTTAAATCTGTCTTCAGATCATCCATCTTAGCTTCCATGCCCTTTATCTTAGATTCCACACCATTTATCTTAGCATTTGTTAGCTTTTGTGAGCGTGACATTTGTTGCACTTGTTCTTGTAATTTTGATATATCATGTAGCATTTCTTCCTCTTCTTCATGAGTCATGCTAGAGCTTTCAGGTTCCTTACTAGATGTTTTCATTTTCTTTCCTCGAGGCATCAGTTACCGATAATAATGCTTTACTATGCCCTTTAAATTCCTTCAAACCAAGCTTATGCAAAAATTAAAAAAGAAAACTACACACCTTTTTTTTCTTTGTAGAAGCCTGATATTGAATCTGATGTATCTTTGTAATTTCGAATCATCTAGTTCTGAAATTATGATCTGTAGTAGCCTTCTATGTCCTCTTTCCAATGCCACTAGTCTGATCCAAATTGGATTCTCCAAGAAAGCGTTATGCACAATCTCCCGCAGTGACCTGATTATAGACTAGTTCAGTAGAGCGAACTTGTATGAAGTGCCACGTGTCACTATTTCAACCTTTGACTCTGAAAAATATATAAAATAAAACTACAGTCCGTCCTCTTTCTGTAACTTCTTACAAGATTTCAATCCGATGCACAAAAAGAAAGTTATGACGATTTTCCCCAGGTCACCTGTTTTGAGTGTAATTCAGGAGTCTACAAAAAGACCAACTTCCTCAGATCATATCTCCGAAAATATCGCGCGAAAAGCTATGAAATTAGGACCCAAGGTTCAATGCACTTTCTTCTCAAATGGGTTTTTTTTTCAACTTCTGAAACGCCACAGAAAAAACGGTATAGCGAAAATTCCACGATGACCTGTTTGGAGCAGCGAAACCCTAGAATCCAAAGCTCTGATACCAAATGTTATGAAACCAGCTCAAGAAAAGATAGAAAAGATAGATCAACGCCTTAGAATTCAGCCTCTTCGAGGGGGAAACCTCCTTTACATTACATAAATGAACAATTATTTGATGATTCAAATGACAAAACCTCCTTTCTATATATAGGAGTCTATGGAGTCACAATATAATCCAGCCGACCTAACAATAATAATATAAAGCCACAAAAATAATAATAGAGGGATTCTATGGGCACATTAATAACAATATGGGGGCAATGGGGGTACAACAATATAAATAAGGAGTATAACTACAATAGTGATGGGGTAATCACTAGTATTATAGGGACCCAACACATGCACCCCCTGTTCATCAATGATGTATCCCAGATACTGAACCTGGGTCATGCCAAAAGTGCATTTCAACAGATTGGCACATAGCTTGTGTTGCCGCAGTGTTTGGAGAACCTGTCAGATGTGGTGGAGGTGTTCTTCCCAACTCTGGTTGAAGATCAGAATGTCATTCAGGTATACTACTACAAAGGTGTTGGTGAATGGCTGCAAGATGTCATCCATTAGCCTCATGAAGGTTGCAGGAGCATTCGTCAATCCGAAAGGAATAACCAACCATTCGAAAAGGCCCTCCTTGGATTTGAAGGCAGTCTTCCACACATCAGAGGGTTCGATTGGTACCTGGTAATATCCTGACTTCAGATCGATCTTGCTGAAATATTTCACCCCCTTTAGTTGGTCCAGGAGGTCATCAATCCGCGGGATCGGGTACCTATTACGGACAGTGATCTTGTTCAACGCCCGATAGTCAATACAGAGTCTCCACGTCCCATCCTTCTTCTGTACCAACACGATTGGGCTCCCACAAGGTGATGAACTCAGACGGATGTGACCTTTCTGCATGAGCTCCTGAATCTGCCTCTTGATTTCATTGTTCTCCAGAACGGAGCGCTGATAAATTGGCCCATTGGGTAGCGGCGCACCTGGGGTCAGAGCGATGGAGTGCTTGACCTGACAATGCAGAGGAACCCCTGCAGAGGAGGTGAAGATGTCCTCGTACTCCTCCACAACCTTGTCCATCTGTAGTTGTCGTGCAGAGGGACCTCGTCTGGAGGCCGCGGCCACCGTCTTCTTCTTTCCTTGAGGGCGTATCATCAGGAAAACAAATTTCCTGGTTTTGGAAATGATCTTACTGCATTGTTTTGCATTAATCAAAGAGATGGTGGTAGGTGGTGCTACCTCTGGTATCCTGTACAACTTATTTCCCAATGTAATAATAACAGCACGGGGCCTTGATTCATACACAGCATGTCGCTTCCACAAGTATGGTTGTCCTAATAATACATAACAAAATTCAAGGGGAGCAATGTCACATAATACCTCATCCGTGAAGGGCTTGATGTTGTATGGAAGGCGACACTGCTGGCTCACGCGAAGATCTCGTCCTTGGTGAAGCCACCCAATGGTGTATAGTTGTGGATGTGTTGTGGTCGGTAAGCCCAACCGCTTCACGACCTCTGCCGAAATGAGGTTCTTTTGACTCCAGCTATCAACAATGAAATTTATCAGGGAGCCCTTTACCCACATCTGGGAGTGGAAGGGACGCTCCTCCTCGTCTGGATCTTCGGGTTCATTTTTCTGGATCTTGGCGGTAGCAACAGTGGCATTGGGATCCGCATCAATGATCTGCTTCCATTTTTCATTCCCCTTATCGGGTTCTGACTCAGAGTCAGAACATGCATCTAATTCTAAAACCTTTAGCTTAGCCACTAGTGACTGCTTGGCCCGACACTCACTTGTGTTGTGAGTGGAGCTCTTATGGAACTCACACCATTTTCCAGTGTCCTTTTTCGGCTTCGTGGCGTTGTTCTTTTCTTGCAGCTTCGGCGGGTTGTCTTGGGCTATCCTGCCTTGCCTTTGTCCTTTCTTTTGTGGTTTAGGGGCACCTTTCCCCTGCTTTGGATTCGCAAATCCAAAGTCTCACTTCTTTTGTTTAAACTTCTGCTCGACCTTGACGGCATATCGGTATGCTGCGCCGAGCGAGGAGATGTTCAGGAATTGTATTTCTTCCTGGATGTACTTGTGCAGGCAGCCACGGTATTTGAGTATCAAATGTTGCTCTGAATCCTTGATACCCAACTTTGTGCAAAGGGTATGGAAAAGATTGGTGAAATTCGGCACGTCTTGGTCCCTTCCCTACCGCAGCGTGGTCCACTTTATGTATTCATCCTCATAGCTTCCGACAGGGTAGTACTGCTCCTTGATGGCATCCCGAAATGAATTCCAGGTGGGTGCGGCTGAAAATAGTGAGCTTGTACTTTCATCCTTCTGCTCGCAGTAGGTTTCCCACCAGTCCTTGACGTGGGGGGCTGCTTTGAGAAGAGCGAAAACAATCTTTTCCCGACTCGAAAATTCATGAACAGAAAAATAGCCCTCTAGCAGTTTTAACCATTTATCTACAGCATCTGCGTCTATCTGACCCTCGAATATGGGGATTTCAAAATTAACTTGTACCTTAAAAGGCGTGGCGTTTCCAGAGTAGCTGCTGGAAGCCGATGTGTCGCTTCTAGGTAGCCGCTGAAGGATCTGGGCAAAGTTGTCCATCATCGCGTTCCATTGTCGCTCGAGGGCTTCTTCGAGCAAGATTTTGATGGGATCTCCTGCCCCCTCGTCTTTCTTCTCATCCGCCATGGGAGGCCGTCGGGATTTGAGAGGCTGGTCTTGCAAAGGTTCAACCAGTTCAAGCCCTAACTCCTTATATCCCAACCTTGTTGGGGACATGCAAAGAAAAACAGAGAAAAAGCAGACCGCTCTAATACCACTGATCCAGATTTAAATAGGAACACAAAAAACTACAGAGATAACCATACACACAAAGATGCAGTGGAAATAATACTTCATTTCATCAATGGAAAATACTGAAATATGCTTACAAACAGAAATGGAAATAAACCAACTAGGGCGATGGTAGCTTATCTCTGAGAAGAGATGTGGTGGCTACATGCCTCTGAACTATGTTATAATGAGGCTTGAAGGCCTATTTATTGTTGAGAAACAATGGAAAACCCTTAACATTCCAAAACCTAACCCTAGGAGATGAAACACCAAACTATGGGCCTCATTTGGGTAAATTGGTACATCAACTTCCTGGGGTCGTAACTTTGGCATACGATCTTTGTTTGACGCGTACAATAGCTCGTTAGAAATATCTATCCGAGAACTACCACTTTGGGAAGGGAAACATCGGTCCATGGACCCATGATGCCCCCAGATTTCCTAAAAAACGTCGTTTAGGGCCTCAAAACGGCTCCAGAAGTTCAGGACCCGAAAAACTACTAAAAATAGTAAGTTTTGCTACAATTAAGGAAACTGAAAATGCTGAGAGAAACAATGGTGGGGGTCCAGGTGGACTTGGCAGGTGGCCACCAATATCCACCTGGATCAAGATTTGGCATGAAATGAATACTCCTCAGCCACTGACAAAGGTGGCACCCTCAATTAGCAGGATGCCAACAATTGTGCCCAATGCATTCACACAGCAACAACTAATGACAGCGATAAAGATATCCTCTGAGAGGCAAATCCTGCTAGCTCCATGATACATGGACTCGATAAGATGAAAAATATGTTCAATAATCAAAGGCTTCCTTTTAGGTTGAGGTTCATGTTGAAGGATCTGATTGATCTGAGACATAATGGATGGCAACAAAGGAGGAAAGTTGAGGGCTCCAAGAAAATAAAGTAAGTGCATTAGAATGTTCTGTGAGAATTACATGCATAGGGAGCCCACTCTCAAGGGACCAATATGGATCATTTGTGTTAGAGACTTATGATACCTAGATTTAAAAATTGGCCTATGCCAAGCCCTTCAACACACAGTTTACAATGATGGATGCAGAATCAAATCAGGCTCAGCTACCATTTATACAACTCCTCAAAAAAAGAATAGATATGCAGCAATTTGAAGCAAGATTTATATATGAATTTTTTTAATTTTTTTTAATGAATTTGGATTTTGGTTTTTAAGCTAATGCATTTGAATTTTTTTCTTTGCAGGTTGCATGAAGGCTTAAATTGTCAATTTGTCAATTCTCTTAAGAAAAAGAATTGATAATTTTTATTAAAAATTTACAATTCCCTTATTCAAAAACATGATTTTTTTTAATTGAAAATATAACACGATTTTTTTATTTTCTTTTATTTAAAATGAAGAAATGAAAGAAAATAAATAAAAATCTAAATATTTAAAGTCTAAAAGCTTTAAAAAAAATGCAATCAAGATATATATATATATGCAATCAAGCTTGATTTTATTTCCCTATTTTATCTTACTTGAAAGAATATATATATATATATATATATATATATATATATATATATATATATATATATATATATATATATATATATATATATATATATATATATATATATATATATAGTTTAATTTATAAGTAAATGAATGTTTCCAATGGAGCCATTTACGTATTAAACTTTCTAAAATGTTCATATCCAAATTTGCGAAATCTGCCTCATTGTGTATGAGGGCATGAGAAATCGTTCTAACCTTTAGATTTGCCACAAAGATCTCTTGAAGAATGGATGAATTTCGTGGCGCAATTGCATTTTGATACCATTCCTCAATGTAGTCCTTGTGCTCCAAAGAATGTTTGATCTTCATTCTAGATCCTTCATTCATAAATGGTTAATATCGAAATTTTTTATATTTTTTTATAAAAATGATATGCATCTACCTGCTTTAATCATGCATCAAGAAAAAAAATTGAAAAAAATATGAACTCTAGACTGAAAACTAGTTCCTATGCACACTTCTCCGGCAATGGCACTAAAATGTTGAGGCAAATTACTTACCTATCATTTAATTGTCAACCCGGGGGTTTCGAAAAACTTGTGAAGAGTGTTTGCATTGTATATGCTAGAAATTAACTTCCAATTTAGACCAACCTAACTATGAAACCAAATAGCGACAAACCAAATTCACCTATTCTAATTCAACACTCAATTCAAAAGAAATTATAGTACAATTATAGTACAGTGCACGGAATTGAAATCTTAATAGTTCAATCTTGTAGGAACTGAAAACCACACAACTCTTTCAGAAATGAAAGAAAAAACAACCATTCTTAACCTGTCACACAGGAAAAGATATGAAAGAAAATAAAAACAAATGCTCTTAACTTCTAGGTAGAAAGCAAATAAAAACAATCACTTTTAACCTCTCACACAGGAAAAGACATGAAAGCAAATAAAATAAAATGCTCTTGGCTTCTAGGTAGAAAGAAAATAAAAACAATCACTCTTAACCTCTCACAATTGAAAAGATATGAAAGCAATAAATCTTAACCTATGAAATCAATAAATCTTAATCTATGAAAAACAATAAATCTCATACATTATAGGTGGCCTATCCAAAAGCATGAGAGATGGCAAGTTGAGAGGCTCCCAGTGCAAGCATTACCAATCAAGGTGAACATCACTCATGAGCATGGTGCTAAATTTAAATTCCATTCATAAGTAATCTTAACTATCCACCTAAGTATCTCCAAATTTACACATGCCTTTGAAAGGAGAAGTCTCTCCTATTTATACAAAAATATAAGAAGTTACCTCATTAATTGAGGTCCATTATTCTCTCCCTAGATCCTTAGAAAATCTCAAAGAGTTACAACTCAAATAGGTAATGATGAGACACATATCCTCTTTGACCTTTATCCAAATCTTCTTCCACATCTTGAAGGGAATTCGAATTTGATCATTGGAGGCCACATAAGGGTGTCTTGGAAGCCCCCGGATGCGGGTGTTCGCACGGCAGAGGGACGGAGGCCACATGGCTTGCATGTGCTGCCTCGTGGTGATTTAAGGAGGGCAGATGAGATAGCCGCCGAGGTATTAACTGCTGAGGCTTCAACGCAGAGATGTTAATGAATGCGAAGGGGAATTGGAACGGCTGCAGTGCGCATTTATGGCGCCCGAGCTCCAAGAGAATGTCGAGACTGATAAATTCAAGCTGGGCATGGGGACGAACCATTCTCAGGGTGAGAGGCTCGCTGCGCAGGTTGGTTTTAGCAATTGTTTTCTTCTGTCAGTGGCTGTGGTTGCTACGGGTGCCGTGGCTGGAAATTCTCCCTCGCCTGTCCTCCCTAGTGACAGAGCTGTGGGTTACCCTGTGTTTCTGCCAAGAGGAACGGAGAGAATTCTTCGTGGTGGGGGGAGAGGATTCGAGGAGGAGCCTCCAGCCATTGAAGCTCTTTTCTTCGCTGCCAGCTCCTCTGCCAGAATGGTCAAGCTCAGAGAACGAATGCCATGCAGACGTGGCTCAGGACGAGGGAGCTCCTCACGCCATCCAGCAGCGGATGTCCACCACCATTGTTGCTGCTGCTACTGTCACCGAAGGGCTGGTGTTGCCCACATGCAGGCTTCCCAATTCATGGACGCGGGAAGCCCCAATTCAAATCCACCTTCCCTTCCTGCATTCGGCACTGCTGTCTTCACTCTTGGGAGCATCAGTGCGCACCTTTCTGTCCTATTTGTTAAGGAATCCCAGGATTATGAAATCGGTGAGGGCAGCCAAGCACCGTTGTCCGCTGAACCTATGGCATCGGAGGAGGAACGAGAGGGAGCAGCTCCGGAGCAGGCTCCTGCCCAGAACCAGCAGACCAAAGCGTCCTCCTCCAAGAACGTTGCAGAGGAAGCAAGGGAAGTCGTCACCAAGGAATATGGATGGGTGCCAATCATTGAGGAGCAGCCCGAGGAGTAGAATTCAGCGCCAGGCTGCGTCAATCATCTTTTTGCTCAGGTTTTGTTCTAGTCTTATGTCTAATGCGCGCTCTGTGTCGGGGTATGGGTTAAGGCGCATGTTTAAGTCTGAGTTTTTAAAAGTCTATGTCCAGGTCTCCAAATGCTCTGTTTCAGTTAATGGGTCGCCCCTGCGAGGGCAGTTTTTGTTTCATCGCCCCTGCGAGGGTGTTTATGGGTTGAATTGAAAATCAAAATGTATTTTGATGTTTTGGGTGCAATTCCAGAGGGAAACGTTGCCCCTGTTAAGGCTATATGGGAGTTGCAAACAACCAACCCACAGAGCCACAGTTGGCCTTGGGTACCTTGCTTTTTTGACTGTAAAGTTCGCTTGTACATAATATAATTCACTAGCATAGTTTACTGAGAAAAAAAAAAAAGGGTGTCTTGGAAGCTTCCAAATGACCTACACATGTCATGAAACTCAAGCCACTTTTAAGTATTAGCAAGTATATGTCATTTTTCTAAGTTTTAACCATTTAATTCACTTATAATACTAGAAATCATTATCTTTTGGAAAACACAAAGGTAACCCATATAATTATGAAAATGGAGGATAATGAAAGATTATATGGCTATGGAGTTGTGACATGTGAGGGAAATGGTGGCGATAAAGGCGAAATTGGATGATATTTTGAATACATTTTGGAGACTCTACACCAATAATGGGTCATAATGAATGTGTGATGTACTTGTTTAGAATGATACAATGTTATATATTTGATTGTAAATTATATTTGACGAGTAGTAATTGATAACACTATTAGTGACAAATTATCATATTTGTATTTTTACCTTGAATATGATTAATGTCCACTACAAATAAAATGGTGAAAATTCAACTCTTCCTTTTTCATATGGAATTTCCATATCAATAAGATATCCTTGTTAGCCTACAACCATTGCTCAACTTTGTATAATGTCATTTTAAAGTGTTTTTCTATACAATGCAGTGCATATTGGTTGTGACCCATCATTGCATTGCAAAAGGGTTGGACAATATAGAGTCTCAAAATTGTTCATCAAATTAAGGTGTTATTGGAAAATTGTAGTAAACATGTTATTAGGACATTTAGATGTGTTGAAAATGCAACAAGATGATGGAGCTTAGTGGAAAGGAGTCGCCTTCACTAAGTGGGCCTGCAGGCTATTTTTGGTGCAAAGTCTATTTTTAGAAATATGGATCATGGTCTATGAGTTGCCGGATGCTATTTGTGGATGATTGGTCATGTTGGTAAAAATAGATGGAATTCTATTTTTAGACATATGGGCGGAGTCTATTTTTAGACTGCCAGGCTAAAAATAGAACAGTCGAATATTATTAGCTCTTAATAATATTTGGACTATAAACATTATCTTATCCTCTTGGAGCACTTCAATTCGAGCTACGGATGTGGAACATGCAGTTGTCAGAAGTAAATACGCTTTTCTTATGGGTCGGTTGAGCTATTGCACGATGGACTTCAGTTAGAACTCAAGTGATTGAGTTTGGTGGAGTTGATTGAGGAGTTGATGGAGTTGTGTTCAGTTTGACTTGGTTGAACTAGTTGTATTTAGTCTAACTGCAGAATACACTAGTGATGAGTGATGTGAATTAATTATTAATTAATTCACTAATTATTAACTCATAAATCAACTAAAGAATACATCAGTTAACTCAGTGCATGGACAGTTCAGTGGAGACAAGTGTTAGAGGTGAGTGAAAGGGCAAGACAGCTGTCAGTTGTGACTATAGTTGTGCATGAGATTTGCACAATCAATGGATTGAGTATTTCCAATGAGGATTGTGTGGTTCAGCCAAGGGAAATACGAGTTTGGATCAGCCATTCTCATCTATTCTCATGCAGGATTGCGCAGTGGAGGCAAGCAAGCAGCGGAGGAGATTTGAACTTGTGATTGATTCAGATCTGAGCTAGTTTGTGTGTAACAGGTGGAGATAGTACTGAGTACTTGCGAGGAGTATTGTACTATGTATTGTTACATGTTCTCAATCATTATAATATACAGATAGTTGGGGGTTTTCAGCTGTATGCTTTCCCCGGGTTACATACTGTGTTAATGTGCGCATGCGATTGATGTTTCATTGTTTTTAATTCCGCAAAATTGATGATCAACGTAGAGGAGGTTATGTATTATGCATGCATTCCGCAATAGTGTATAATTAGGATAATCTCTGTGAATAAGTGTTATATTATTCAGAATTTCTAGAAGATGCAGTTCTTGCTTTATCCAATCCATGAATTCACCTTTTATGAACAATGGATTGATAATGATTTCCAAGATCTTTGCAAGGAGGTGACAAGTAATAATTAGAGACGAAGTTGTGTTGAGGTAATATTTTGTACAATAAAGGTTCAAAATATGCATTAATAGGATTTATATCACGAAAACAAAATGTATAATGGGCTTGTATTTAGATGACTATTGAAGATAAAATACCTTGTTTTAATTGTTAATGACCAAACTCTACTTGGTATATTCAACCACATGGCCAGATCTCATATGAAAAAGGTGTCTTCCCATAGTCCTCTTTTAGATTGACAACTTTTATTTGAAGTAGAGTATCACATTCTATGAAGGTATGTGTCAAAATCATGAATTCCATGAAGTTGATATAGGAATTCAGGTGCTAGTTCATATTTGTATGATTCATTCCATTGCAATGTAGACACATCAAGAAGTGGTCTATTATTCCATTATATAGCTCATTGGATGAGTAACAAAAGTGTAATAAGACTTCAAATGCATTGAACAAACAATCTCTTGGAGTATATAAAAATTATTGGAGTCTAAAGAGACTATTTTTACTTAATACATCATCAATGGTAGCATCCTTGTTTCATTGTTTCTTCAAATGTTAGTTCTCAACATCCAAGATTTCAACTATTTTTGTATGTACTTATTTTGAAATTTGTATTACGATTTGTTAATGCTTTGTAGGTTAGATTGATTTTTCTTGAAAATGAGAGTGTTCAACTCTTTGTTGTTTTATCGAGGATATGTATTCGAGGGTGTTTAATTGGATAAAGGAATTATTTCACTTTAAAAATTGTCTATGTGATTTGGGATAGTGAAAAAAAGTACACAATCTTGCAATTGATTAACTCTTATTTAGCAATTCTTCGTATTTCTAGAATAGCATTGCAAAACAAAACACATGTGGCATTGATCATTTTTTGTAAAGCTATGAATTTTACATAGAAAGTAAGTATTAGATACTAGAAAATTGACATATCTACACAATAGGAACCAACAAAAGAACATTGTCTATGTTTCGATTAGAAAAGAATATTACACATTCCTATTTGTTGCAGAAATACCTAAGACAATTTTCAACATAAAATGCCTATTATTTTTCCCATATAAATTATTTTAGAATTCCCTTATGTAAATTTCCATGAAAATGAAAAGAAAAAACATATCAATAACAAAGATTTAACATAAATATATGTACAATAGTTTGGTAATACATGTCATGTCAATTAATTGTTGTATGTCAATAAGTGGTCAAAAGTGTGATTATTCAGGTGAGTGTGAATTTTTATTTTTTCTTTTACTAAATTATATATCGCAAGAAAAGAAGGAAATTGCGCAGAAACCAAAAGGAAATGAGAAGTTACTTTCACTCAAACTACAAGGCAATGTTTATATCTTTTTATGATCAATGGTCGAGCTAAAACCTTCTTAGGGGAATCAATGGTGTAGCTACGACTAAGGCTGAACCACCAAAGTTCAAACATGGGGGAATGCTAGCTCTAGGTTGTGGCCTTTCCCTTCTTCAATCCCCTCCATCTTTCTTAATGTGTAAACATAATAGTGAACTGAAAACCCCTTATAATTTACCATATATTAAAATTAATCACATGACCTCCACATACTTCACCTGGATGCATCACCTACACATACTTCAGTTGTATGTTTGATGACTCACTCAACTTTAAGATGTTGATATATTGCGCCTAAATGTTGACATACTTCACCTCGATGCCCGATATGCCTATTGACCATTATTAATGTAACATTACCCAATCTAGGTTATAGTTTTTATGTAATTTTTTTAACTTGAATGGCAAAGAATCTTCCTTACCATACATATTATTTATTAATACCACTTAATAAAATTAAACATTATCGCTGACTTCAATAATATTATTTTACATAAAATTTTATATTTAAATGTGCTTGAATTTACTTTCATATGATGTAACTTAATTTCACATTTCCATAAACAAAAGTTCTAATTTAAATGTAATGTAACTAGGTTTCAAATTTCTATACAAAATGATATCAACTTGGAGAAGTTAAAATTTTAGGAAATCAAAGTATGAATATTTTGTTAAACGGTTATTTTTAGAGTTATAATATATTTTGAATTTTGCAAAATCACAAGTTATAATAAATATGATAATAAAGACATTGGTTTTGTTAAATTTTATTGAAAAGATCTTTTCGACCTTTAAAATCCATACATTAATCTTTCTGAATCCATACATGACATTTATAGATGAAATCATGAAAAGTTGTGGATGGCGATTCGGACCCTCCTTCTAGTGCCAATTTGTTAACGCTACGAATTTTCGCTGCGCCAACAAGCGGGACTAACCCGACCATAGACCCCAATTGGATCCGCTTTCATTTGGAATGGCTAGTTCCAATGGGTTTTAAAGGATCCCGTAAACTGTTATAGGTGTTGAAAAATTGCTTCTTGGAGGATGACTTCAATTAAATCAACAAAAAAATAGCTAACCTCTATGTACCAAATCCTATCTACACTAATTCTAACTACTTATGCTAGTCCTTCCTATAGGAGCATAACAAAAAGAGGTTAAACATCATATATAGATTCCAAGTCCAAATGAATCAATTACTGGTTCAGAGATGAACGAGGTTGTATTAAATCTTAATTGCAATCTAATTACTCATACAGGAATACACACTCCTTTCCATACAAATAAAACTTGCAATTGATGTTTAGCAACGTTTCAAATCAACAACCTTTCATGAATTAACCATGGTAACAAATTATATTTGAATAACCAAGACTGGTCACGAATTGTCTATTATCAATATTTGTAAAAACAAAACATATTTATATTTATGCCAGCAACAACACCTTGATTCTAAGCACATGAAAGAAGGGAAAATAAATTTGAAAAATGCTCCTTCTTGACCCAAACAATCTTCTTTATTAGCAAAATAAATCAAAAGTTGTTTTGCCCAAAAAAAGTCATGTACCCATCTTCGGAGGGTCCACCACATTGCATCGTGCCTTATGTATAGGTCTTGGGCTCTGCCGATTGCGATTTGCGATAGGCCGGGCCTGAAATTTATATGCATTGCAGTTAATAATGCCGGTGGGTCCGCCATATCGCATCGTGCTTTATGTATGGGCCTTGGGCTTCGCCGATTGCGATTTGTGATAGGCAAGACCCGAAATATATATGTGTTATGGTTAATAATGTTGGCGGGTCTGGTGTATCGCGGTGTGCCTTATGTATCAGTGTTGAAAGTTCCGATTACAATAAGTGATGAAGGCATGCATCAAGAGATGTGTAAAGACCGAGGAATCGTGAAAAGGGTAAGTTATGCATATTTGTATAATATTTATATTATCAAAGCATTGATATAGAAATAAGGACGTGATAGAAGGTTTTGAGGGTTGAGTCCATATACACCCATAGCAAAGAGTGGGGGTTGGTTATATGTGTGGTCATAGAGCGCCATGAAGGTTTATGAGGATTAAAAGGTCCCGATGAAGGATATGAATGAAGGGCTAGACTGGGCTATAAATGAATCATGCCACAGAGATTTATTAAAGGGGGGTCTTAACCATTAAGAATTGAAGATTTGACTCGACAGAGAGTTAAAATCCCTGGGATAAAAATAGGTCATTTGGAAAGTTATCATTCAGAGAAATAAAAGATCAAACTTCTAGGGGATCCATTCAAATATGCTACCAGAGCATGTTTTAATAGGGTGGTGGTTGTGACCATAATAGGACTGTTTCGACAAAATGTGTGAGTTGATGTCATGTAAGAAACAAGTTACAACTAAACATACCGCAAATATGTTCTTCCAAAATGTATGGGTTCACTTTGAGTTACCTAATTCTATTATTTTTTATTGAGATTCTTGATTTGTCAGGAATTTTGGTCAACTTTATGGGAACTCATGGACAAAAAGTTGAAGAATGCACTAGATTTCATCCACAAGTCAATGGCAAAATCGAAGTAGTGAATCGAACAATATTGCATCTCCTTCGAGGATATTGTGGTAAGAATCCTAAACTTTGGGATGACCATTTTCATTACATCGAACATGCCTATAATCATGACAAACATTTATCTACACACGTATCTCCATTTGAAGGTTGTTTTGGTTATTTTCCAAAGTCTCCTTTGGATTTCATCTTTGGTAAACATATTGCAATAGATGGACATAGTGATGTGGACAAAACCAATAATTTCATTGAGCATCATGTTGATCATGATTTTCAAGTGGGATATCAAGTTTGGTTATACATCAAAAAGGAAATACTACAAGGTTAAGGTAAACATCTTAAGCCAATTAGATATGGTCCTTTCGAAAGTTTGGAGAAGATTGGTAACAATGCTTTCCTATTAGATTTGCCACCTTCAATGCAAATTTATTGTGTTGTGAATGTGGTAAACTTTAGATTGTATGATCCTCCAATGATTGATGATCAAGAAGAGAATGTTCATATTCCATATTACTTTATATTCCTAGTACTTTAAATGTTCAAGTATTAGTGAATCTGCTATAAGTTGTGCTTGGTAGAGATCACTCCAAAATACCATGTAAATGTTATTGAAGTATTTTGTTTGAACATGCTTAATATTCCGCAGTCAATCATCCATGTAATATATAAAACTACTCCCAATTAAAGAAACTTCATCAATGGAAAATACTCTCAATTCCTCGTAGAGTTTCATTAGGGTGTCTAGGAATTCAATGCTAAGTGGAAGGAAACTATGCTTATTGAAAGGAATTTCTAATGTGGAATGGATTGTTACTCTACTTGCATTATATGAAGACTTACCTATATGTGCCAATATCAATCCCTTCAGTTTCAAAGGATCTGTGGTGTGTTATGCATCGTAAATTCGTGTAAAGATTTCAAATGTGGATTTTGTTGTAAATGTTTTCCCACTACCAACTCCTCCAATCAAGAATAAGTAAAGCGACTTCTTTATGTTCCTCTGTATTTTCATTGCAATGTCTTTCAGAATTGCTTGTTGGTCTCTATCAAGTATTCTTCTAGTTTTGTAGTGTTCTTGATTGTTAAGCATAAATGGATGTCTTGTCAATTGAAAAACATTATTAAGATGTTATTTTTTGTAATGGAATTGGAGAAATTGCAAATATTTATTTAGGTTATACTTTTCATCAATATGGTTGGATATTCGAGGTTTTTTTATTGTGTCAGTGGAAGCTATAGGGTTGTTATCAATTTATTGAATTTCTTCTTCCAAATTACCCCATTTTGGGTTGATGTTGTATGTGAACTTAGATTCATTACTCTTTATTGTATGCTCATGTAACATGTATGTACTTTTCCATGTTGGCAAGTCTTTCTTTATTTCATTTTCATTGTTTTGAAATGGGACATATAGTAAGAGATTTTCTCTATAATACTTTTTAGAGTCAATGTGTTTTTTGTATTTGATGAATCATATTACTCTTTGTTTTTTCCTTTCTGATATTGGTGTGCCATTTTATTATACTTTGATACAAATTCAGTCAAACAAATATTCTTAATAACATAAGTCTTGTTGATATAATAGTCAATGATCAAATTGCACATAATTTCTTTAGAGTTGTTAGGTTCTTGTTTTAGAAAAATCGATGGTTTAATGATAATGCACACTCATGTGTTGAAACTGTGTTTATAAAGTTGCATTCTCATGAACTATGATGCAATGGTACGGAGTGTGCTCTATGGATTTCTTGTTGAGTTTAAATTTGTTGAATATTAAGGCATTTCCAAATTATTATGTCATTTGAATAACATCGATTTTTCACTTTTCATGTTCTTGTCATATCCTTTTGAATGAAATTTTCATTGATTTGCTAATTTTGGTCATATATGAACTACAATAAAATGATACAACATATGTGTTGAGAACATATTGAGCATCTGTATTTTCATTCCATAAATGTGGCATATTTATTGCGAAGCTATTGTTCCATATATGTGATGGTTTTCGTTTCAAGAACAACATTGATTATGTCAATGTACTTTGTATTACTTTAATGTATTAAGTTTATATTAAATGAAATTCTTTCAAGAACTCTTCGAACATAGTTGACTTCTCATAATGTCATTGTTCTAGGGTATTATGTAATAGCTTTTCTCTTTCATTTATTGGTTCATTTATTGAACTAATGGGTTCAATAAATGTTGTCCTTTTCATTGGGGGCATTTGGAAATTGTTTCTACAATGGGAAACTTCCAATTTTTTACAACTTCTGGTATGATGGTGTTCATGTATTTTTGCAAGGTTTGGATCAAGGTGATCTTTGTTGCAAGTTATATATTTGTTTGAGAAGTTTTCAGTTTCCGAGTTACTATTTATTCCATATATTGGAGCATTGTCTATCCATAGAAGACCATATTCATGTTTTCTCCCTCTAATTTGAAACTCAGTTACAAAATAGTAATCTAATATTTTTCCAAAGAATATATCATCTTGACAAAACAATTGTTTTGTGGCATCTATCTTATGTCTAGAGTAACACGTACAAGTTATTGGGTCCTTGCATACAAGATAATTAATATTGTATTCTTCTATTGTTTCAATGTGCTTCCTTTTTGTTTTATTGCAAGGTAATTTAGTTAGTCTCTCTACTAGCAGACTCCAACAATGTTCTTCACTTGTGAACGTAACAAAGAAAGTTGGAGGGCCCAATTGTCGCATCATTGGAAATATATGTTTCTTCATTTGTTGTAGGTAGTCACGAAAAATCGTTCAATTTGAGCATATGATTCTAATTTCTATTTACGTAAATGTTTTCAAATTTATATAAATACCGAGAACATAAATCTTTAGTGATTTCATCACATACTACACACAAAATTCCCTATTTGATATCAATTCTTGTATTCCAATAATATTTTTAATCCAATATCAATTATCATTATATCACTCATGAATTGTGGTAATCTTTTTTGAAAAATTTCCATGTGTACAAGTACATTGATTGTTGAGCTCGTTAAGCCCATTTGGGATCATTTGTAGCCCCATTGCATTATTTGTGAAAAATCAATTCTTAATGCTACAAGCATCTTTTCAAGTTCTGAGAGTGTTGCTACAATTGACAATGGCCTATTATGTCTTATTTATTCAAGTTTGGCAAAACATGGTAACTTTTCATTGTCAAGTGCTCTTTTGTAAGATGTGCATATGATGTTGTTAGGAAATGTTTTTCCACTTCCAGATTTGTGTATGTACATTTGTTTTAAGTAATATCCAATGCTTGTCATGTTATTTCCAAATTGTAACATTTTACATATTGGACATTTGTTTCTAGATGTGTCTTCAATTTGTTTTATGTACGGTTGTATAGGGGTACTCTTGGATGAGTCACAATCTTTATTCCTTAATTTTTTTCTACTATTTTGAATTTACTATTTGTACTACATGTACGTAGAATTTGTTTCAATTTGTGAAAGTTCATCCTAATTTGGGGGTTGTGGTGCATTTATAATATGCTATAGTGCAGATTGTATTGATTCGTATTTTGATTTGTCAATTGTTGAGCCAAATTAATTACTTATCATTTAATTGTCAACCTGGGGTTTTTGTAAAACTTGCAAAGCGTGCATGCATTGTATATGCTAGAAATTAACTTCCAATTTAGATCAACCTAAATATGAAACCAAATAGCAACAAACCAAATTCACATATTCTAATTCAACACTCAATTAAAAATAAATTATAGTACAACACACGGAATTGAAATCTTAATCTTTCAATCTTGTAGGAACTGAAAAGCACACCACTCTTTTAGAAATGAAAGAAAAAACAATCATTCTTAACCTCTCACACAAGAAAAGATATGAAAGCAAATAAAAACAAATGCTCTTAACTTCTAGGTAGAAAGAAAATAAAAACAATCACTCTTATCCTCTCACACAGGAAAAGATATGAAAGCAAATAAAAACAAATGCTCTTAGCTTCTAGGTAGAAGCAAATAAAAAGAATCACTCTTAACCTATCACACAGGAAAAGATATGAAAGCAATAAAATGTAACATATGAAAGAAATAAATCTTAATCTATGAAAAACAATAAATCTCATACATTGTAGGTGGCCAATCCAAAAACATGAGAGATGGCAAGTTGAGAGGCTCCCAGTGCAAGCATTACCAATCAAGGTGAACATCACTCATGAGAATGGTGCTAAATCTAAATTCCATTCATAATTAATCTTAACTTTCCACCTGAGTATCTCCATTGACTTTACACATGCCTTTGAAAGGAGAAGCCTCTCCTATTTATACAAAAATATAAGAAGCTACGTCATTAATTGAGGTCCATTATTCTCTCCCTAGATCCCTAGAAAATATCATAGAGTTACAACTCAAATAGGTAATGATGAGACACATATCCTCTTTGGCATTTATCCAAATATTCCTCCATATCTTGAAGGGAATTCGAATTTGATCATTGAAGGCAACATAAGGGTGACTTGGAAGCTTCCAAATGACCTACACATGTCATGAAACTCAAGCCACTTTTAAGTATTAGCAAGTATATGTCATTTTTCTAAGTTTTAACCATTTAATTCACTTATAATAATAGAAATCATTATCTTTTGAAAAACACAAAGGTAACCCATATAATTATGAAAATAGAGGCTAATGAAAGATTATATGGCTATGGAGCTGCGACATGTGAGGGAAATGGTGGTGATAAAAGTGAAAGTGGATGATATTTTGAAAAAAAAATCGAGACTGTACATACCCACCAACTGACGTTATTTCATTTCCTCATGCGATCTACTGCATTGTTTAATCATGATTTTCTTTTGAATGAGCTTGCCTTTTATCATATGTCCTTAAATTTTGCATTTGACAATTTCATTTCTTTTCGAAAAGTATTCTTTTTCATACATTTAATTGCAACATTTTTGGTTGGTTCTTGTGTGACAACCAAATTTTTTTTGGCATTAGTTCTTGTGTTTCAATACCTTGTTCCTTTTTGTTGCAGTATGATTCATTAAACATATTTAAGAATGCATCTTTGAGCTAGCCATATAATATGCTCATCATTTAGGTATTTATTTGCAAATCACATAAATTTTGAACCATAATGCAATCATAATTGATTAGAAAAAGTATGTTAGAATGAAATTAAGTGAAATGGAATGAAGTGATATGGATGTGATAATAAATGGTGTCCCTTCCCCCCAACTAAATTTGTTTATGGTTTTTTTTCAAATGAGAAAGGAAATATGGTGAAGTATTTTCAAAAAATTATAATTTTAGTATTCAAGGAATTCTATGATTAAAATATAGAAAAGAACATACCTTTACTTACCTAGGAAGTGGAAAAACTGTGCATATGTAGAGAAGTTATAGCTTTTGCTGGATCTTGGAATAGAATGTAGAATTTCATTTTCTTCTTGGTTGTATTAATAGATGATGAGGTGGTGAAAGTGGATTCTTTATTGTTGCTACTAAATCTATTGTATCTGTTGCAAAATGCTAAATGATATATTCTTCACCTGCTACAAAACCTGATGTTACAATTCTAGTCATGCAAATAAATGTGTTGCTATTGAGCATGAAGAGAAGTCATTGGATTACCAACCATTGATGAATTCCATTAACCAATGCGAGGCAAACTCTCCATTAATGCCAACGAGTGCCAAGGTACCTGAGTACATCTTGCAAAGTGTGAATAGATGAGCTAATGTCGAGCCACTTGCAAGATCTAACAATCAAGGGACATTGACGTATTCCCATGATTGTCAGCAAGAGAACTTGTCATTGATGCATACAAGCCTCAAGGTACTAATAAGGACTCTAGCCCTGAACCTAGATAATGTGCTAATGTCAATAGGACAAGACTTATTAGAAGGGGGGCCTTAATGAATCCTCCATCATCTAACACAAGTATGAAATGATGATTTTGGAAGGACTAAATGAAAAACTTGTAGTGGATCAAGGTTTAGTTAATGGAGAGGAAAATGATAAGAGGGTAAACAAGCAAACGGAAGCAAAAGGACAAATCAACATGTAAGTGAGTTGAATGTATCTATTAATGGGTTAATGAATGGAACTTATGGAAAATGTGAATGGAAAATGTAAGTGGAAAACATGCAACACTTGTAAGGAAAATGGTGATGATGATGCTTAGCAAAAATGTTTGGATATCTTATGAGTTTGGAGAGGAAAAATGATGGCATTTATGGATGATAGAAATGGATCCAATTGGTTCATGTTTCTTGAAATTGGTTGTAGAAAACCAATCATGCATAATTGGCTTCCTTCAATTCTTCGATTTCCCTGGAACCTGAAAATAAACATGGCACTAACATTGCAACAAACATAAGTGCATTCAAAGAGAAGTAATCAATTTCTTTTTGATACATACACCAGTAAAACAGGTTCATGACATATCTTTGCTTCAAATTATCATGGTTAGTCCAATTTCACAATTGTGATAATAAATCCAATTTCTAAAAGGATGATATGCACAATTTCCTCAGTCATAGCATTTCATAAGGATAAAGAAATATTATTTGTGAATGCTTAATGATTCCTACAAAACAATCTTCGATAAAAAATTCATCAATCGATCTTGCAGATAAAGTGCCTTCATAGTTCTTCTTCTTTCCTGCATCATGCTTGAAAACATAATCATTAGACAAATCCATTAAATTTTGATCATGATTTTCTTACTAGAATGCATTGTTGACAAGTAGATCATTGAGTTAAAGACATAGCTACATAATTGTGGTTCAACTGTAGAATTGTTGTTTAGCTACAGAATTGCACAGTTTCTGTAGATAAAATCCTGAACAAACAGTTAAGTACACAATCCTGAACAGATAGTTAAGTACACACAACTATGCATTTTTGTTATAAACAAATAACCAGTCCAATATACAAATTGATCAATGCCTCTTCTAGAAAAATTAGCAAATAGAACAATTTTATTTATTTTTATTTTATTTATTTTTCTTGCTTCGATAGGTGTGTTTGAGTGGACCATCAGAACAATCTTTTTCTCAATTTTATCCATATTTCGCATCAATTTTTTTCGACAATTTTTCTCATGGCAATTTTCTTGAAAAACAATAAAATATACAATCTAGAAAAAATTTAATGAAATATTTACAAAACTTAAAAAGTAAAATAAATGTACATAAATGAAAAAGAAAAGCACATGTACAAACTAAAATATATATATATATATATATATATATATATATATATATATATATATATATATATATATATATATATATATATATATATATATACAAAAAAAAATCAAAGCAAAGCCTATAACACAAATGTTATAAAAAAAAACAATTCATTAAACAAATAAAAAAAATGAAACAAAAATATTATACAAAACATATACATGCATTTTAAATATTATACATAACATATAACATTAAAAAAAAAAACACACACACAGCTTAACAACAAAAAAATAAATCATAACAAAAATTCTACATAAAAAAACAACATTATATACAATATAACATACAAAATTTTCCATTATCGAAAAAAAGTTCAGTAAGGTTCCTGTCAACAAATCATAGATAGAATGATTTGTAGCAGTTGGGCATGATGAAATCATGTTGTTTAAAGAGAAAATGAATTTCAGCAGATTAAAACTTGTTCATAAGTCAAGATCTACTTTAAGCAACCAAGCAATATGAGAAAACAACAAGCAATGTGAGAAAACAATGATCTATATAGAGAAATAGAGACTTGACAACCTTTCAATCAAAAAACCAATCTCTAATTGCCTCTGGAATTTTCCAGGAATGCAATTCTAGAGAATCGTTTAGTGAGTACCAAAAAACTTGCAAAGTGTTTTGGTAATGTTCAAAGCATGAATTGTTAAACATCCCTCCCGTCTGTTCACTATTCACCGTTGCTAAGGCATTGATCATATTATCCCTGAATTCTTGCATTATATTCAATTGCCATGGAGCACAGTGCGTGATATTCATCCTGCAATTTTGCCAATGATTACCAGGATCTGCTCCAATAGGTGCCAATATGCTTCTCATCTGCCATGAATCATATGTTGTGTTTAGAACAAAAAGAGGGGTTTTGATCGACTGTAAGAGGTATTGTGGGAATAAACACAGACTTGCAGGATTCATTGTTAATGTGCAAGCAGCTGGCAGATGTTTTAAAGATCCATGAAGTGTGACTATATCATTGAAGTAAGATCTGAACGAATGTCCTCCTAACAAATACCCATCAATGAAGCAGATCTACCTCCTGTAGATCAGGGATATCAGATCACGGCCGCAACTGCCTCTATTCACTAATCAAAACTGTTTTTTGTCACGCAATTTGCCAAATAATGCTCTAGAGAACCCCACATATCTCCCAAGTTACGAATTTGCTAAATTTTTTCCTGGGTTTTATAATTGACCCTGTTATAAGAAAAACCCATGTTTTACTCTTTTGCAATTCGTTTTCATTTGGCCATAAATAGTGTTTTAAAACTGATGTTTCTAAGCTGTTACGCATTTCCTCTATAAGTATTGCACTCGGGCTTTCTTCCAGAACGACTGCTAGATCTGGAGATTTGGCATGAAATGAATACTCCTCAGCAGCTGACAAAGGTGGCACCCCCAATATGTTCCTTCCTGATCAATCTATCAGCAGGATGCCAACAATTGTGCCCAATGCATTCACACAGCAACAACTAATGACAGTGATAAAGCTATCCTATGAGAGGCAAATCTTGCTAGCTCCATGATACATGGACTCGATAAGATGACAAAAATGTTCAATAATCAAGGGCTTCCTTTTAGGCTGAGGTTCATGTTGAAGGATCTGATTGATCTGAGAAATAATGGATGGCGAAAAAGGAGGAAAGTTGAGGGCTCCAAGAAAATAGAGTAAGTGCATTGGAATGTTGTGTAAGAATTACATGCACAGGGAGCCCACTCTCAAGGGACCAATATGGATCATTTGTGTTAGAGACTTATGATACCTGGATTTAAAAATTGGTCTATGCCAAGCCCTTCAACACAGGGTTTTCAATGATGGATGCATAATCAAATCAGGCTCGGCTGCCATTTCTGCAGGTCCTGAAAAAAGAATAGATATGCAGCAATTTGAAGCAAGATTTATATATGAGTTTTTTTATTTTTTATATGAATTTGGATTTTGATTTTTAAGCTAATGCATTCAAATTTTTTTCTTTGTAGGTCCCATGAAAGCTTAAATTGTCAATTTGTCAATTCTCTTAAGAAAAATAATTGATAATTTTTATTAAAAATTTACATTTCCCTTATTCAAAAACATGATTTTTTTTTAATTTTTTTTAATTTAAAATCTAACACGATTTTTTATTTATTTATTGAAAATGAAGAAATGCAAGAAAATAAATAAAAATCTAAATATTTAAAGTCTAAAAGCTTTAAAAAAATGCAATCAAGATATATATATATATATATATATATATATATATATATATATATATATATATATATATATATATATATATATATATATATATATATATATATATATATATAATCAAGCTTGATTGCACACACACACACACACACACACACACACATATATATATATAAGTAAATGAATGTTTCCAATGGAGCCATTTACGTATTAAACTTTCTAAAATGTTCATATCCAAATTTGCAAAATGTGCCTGATTGTGTATGAGGACATGAGAAATCGTTTTAACCTTTAGATTTGCCACAAAGATCTCTTGAAGAATGGATGAATGTCGTGGCACAATTGCATTTCGATACCATTCCTCAACGCAGTCCTTGTGCTCCAAAGAATGATTGATCTTCATTCTAGATACTTCATCCATAAATCGTTAATATCGAAATTTTTTATATTTTTTTTATAAAAATGATATGCAACTAAATGATTTATGCATCTACATGCTTTAATCATACATCTAGAAAAAAAAATTGAAAAAAATATGAACTCTAGACTAAAAACTAGTTCCTATGCACACTTCTCCAGCAATGGCGCCAAAATGTTGAGGCAAATTACTTACCTATCATTTAATTGTTAACCCGGGGATTTCGTAAAAATTCTGAAGAGCGTTTGCATTGTATATGCTAGAAATTAACTTCCAATTTAGACCAACCTAACTATGAAACCAAATAGCGACAAACCAAATTCACCTATTTTAATTCAACACTCAATTCAAAATAAATTATAGTACAATTATAGTACAGTGCACGGAATTGAAATCTTAATTTTTCAATCTTGTAGGAACTAAAAACCACACCACTCTTTCAGAAATGAAATAAAAAACAACCATTCTTAACCTGTCACACAGGAAAAGATATGAAAGCAAATAAAAACAAATTCTCTTAACTTCTAGGTAGAAAGCAAACAAAACAATCACTTTTAACCTCTCACACAGGAAAAGACATGAAAGCAAATAAAAGCAAATGCTCTTAGCTTCTAGGTAGAAAGCAAATAAAAACAATCACTCTTAACCTCTCACATAGGAAAAGATATGAAAGCAATAAATCTTAACCTATGAAAGCAATAAATCTTAATCTATGAAAAACAATAAATCTCATACATTATAGGTGGCCTATCCAAAAGCATGAGAGATGGCAAGTTGAGAGGCTCCTAGTGCATTCATTACCAATCAAGGTGAACATCACTCATGAGCATGGTGCTAAATTTAAATTCCATTCATAAGTAATCTTAACTATCCACCTGAGTATCTCCAACTTTACACATGCCTTTCAAAGGAGAAGGCTCTCCTATTTATAAAAAAATATAAGAAGCTACCTCATTAATTGAGGTCCATTATTCTCTCCCTAGATCCTTAGAAAATCTTAAAGAGTTACAACTCAAATAGGTAATGATGAGACACATATCCTCTTTGACCTTTATCCAAATCTTCTTCCACATCTTGAAGGGAATTCGAATTTGATCATTGGAGGCCACATAAGGGTGTCTTGGAAGCTTCCAAACGACCTACACATGTCATGAAACTCAAGCCACTTTTAAGTATTAGCAAGTATATGTCATTTTTCTAAGTTTTAACCATTTAATTCACTTATAATACTAGAAATCATTATCTTTTGGAAAACACAAAGGTAACCCATATAACTATGAAAATGGAAGCTAATGAAAGATTATATGGCTATGGAGTTGTGACATGTGAGGGAAATGGTGGCGATAAAGGTGAAATTGGATGATATTTCGAATACATTTTGGAGACTCTACATCAATAATGGGTCATAATGAATGCGTGATGTACTTGTTTGGAATGATACAATGTTATATATTTGATTGTAAATTATATTTGACGAGTAGTAATTGATAACACTATTAGTGACAAATTATCATATTTGTATTTTTACCTTGAATAGGATTGATGTCCACTACAAAGAAAATGGTGAAACTTCAACTCTTCCTTTTTCATATGGAATTTCCATATCAATAAGATATCCTTGTCAGCCTACAACCATTGGTCGACTTTGTATAATGTCATTTTAAAGTGTTTTTATATACAATGCAATGCATATTGGTTGTGACCCATCATTGCATTGCAAAAGGATTGGACAATATAGAGTCTCAAAATTGTTCGTCAAATTGAGGTGTTATCAAGTGGAAAATTGTACTAAACATGTTATTAGGACATTTGGATGCAGTTCTTGCTTTATCCAATCCATGAATTTGCATTTTATGAACAATGGATTGGTAATGATTTCCAAGATCTTTTCAAAGAGGTGACAAGTAATAATTAGAGACGAAGTTGTGTCGAGGTAATATTTTGTACAATAAAGGTTCAAAATATGCATTAATAGGATTTATATCACGAAACAAAATGTATAATGGGCTTGTATTTAGATGACTATTGAAGATAAAAGACCTTGTTTTAATTGTTATTGACCAAACTCTAATTGGTATATTCAACCACATTGCCAGATCTCATATGAAAAAGGTGTCTCCCCATAGTCCTCTTTTAGATTGACAACTACTATTTGAAGTAGAGTGTCACATTCTATGAAGGTATGTGTCAAAATCATGAATTTCATGAAGTTGATATAGGAATTCAAGTGCTAGTTCATATTTGTATGATTCATTTTCCATTGCAATGTAGACACATTAATAAGTGGTCTATTATTCCATTAAATAGCTCATTGAATGAGTAACAAAAGTGTAATAGGACTTCAAAAGCATTGAACAAACAATCTCTTGTAGTATATAAAAATTCTTGGGTCTAAAAAGACTATTTTTACTTAAGACATCATCAATGGTAGCATCTTTGTTTCATTGTTTCTTCAAATGGTAGTTCTCAACATCCAAGATTTCAACTATTTTTGTATGTACTTATTTTTGAAATTTGTATTATGATTTGTTTGCTAAATGCTATGTAGGTTAAATTGCTTTTTCTTGAAAATGAGAGTGTTCAACTCTTTGTCATTTTATCGAGGATATGTCTTCGAGGGTGTTTAATTGGATAAAGGAATTATTGCACTTTAAAATTGTCTATGTGATTTGGGATAGTGAAAATAAGTACACAATCTTGCAATTGATTAACTCTTATTTAGCACTTCTTTGTATTTCTAGAATAGCACTGCAAAACAAAACACATGTGACGTTGATCATTTTTTGTAAAGCTATGAGTTTTACATAGAAAGTAAGTATTAGCTACTAGAAAATTGACACATCTACACAATAAGAACCAACAAAAGAAAATTGTATATGTTTGGATTAGAAAACAAGATTACACATTCCTATTTGTTGTAGAAATACCTAAGACAATTTTCAACATAAAATGCCTATTATTTTTCCCATATAAATTATTTTAGAATTCCCTTATGTAAATTTCCATGAAAATGAAAAGAAAAAACATATCAATAACAAAGTTTTAACATAGATATATGTACAATAGTTTGGTAATACATGTCATGTCAATTAATTGTTGTATGTCAATAAGTGGTCAAAAGCGTGATTATTCAGGTGAGTGTGATTTTTCTTTTTATTTTACTCAATTATATATCGCAAGAAAAGAAGGCAATTGCGCTGAAACCAAAAGGAAATGAGAAGTTACTTTCACTCAAACCACAAGGCAATGTTTGTATCTTTTTATGATCAATGGTTGAGCTAAAACCTTCTTAGGGGAATCGATGGTGTGGCTACGACTAATGTTGAACCACCAAAGTTCAAACATGGGGGAATGCTAGCTCTAGGTTGTGGCCTTTCCCTTCATTAATCCCCTCCATCCTTCTTAACGTGTAAACGTAATAGTTAACCAAAAACCCCTTATAATTTACATATAATAAAATTAATCACATGACCTCCACATACTTCACCTGGATGCATCACCTACACATACTTCAGTTGTATGTTTGATGACTCACTCAACTTTAAGATGTTGATATATTGTGCCTAAATGTTGACATACTTCACCTCGATGCCCCATATGCCTATTGGCCATTATTAATGTGACATTACCCAATCTAGGTTATAGTTTTTATGTAATTTTTTTAACTTAAATGACAAAGAATCTTCCTTACCATCCATATTATTTATTAATACCACTTAATAAAATTAAACATTATCACTAACTTCAATAAATTATTTTACATAGAATTTTATATTTAAATGTGCTTGAATTTACTTTTATATGATGTAACTTAATTTCACATTTCCATAAACAAAAGTTCTAATTTAAATGTAATGTAACTAGGTTTCAAATTTCTATACAAAATGATATTAACTTGGAGAAGTTAAAATTTTAGGAAATCAAAGTATGAAGATTTTGTTAAACTTTTCTATACAAAATGATATCAACTTGGAGAAGTTAAAATTTTAGGAAATCAAAGTATGAAGATTTTGTTAGACAGTTATTTTTAGAGTTCTAATATGTTTTAAATTTTGCAAAATCATATATTATAATAAATATGATAATAAAGACATTGCAAAATCATATATTATAATAAATATGATAATAAAGACATTGGCTTTATTAAATTTTATTGACAAAGATATTTATATTTAAATATATTCAAATTGGGTTAAACTATTTTAATTTTTTAATATATTATTAATTTAAGTGAAAACCCATATTTTATATAGCCCTTTTTATCTAGGATTCCTGCATTGGGAGCATGCTATTATTTTGTGACAAAATAATGTTGAGCATCCATCTTGCGTGTTCTTCCACCTTTGACATACTCAAAGAATGTGACAGTTGTGCATGCCATTGAATGTACAAGTCTCATGACAATTTCACTTAATGTTGGTAGTGCCAAAAGGCAACCAATATTTCCAATCCTATACGATATTTAATGCAGGTTAAGAGCATGATGGGACAACCTTTGTTGTACTCCCAGATGCCCCGGAGGCAAAGAATATGGCCCCATAGGTATGTATGTGCATATATAACCCATCATTTTCCAGCCGACGCTCTCTGGAAAGGCTGCGCCATTCTGACTTAACGGCTATCATGTAGTTAATGCAGACGATCCACCTATATCCATTCAATGCCACAAGATTTCAAGCTCAAGAAGTTGTGCGGTAAATTTTCAAAATTCAAATGAAATGGTGGGTTGCTGTTGATGGTGGTGGTGGAAGAAGAGGGGAAAGAATGGAAGCGGTTATGGACTTCTCTGCCACCAATTTCTTCAGCTCCGCTACCACTTCCACCTCACCGATGGAAACAAGGGCAGCATCAATCAGCCTGGAACGTCGAGAAAAGTCGCTCTGACGAACCCTGCCCACGGGCGATGAAGACGCTGGAGAGCACAAAGAGCAGGGAATGTAGTTAATTAATGTCTATGGACCAGTCTGCAATGAAGGATATCCAGACGTCCGTTTCTGATTCGCAAGCCAAGGAGGTCGCTCTTTTTATATTCGCGGCAAGCCCGTGGGCACAATTTCCGCATTGGATTCCAACGAAGCTGCGTTGAAATATAAGGAGGTAGGTCTTCTGAATATATTCATATTGTTGTGTTCTTTAATGGGATTCCAACCACCACCAAACTGACTCGGCGATGGCGCCTTCAGGTATATAGATGATCGATCTTACCTTAGCACTAGCTTTGGTGATGGATCGAGATTGTTTCAAATCTCTGGAACTCTAGCTGCGCCTCCAGTAGAGCGACAATTCCATAGTCAAGTCAAATATGAAGACAACACAACGAGAACGAGTTTGCGCTGTTAGGAAATAAAATTTATTCTCCCCGTAGATATGAATATCATCAACCGTGGCTAAATAGCGTTGAAGTGTAGGTAAATTCGTTTGAAAAGGTGCGGTGGAATTTTGTTATAAATATTAGTGTAAAAACAGATATGAGTCTACAGGTGTGTGTATGTTTTCCCAGCAATTAAAACGATGGAATGGGAATGGTAAACCAGAGGAAACCTGAGCTTGTATTAGGTAATTAATTGATATTGGAATATGTTAACTGGATCTTATATTTGAGATAAAGACCAGTTTTGAAGCATATGGATAGAGTGTCAAGGTGAGGAACTCTTCTTAAACAAAGAATGATAAACCAAATTTTATCCAAGTGTCGGTATCACACTTCATGGGTAATCAGAACTTTAAGTTGTAATATTTTGGGGCGACTGAGCACAATTACCAATCAGGCCATGAAAATTATTAATATATGAATATTTTCCATTTGGGATTTTATCTTTAGATTCTGTGAAGTATAGGAGTGTAATTTCCATTTATATCGCCTTATTTTTGTTAAGTCTGGTGGGAATTTGGCAAATGCAAAATGGTTTAAAAATACAAAGTTCGTTATACTTATTTTAAAATAAAAATCTAAATATTTTTTTAGGTTTGTTCAATTCCTCACTCATTATTTATTTCAAAATACAAAATACACTCATTATTTATTTCAAAATACAAAATACAAAGTAAAAAAGTTTTTCTCAAATTTAATGGAATATTCTATTATTAGAATCTAATTTGTTTAAAATAGGTTAAGGTTCTTTAATATTTAATTTATTTAGAGTAAGTTCGAGTTCCTTTATTATTTATTTTAAAATGAAAAATTTAAAAATTCTTTCTTTATTATTTATTTCAAAATGAAAAATATAAAATGCTTTCCTCATATTTAATGGAATAGACCATTATTATAATTGATTTGTTTAAAGTTTTACTTTTATCTGATAAGTTAATTTTTCATTATAAAAAAATTAATTTTTAGAATTTTAAATCATTTAACAAATTAGATAATAGAAATTAAATTCATATACTTAATAACAAGTAGGAAAAGAAAATATTCTTTCTAGATATGCTTAGTATGAAGCATTTGTAATATGTTACAATTTTTTAAATAGTAAATTTTAGATGATTGTTTATAATAATCTTTCATAATAAGTTGTCCATAATACTTAATGGTTAAAGATCATGACTATTTATTAGTATTACAATATTATTTGAACTTTAATAATATGAAATAGGCTAATTTCAATTGACCTAGTTAATTTATCTTTTAGGAATAAACATAATAAAAAAATATTTTATTGACAGATTTTGCCACTTCTTAATGAAGTAGCTTATTCAATCGTTTATTGTGATACACTTAAATATAATAAATAAGTGATTTAGTTATAGAGTTTTCTATCATTTTAATGAAGTAACACTATTCAACTATTTATTGTGATGTACAAAAATATATTTATAGCAAGTAAATGGCAAAAGTTGAATGAGATAACTTGGTCGATAAAAGGTTTGTTTTTTCCCAAAACAACCATTTAAATATGTGATTAACAATTGTTTTATGTGCAATAATTTAAATATTTTGTTATTAAAGTTATTAAAATATTTATTTTAAACAATATCTAAATATTATTTAAAAACTATAACAGTGACCCTTTTTCAATGATGAAAATAAATTTTCAAAATATAAAATTAAATTATTCGATTGAAGCCATTTAATTTTTTTTTCACATTTTCATGATTTTTTTAATAATGAGCTAGATAAACTAATTTTGAAATATAGTCATAAATGTTAGTGTTAAAAAACTATTTTTAAGAACACAATTGCTAGTAAAATTGTAAAACAACTTGAAATTTCTTAAAACTTTAACATATGGGTATTCGGGATATGTCTATCCTCTATACAAGGAAATCCCATAATAAGTAATGTATTTAATTTAATATTATCAATAATGTGGATTTAAAATTATTATATAATTTTCTTGAGTAATTAAATATTTCTTTTACTTGAAGAATTATATGATATAGTGAATATTACTTTTAACTAGTAGAAGACATATATATTATTGGTAGAAGTGAATTATGTAAAATTTTGATATTCAAATTAGGTTGAAGTAATACCTAAATTAAAAAAAGGAAGAGGAAAAGGCAAAATAAAAAACAAATTAATAATACGAAATCTTTAAAAGTATTTAAAATTTAAACTTATAGATAAATTTTTAATATTGTAGTTGTTTATTTACTTTTAATTGGTTAGTTGATATTTCACATAAATATTTAATGTATAATAAAAATTTCCTTTAAACTTGAATTATAACTATTATATATACTAAAAAGAAATTCAATTCATATATATATAATATCAATCTCACACACACACACACACATATATATATATATATATATAAACCATTTAACCCATTTTAGCCCCTAATTTTGATAGTATGCCATGCTAAGGAAATAATCATAATTTTATATATGTCCTAATTTCTTTTTGTAAGCCTAGGAGGACTACATCTTCAACATGTCTAATATATCACCCAAGTTAGGGTGGGGAATTGAACCAGTGACTTCACCTCAAGGAGTGCCTTAACAAAGCACTTGATCACCACCTATCCAAAACCCAATGGACTATATAGTAGTAAATTTATTTATATTTATTACATTTAATTATTGAAAAGATTTTATATAATTAAAATATAAAAGTTTAGGTATATAAAAAAAATTTAATCAAGATATATGCATATTACTATGTTTTATATACATTAATTAAATGTTTGATATTATGTTAATTGTTTTTTTTCTAAGTAAAATTGGTCTATTTATAAAGACCAAATGTACAAAGAGGCACCGGCCTCAGTGGCACTGGGCCAGTTGTATGACCAAACTGAACATCAAACCTTGAATTCATGACTGCCCCACATGGGGAAACCAGTCCGAGTACAAAAATTAGGACAATTCAAGTTATCCTCGCAGGGGCTATAGTTCCATAATTCAAAAATTCTAACCAAAAAACTGTAAGTTCCAAAACTTAGCCCAGAAATTTCCACTATAAATTGACAATTGGGGACAAAATCCAAATTTTTTGTTGCTCGAGCTCGGGTCAAAACCATACAAAGACTTGACATGAAACAAGATTTAAAATGACAAGTAACAAAACTTCTTAGAAACGGGTTTAAGGCTCACCACATAACCTGGCCAGCAGCTGCAAGGTGTCTTCTGTTGCCTCTTCCTTTACAACCGGACACCCTCCATAATCCTCAGAATTAGCTAGATCGGTTGCAGTGCTACCTGTGCCCATTGGTATTGCAGACATGTCACCTTGTCGACTTCCCAAGGGTCTTGTGTTGCCATGTTTGTTATCCGCAGTTGGTTGACTGGCATCAACTACTTTGCCATGCAGGGCTGCTTTACCATTGTCATGTTGTTGATTACCTGGGATGCTAATACTGTGGTTGCTTGGAGCTACTCTATTCTGCTTGTCCTTATGTTCAGGTGGAGGTGCCTATGGCTCAATTTCTTCCGAGAATGAAATGGTTACCATAGCAGTGATTACAAGCCGAATTAAAGTGCTGTGAATCTGGAATTGAGTGACATGGGGTTCTGAATGCGGAGAAAGGGGGAAATCCTCTGAGTGAACTATAGCAGCCCTCCTTCCTGTGCCTTGGAGCTTGGTGCATCCCCTTCCACATCGGGTGTCTGGATAACGGCCAGAGAGAGCGCTGAGAGGGTTGGGATTATCAGCGGAGGAGTCAGGGGAAGCAGTGACGGAGCTAGACGAAGCTTGTGGGTGAATGATACCTCTGAAATGCCTCCACATCTGCTTCGCATTCTATGTCTGGTGCAAGCCATGGCAAGGTTGAGAGCAAGGTTGTCAGCGGAAGGATTGGTGGAGTTCCGATGAAGAGAATGAACAAGGGAGGTCTGGAACTGGTTTAAGTTGTAGAAAATGGAATGAGAGTAGTGAAATCCATTGTCTAAATCAAGACAACTCAGCAACCAGCATCAGCTTCCTGTCACAGTGTGAGAGAAGGGAATTACGGCCTGTGGAGGGCAAGCGCAATGGAGCAAGGGGGGAAGAATTGCATGATGCTTTACAGGTTCCATGTCAACGAAGGTGGTGGAGTTGCCTCGACCTTCAGACACAATTAATGTCTCCTATAAGTTGGTTTGAATGCGCCGAAGGTTGGCATGGGGGAGGACACAAGTGGCCATGTGGTCATCCTATCGTTTGGCCGCCCATATTATCATATTAATTTCCATAGTAATCACCTGCATCCGGGTGCGTTTCTTCTTCATTTTCCATTTCATTTTGCACCAGTTCATTGAAGTCCTATAACTGAGGAGTAGTGGCAATAGAATTAAGTGTTCTCGCATAAAGAGTCTTTCCACTATCAACTCCAACGTTAGCTAAAAGATTTGTTACTTTGTTGCCATCCCTACAAATGCGCTTAAGTGTGACTGCTCTGTGAGTTGATAGCCATTGTTCAATCTGTTCCAGTTGTTCATCCAATCTCCAACTACTACCAACTTTGTTGGATGGAGTCCCCTATAGAATCTGATTCACCATGTTGATAAGAATCTGAGAATCCCCTTCAATTATAAGTGGGAAGAAACCATTGAGTTGAGCAAGTAGGAGTCCCTGCCATAGCCCTTCTAATTCAGCTGAGTTGTTTGTATCCCAACCAATTGAACCCATTAAAGTGAGGAGAGGAGTGCCTATGTGATTCCTAAAGATTCCTCCATATCCTACGTTTCCCGGATTACCTTTAGATGCTTCGCCGAAGTTAAGTTGTATCATATGTAGGGGTGGAGGAATCCATCTGTTTGGTGTCATTCTTGGTGATGAAATTTTACCTTGATTTGCCTGTATCTGGTTCCATTAGAGATTCCAATTTACCCATATATTCTATTCCTATGGAGTGGAGGGAAAATCTTCTTCGTGCCAGGTTTGGAGTAGTAAGGTTTCTAAAATATTTTGACACATGTTATTCCATAAGACTTCTATAGGGGTGGAATGGTCCTTGAAGATGCGACTATTTCTTTCTTTCCAGACGGTCCACATGTGGAACACTGGTATAAGTTTCCATAAAGCATTTAACTGTTTGCTTTTGTATGGATTTTTTGCCCAAGTGCATATAGTGCTGGTGATATCCTCCTTAATTCAACCATATTTTTGGCATCTAAAGCTAACTTTTTCCCAGAGTTGGTTTGCCAGCGGACAATGGTTTATGAGATGCTCAGTAGTTTCTTCTGCCTGTTTACAATTTGGGCACATAGAAGGTCCATGAAAGCTTCTTTTCTGAAGGTTGTCCCAAGTTAAGATTTTATTTTGGAAAAGCAACCAGAGGAAGGTGGATATTTTTGGCCAAATGGGGGGTCCCATACTTTGTGCCAGAGATGGTCTTTGACTTTATGGTCTCTTATAATTATATGATAAGCCTCTTGTGACGTGAAGGTTCCTCTCACTTCATAACCCCATCTGATTATATCCTTCTTGTTAGAGTAGCGTATTTGCCTGTTTGAGAGCTCTGTTTCCAGCTTATCTTTGATGAGTTGCATGCCTTGCCTAATGATGTGGTCTATGCTTATCCATTGCCTGTATCGCTAGGTATGATTAGGCCTCCAATGTTGATTTACCTTGATCATCGGTTGCTCTACCCAATCCTGAAGTTGGTGAGGTGTGATCAGGTCCTTCAATTTGGGTCTTTGCTGCCAAGAATATTCCCAGAACCTTGCATTGTTTCCATTCCTAATTTCCCAGAAGTTGTGCTGTTGAATTAGATCCTTATGCTGTTTAGCTGCATTCCAGATTAGGGAACCTCGGCCAACTTCTGTGAGCCTAATTAAGTCATATACTGGTCTAGTATTGGCATATTTTGTTGTTGAGAGAATAGCCCAGGGAGTATGCGGATCTAAGATCCATTTCCACTAGATGTGTGCTCCCATGACTGCGTTGTTGTGTTGAAGATCCCTAAGCCCAGTACCCCCATAGTTTTTCAGGAGGCAAACGGTGTCCCATTTTACTAATGCCCATTTTCTGTTTTGTGCCATGTTTCCCCATAGAAAGGATCTTTGAAGATGTTTGATGGCCTTGAGAACCCACTTGGGCACTACCAGAAATGAAAAAAGATAAAGCGGTGTGGATTGCAACACCACTTTGATTAATACAAGATGGCTCGCCATGCTGAGAGCTCTGAATGCCCAAGAAGAAAGACGAGCTTCTAATTTTTCCAAGAGTAGATGCCAAGATGAGTGTTGTAAAGTAGTGTCCGTCATAGGAGCACCCAGGTATTTGGAGGGGAGAGATGCTATCGAGAAACCTAGGATCCTAGCAATTGAGGATTAGGTTATAGCAGGGGTATGAAAGAAAAAAAATTGGGATTTAGCTTTGTTAATGCATGCTCCAGAGGCATCCGAAAAATCAGTTAAAATGGATTTTAATTTGAGGGCTTCCTGGACCGAGGGGTGGCCAAACAACATATTGTTGTTACAAATTGTTGGTGGGTGAAGGCAGGGGTGTTGGGAAAGGAGAGGCCTCTCAAATGATGGGAATGAAGGGCTTCTTTGATGTAACGGCTGAGACCCTCTGTCATAATGACAAAAAGAAAGGGAGAGAGGGGGTCCCCTTGTCGAATGCCTCTGGAGGGGTCAAAGGGGGTGGAAGGGATCCCATTGATCATAATTGAGAAGAAGGTAGAAGTTATAAGACTCATAACCCATCTGACCCAAGGGGGGGCAAAGCCAAAGGCTATCAACATTTTTTGAATGTACCTCCAGCTTAAACTATCAAAATCTTTAGAGAGATCAATTTTTAGGAGCATACTTGCTTTTTTGAGCTGCATTAAAGAGTGAATGATCTCGTGTGTGAGTATAATGCCATCCGTGATTTTCCTTCCTTCCACATATCCTGATTGCTCTGACGATATAAGTAATGGAAGCAAGGGTTTTAGTCGTGAAGCAATAACTTTGGAGACGATCTTATATATGACATTACATAAAGCGATAGGCCAGAATTTGTTCGGAGTCTGACAATGTTCTTCCTTGGGAATAAGGGCAATGAATGTTGCATTCAGAGAGGGAAGAATCCATATATTAGTCCTGGATTCCTCAACGACTTGCCATACCTCCTCCTTGATTAAATCCTAGAAGTTGTGAAAGAAATTGGATGTGAAGCCATTCGGGCCAAGCACTTTTCCTACATTAAGTTGTTGCATGGTTGTCTCCACTTCTAGTAAGGATATCAACCTCAAAAGGATCTGATTGTGTTCCTCTGTTATGATCTTATGGATATTCTTGGTAATTCTCTCTATTGCTGGCAGCTGATCTGTTTGAGGTTCTTGGTGAACCTGCTGAAAATGAGTGAGGAGTTCCTGTTCTATATCCTCATGTTTTTCTAGTCATTCCCCTTGCTGATTCTGGATGTGAGTAATGTTGTTATGCATTCTTCTCTGGATAGTAGTGCGATGAAAGAACTTTGTGTTTCGTTCACCCTCTTTGAGCCATTTGATTCTTGAATTTTTCTTCCAAAGTGTTTCCTCTTGTGTGGCTCTTGCTGAGATTTACGTTTGTAGGTGGCTTTCTTATTTTGCTAGAGCTTCAAATCTGCCTTCTGCAATGATTCTCTGTTGTAATGTTTTCATTTCTTGATCAAGAGTGCTTTGTGTTTGGAAAATGTTGCCAAAGGTAACATGATTCCATTGTTTGATGTTGTTCTTGAGATTTTTGAGTTTTTGTTGGAGCTGATACATTTTTGTGCCTTCGGGGGGTTTTAAATTTTTCAAAACCGTATTAATCACGTTGTGAAAGTCTGGATGTCTAAACTGGAAGGCTTCGAATCGAAAGGTCCTGTGTGTATTCTTTCTCAACCTTTGCCATTGAAGAGCAATAGGCCAATGATCTGAGCCCGAGAATGGTAAGATTGAAGCCGAGAAGTCCCCTCCAAGATGGATTGCATTGTCAGAAAGCAGGAATTGATCCAATTGAGAGGCAATTTGATGTGCACCTACTCGTTTGTTATTCCATGTGAAGATTCCATTGTTGAATGACATATCTATGATCGAGTTGTCGTGGATGTATTTTTTGAAGTGAGTACTTTCATTGTCGAGCTTGGCCCTTCCCCCTCTTTTTCCTCCAATTTTTTATCATATTAAAATCTCCTCTTGTAATCCAAAGTGGATGAGTTCTTTCGGAGTTGATCAAAGCTAAAGTATTCAGTATGTCTACTTTGTTTATTGCTTGCTGTGGGAAGTAGACATTGGTAATATGTTCAGGAAAATTTGTCCCTATAATATGAAAGGTGGCTTGAATAAAACGTTTACTTGCATGCATGTTAGAAAGTGTGATAGCTCTTTCATCCCATACAATTGCTAGTCCTCCTGATGCTCCTGTGACATCCACTGCAACCGCTTTGCTGTCTGGCCATGCTTTGGCAAGGGCCTAATCCAACGTTGTAGAGTTACATTTGGTTTCCTGCAAGAAGACTTGAGGTTTCTCCTGTTGGTACATGTTTTTTATCAGTCTGTATTTTCTGGGGCTGTTGAGCTCTCTGATGTTCCATGAGATGAGCTTCATGATGCACGGTTGGGTAGGGGATTGTAATACCTTGTAAGCTTGGAATATCTTCCAGATTCCACCAGCATCTCCCTAATGCAGATGGTTCTTTGAAGGTCTGTTTTCCTTCCTATTTTTTATTATCTTTAAAGATGATTTTTCCATCCCATTGACTCCCACTTTGGATGCCTAGCGATCTTTGCTACTGTGCCCTGGAGAGAATGACTTCTAAACTTTCCAGCTGCCTTTCTGGGATCTTGTCATATTCTTTTTTCTTGCAAGCTTGTTCTAGTCCCAGTATATCTAGATCTCCAATGTCGAAGCTCTCTGGCTCCTCTTCCATGTGCTAGACTTCTTCTCGCTCCACCTCTGTGTCCTCTACTGTCGTGGTTTCCTGTTGCATGCTATCCACATCCATTCCTTGAGCATTCCATTTTGGGGACTTGCTGGAAGGGGCAGATTTGAGATTTGTGGATTGCACGGACTTTTGGGCCTTCTTTGAGCTTGAGGGAGTGGCCTTGGGAGTCATCTTAGGGATTTCTTCAAAATGGTCCGGGTTTTCGAAGTTGTTTAGCTCTGGCTGAAATAGGGTTTCAAAGTTGTTGCTAGTTGATGGCATGGAGGCATTGGTGGTAGGTGTTTTAAGGAATGTAGAGGGTTTTTTGTGGTTCTTTTTGTGGCTGGATATTTTGGTAAACCCATCTGAGTTAGGTTTGTCCACTGTGGGAGGGGTCGAGGTTTTCAGATTTAAAGGACAGTCTCAGAATAAATGGCCAAGGGCATGGCATTTTCTGCACCGGAATGGGATGTGCTCATAATCTATTAACTGTATCCATTTGAAATCATCATGAAATAGGCTTACCACGTCCAGGAGAGCTTTGCTGAGGTGCATATAAACACATATTCGCGCATAGGAGGTGTATCGCTTGAGTTTCATCTCCTCTACAATTTTGATGAATTCCCCTAAACCATTCCCAATATCTTGCAGCAAGTTTTCATCCTAGTATTCCAAAGGGAGGGAGTAAAGGCAGATCCATACCGGTGCCTAGCTCAAATATTCTTTGTTCATATTGAAATGCTCAATCCAATCTCTCAAGTATAGTCCTGCCGCATTGAAAAATTATGGTCCTCCATCAAGAACCCTATTTCGGTCCTCTACACAGTTGAAGATTACAATAAAGAAACCTTTAGGCCCTAAACGCAAAGTAATGTGACCTTTTAATTTCCATTTGGCAGCTATCCAGCCATGCAAAGCTTTCTCTGTGGGCCAAAATCCTATGAACTTTCCAATCAATGAATGGTCCTTCATTTGCTAGATTTGAGAGTTAATCCTATGACTTGGGAGCTCAATGTTAGGTCTATCAGCTACTACAGGCTTGCAGGTCGCCGACGTCACTTTGGGTTCTTCATTCCTATTGGTGTTATTTAGCAAGATTTCGAGCTCTGTTCCTATATCATCTTGGTGTTCCTTCCTGATCTCTTATGTGTGCTGCAGAATACTTTCCACGTCAGTGGGGTGAGACGTCGTAGCCTCCCCCTGAGGGGGTTCCATCGCTGGCTGACTATTTCTTGTCATGTAGTGGTTGTCTTGTTGTTGGGGAGTAATGGCCGATTATCTATGTCTGTACAGGTCTGCCATTTACAGGTCTGTAACAAACCCTAATCACTCATGATCAAACCCTGATCCGCTCCCGGTGCAGCGCCCACCATTTAATATATTTATTATGTTAATTGTTAATAATACTATACGTTAATTGATTAAAAATAAGTAGATAGGAGGTATATGGTTACTATATGTAGAGTTCAATAGTTACATTGTGTGTGACGTCTATGGTTACTATAGTCTCCCTTCTATATTTGGATGTTTTGCTTCATATATTCAATTATCATAGTTTGGTTATTGGATGTTCCAAGATACATGATCTTTTGAGATTTTAGATAAAAGGCTAGTTATGCTTAGTGTAACCCCTCTTGTGACAAATATAGGGAAATTTTGGGTTGTTATCATTAGGTGTTATAGAGATTTTTAGCTTACAATAAAAGAGATTCCTTACAACAGAGAGGAGAGAGGAAGAAGAAAACAAGTTTCCTAAGAATGACCTTCCTCCTTTACTCATCCCTCTCATCATTCTTCAGGGGAAGAGAAACATTAACATTGCTATTGTTCTATGGATACATAAGGAAAAATAGAAGAATTAGAGAGTTGGTAGAGGGAAAGAGAACAAATTGGAAAAATGGAAAATTTGAGTAACAAGTAGAGGAAAAGAGAAAAACGTTCCAGAGGACCATATTTTGGAGGAGGTGAAGTGCACCCAATTTGATGATACAAGTGGGAAAAAATTATTTAATATTGTTGAAACATATTATTGAAAAAAACATAGTGGTTACGGTCTTGGAAAAACTGACAGTGCAAGTTGATGCCAACCATCCTTGAGGATGAAGACCAACTCCCAAGGCTAAAGAGATACTAACCTCAAAAGAAGTTAAAGAAAGTGTAACCATCACTTCTTAATTAAACTAATTTAAATATAATTTTTTAATAAGAAGTATTAAATAATATTAATAGCTATATAGCAATGCTTTATTTTCTCCCAAACCTTTTGTAACTTATGGTTTTCTAACTCAGACCAAGTACTGATCAAATTATTAATGTGAAGTGTTGATCTATTTGGTTTGAAAGAGTTACCCAATATCAAAGTAGTTATATTTTTCATTTTTGTTTACAATATTTGTTATAACATATAGATGTGGTTATATATATATATATAGATATATATATATATATATATATATATATATATATATATATAGTAAATTAACATTTATAAAAATATATAAATACATTTAACTTTCATACATTATAACTTACATTAATAAAAATTCATGTAACTATTTTATGTGTTGCAAAAATTTCAAAAACTTTCGAGAGGAATTCGTTTATGAAAATTAGTATACACCATGATTATTCTATAGATATAATAACGAAATATGGAGACACTATTTTCTTTAATGTAACCTTCCTTATGGTGTATTGAATCCATTTCAACAAGAATTTAAATTCCAATAATAATGACAAAGGTTTTCATCACTGCAACAAGAAGTAATTTGTTACATAGTAGTACAAATTCTTAAAATCTTATGTGTCAAAGTTTTTGCAGGGCACTTCAATCTAAATATCTGAAATCACATAATAAAAAATGGATCGCCCAAAGTAATGTAGATGTTGGATATCTATTGCTATGAATTTTTTTCTAGAAGGTATGTTTTTATATTTGCATCACACTACTGGGAGATTACACCAACTAATGTTTAGGAAGAACTTTCTTGATCCGAGGTAGAAACATCCTCTCATATAACGAGTCTCTCGGACACTAAGATTTTGATAGAATGGGCATATTGGGTCCTATATATAGAACACATAATTAGACGATTCAGCCAATACATGCAGACTATAGAGATGTAGTGGAATATTAAATTTTTGTTGGGATATACTATCTTGGACTGACAAGAGAAATATATGGGCATCCTAGACCAGAGAATTGAGAGGATTGAAAGACACCTCAACATTCCCCTAGTGGCAGGTGGTAACATATGCATATACAGAAGATATGTGATACAAAATATGTGCATATATAGAAGTTGTGTGACTTCCATATATGCAAATATTTCTTATATGCACATGTTTTCTGTATATGCACAACTTCCATATATGTACTTCTTCCGTATATGCACAACTTCCATATATGTACTTCTTCCGTATATGCACAACTTCCATATATGGACAAATTCCATATATGCACTTCTTTCATATATGTGCATATCAAACATTTTTCATATACAATGGATGCACATATACAAAAGATATGCACATATATGGAAGATATGCATATACAGAAGTTGCACATATACAGGAGATATGCCAATATATTAAAGATGCGCATATACACATATATGCACAACTTTGATATATGCACATATCTTCTGTATATACATACATCTTCTGTATATGTGTATCTTTCGTATATGCACACCTTTTGTATCTATTCAGCTTTTGTATAAGATTGTCTACCCTCAGAGGAAAGGTAATGAAAAATACACTCATCTCTTAAGGATCATTTGAGTGGGATACACGTTGTTTCCAATATGGTTTTTGGTGGTTGATAGTCAATCATACTTTGGAATTCAAAATGAAAATTTGAAAGTGGATTCACTAAGATTTGAATTTCAAATTTATATTGTGTATGAAGTAAAAATTTGGTGATAGCTATTTATTTTTCATCTTTGTTATTCTACATTTTATGTGAATTTATTAGTGTCAAATTCTTTTCTGATATATATATATATATATATATATATATATATATATATATATATATATATATATATATATATATATATATATATATATATATATATATATATATATATATATATATATATATATATATATATATATAGCCAGAGGTGAGCCTGAAGATAGTTATCCTTCAAAGAAAGCATAATAACTTAACACCCCTTTTCAATCACTTAGGTTATTATCTTTACTAATAACCTCACAGTCCCTTTTTTTAACCAATTGCAATGTTTTTGTTATAAATGTCTTTGACTTAGGAGTGAGAACTCATGATTTGAGACTCATGGTTCTCTGAGTCATGAATCCAGAAAAAAATCAAGGATTCATTGTCCTGCATAGTGCGACAAGACTTGGTAACCAGTGCAACTAAAGGATTTTGTTCCTTTCATTGGATTTGTTTGAGTAGGGCATTATAGAATAGGATGAAGATGTCATTTTAGGGTTTTGGGGTTTTTCTAGGCACAAAAGTCCTTACTGGGTCTAGTAAGCCTATCATGTGTTATGCAACAATAAATGAGGCCCATAACCTAACTTAAAAATTTCCATACTCGAAACATGGTTCTCTAAGTCACAAATCTAGAAATCAATCAAGGATTCATTGTCTTGCACAACACGACATGTCCTAGTAATGAGCGCAATCGAAGGAAAATTTACAACTAGCGCATTTGAAGGCAATGGAACTATATCTCGAGACTAAGTTGGGTTTTGAGTTGGGGAATGAATCTTTTTAGAGTGACCCTAGTATATAAATTTGATATAAATTGCAAGTGCTCGAGATTTTGAACAAAAAACAAGAGGCACAATTCTAATCTACTAATATGTGGAATAAGAATCACAATTTAGAATAACATGCATAGACACACAACAATCAAAACCACAAGTACACAATATTTCTAGGGGAACACAACTAGGAAAAAACCCTCAAGCCTATTTGTATTAATCAGTTGAATAGAGAAACTATTACAATAGCTTGCTCCAGCTTTGAGCATGACCTATAAACGAAAAATTGTTCTCTCTGCTGAATGAGAGCTTCTGGCCAACAGTTAGCCAATTTTTTGTTCCTCCAACCTCTAATTTCATTGTGAAAATCTAGGCTAATTCAAACTCCTAAACAATAGGTAACTCCCTATTTCCTTTCACAATTCCCAAGGAATTGATCTCCTGAGTGCATGTAACAACTGTACACTCAACTAGTATACAACTCATGTTACATTGACCTTTGTCTCCTCCACTCCAACTGAGAAATTCGAATTCCATGCATGTATGAGCTATTTTGGGTTGGTTGATTAGTTAACTAATATATCTATGAGTTAGACTGTTGTCTCACTGCACAATTGACCTTCAACTGACTTTATTAATTGTTAGAGGTCAGTTAACTGAGTACAACTGAAAATAATTGAACTAGATTGCTAAAATTTAGCAATCAACACATGCATGACTGAACTCCAAGCCCACTAACTTGAATTTTTTGATCTAACTGAGTGGAAAGAGCCATGTCACACTATTTAACTGCCTCCAAGTTATCTTACTGATGTGAAAATTTGATTTACTCAGTTTGACTAAGGCTAAAGTCAAATTGAGATTTTCTTGCTACATTTCCTAACACTCCCTCTTAGGAAGAAAGGGATTTTTCACCACCCATATCCTGCACCTATGGAATTCAAATTTACCTCTTGGAGATTCCTTTGTCAAGATGTCAACATCTTTCTCCTTAGATGGAATGTATTGTAGAAACATAATTCTCCTTTACACATAGTCCCACAAATGATGATACTATATATAAATGTGCTTAGACCTATAATGAAATACCAAATTATCAGAGTGCTTAATGCAACTATGATTATCACAATATGTCACTTTTGGAAACATCTCCTGACTGAAAAGACCCACGAGTATTTTCCTCACTTGAAGCTACTATATACAGGCAACTTGTGGGTGTTGGAAAATCATAAAGTAAGTAAAGATTTTCTTGATATTGATAACTTCTTGTGATGTTTCTTATTATTACGATTCTTTATATCTTCTTTCTTTAGTTCATCAAGAAATTACCAAAAGCGACAATACATAAAATAATGGACACAACATGTAGGCACATGCCAGGGAAAAATCCCCTCGAGGGGAAAACCCAGTTAAAGTAATTATTCTTTTCAATAGTATCCTTGGATACACTTCACCCTAGACCAAGACCAAACCTTCCCTCCACACCAAGTCAACCTCCATAAGGTTGATCTCTTCCTAGTAACTTTGACTATGCAACAACTTGCAGCAACCAACAACTTCTAGTAGTAGTGCAGCTTGGAAGACTTTGATCTCCCAATCCAGAGCATGAAAAAGAGGTAGACAACCACAAAAATTTCAATTTTCCTTGACTCCTTAGATTCCCCCAAACTTGCATTCACTTTGGTCTCCTAGAAACATACTTTCCTAGCTACCTACTATGCACTTCTACCCAGCATATTGATTTTCTCACTTCTGCCCAATAGATAGAATTTGAACTTGATGAGAAGTGATGCTCCAAATGAATTCAATGCCCTTCCTTTTATAGGCTTTTTTGGGGTCGATTAGGGTCTTAGGCTGACTTGATCTTCCCTTAGGCCGACATGGTGTGGAGATTCCATAATTCATATTTGACTCAATACTTAACCATTTTACATGATTAAAAATTCCAAGAAGGGTCTATTTAAATGTACAATAATTCTATAGACTCATAATAAATCCTAGAAGTCCTCAATGGGGACTTTGTCCTAAAACAAGGTGACCCAAGGAAAAGGAATTCCCGTATTTCATTTCCGCTCCCATTTGCATCTTTAGTGAACAGATAATTGAGCTTCGATTTGATTAAGGAGTAGGATTATTTCCATGGGTCAAATTAGTTTTCATTATAAATAAAATGTAACAAAGACAGAATACAAACTTGTTTAATAATGTTAGTCATCAGATGTTATTGTTTTGAATTTAATCTATTCACTAGGCCAGATAATATTTTTCCTTGCTCACTAATAAGTCAACTAATTAGGCTCATATTGTTATAATCGATCCGGTCTCCCAACCTAATAGGTGAAAAATGTCTATGAATTGGTTTCAAATGTCTATGAATGAATTTGATAACAATGATTATAACGATGGACTAGAGTGGCCCTTTCAAAAATGTCAAAGAGAAGGGAACTTGACGTATGTTGAAGTAGATAACTACATCACCCTCAAGGGCATCAGTTGTAGTATAATAAAGTTCTAATAAAATGACTCCCATGGGATTTACATGATAAGGAAATATACAAATTTTTAAGTGATGAGTGATGGTCAAGTTAAGGCATCTTTCACAAAAACAAGATATTGCAATTGTCATAAGGTAAGACCCACCCTGACATGAAGAAGTGTTGAATTCAAAATCAAGAGGAGGCTGGGGGGTGATTAAGGCAAAGAGTAATGGTGACTATATTTGATTTATTCAAGGTTCATCATCATAACATACCCCTTTCTATCCCTAACTCGTACTAAGGGTAGAAGGAGGGAATTACTCTAATGATCCGACCTCTAAAGTCTAATTATGGAAATGGGGTCTAAAATTTTCAGTCTTTTTCAAATTCTTCAAAAATTAAAACATATGACATTTTTGTGTCGTCTCGTCGAGACCTTTCCCATGATATATTTTTTTCCTCAATCTGAGTCTCGAATCATAAGATATGGATGATCAAAGTTTGGCCTATCAGGTCACGTCATGTCATCTGACTTGCCACGTGATCACCATGTGGTCCCCCCATCAGATTTTTATGTTTTTGTATATATATAAGGAAAAGTTATCCTTCCTAATATTATAAGGAAATTCCCTCTACACAAAAGCCTATTATCAGAATTAATTCTAATGCAAGAACTTAAATGATAATAGAGACTCAACCATCTCTTTCATACTTAGGCCATTTAGTCAGATTTAGGACCATATTCACACAAATATACATATAACTAATACATTTGTACAAGACATTAACAAACCTCATTTATGCAGAGAACAACATCCCTCAACATTTTTTCTAAACATAACATTAAATAATGACATGATGTGCACAAGGACAACACATCTAACAATACCCATGCTTCACTCAATGTGATATTCCCACTTAGCAATTATTGCTAAGCGAGAATATAAATTTTGTACAATTTTGACAATTTTGGGTTCTAACTTAGGAGAAGTGGGTTAGAGGACCCCACTTCCAAATTTTAATGGATGGAGACATTCGCAATATGGGAAGAAAAGAAAAAAGTGAGCATAACAACAAAGTATATTATACCAGAGCAATTGAGATGTAGGTGGTAAATACATTCGAGTAGTCTTTGAGAAATATTATATTATCATTCTTTCATTATTTGGTAAGTTCTATAAGAACGTAGAATAAGAATCAGTTGTACAAATATTTATTGAAAGTGTCATTAAAATGTTATTTTTAAAAATTAGATAAATATTTAAAATTTATTAAATTTTTATTTTTGCTTAAATTTATTATTTTTAAAACTAATTATATATATTTAAAATTATAAATTAATATATTTATATTTATTGTAAAAGAATTTATTTTAAATTAATAAATTAAATTTTTCTTTATATTATTTCTAAAATTATTGCAAATTATAAAAGGTGGAGATCGACCCGTCGACTGACAGGTGTGAGTCGTTTAACTAGGGGATATGAGGAGAGTTAAAACAGGAGATCTCTGGTTTTTTTGTTGTGTCATGCTTTCAGATGGGGGACCTATTGGTACACTTGTGTAGACTGTTGCATCCTAGTGAGGTTCAACTTTAGTTGCAGGTTTCTTTAGGGCCCAACTTAGTAGACAATGCATCATCAGTGTGGAAGGGCAAGAAGGGCTATATGATCAAGGGGTCAATACAAAGAACATATCATGGGTGACTATGGCCTTTGAAAGGCTTTGGATCCCATCCCTACACAATCACCTAGAACTATGGAATTACCCCCATGTTGTAGCTGCTACGACCACCCTCCAAAATTTTTCCCATGCTTTGATTTTGGAGCCTCCCTTCTGTCCATAAGAGCTCATCATTCACTGTCGTCAAGTATTCATGTTATTTTAAGAATTATAATTTTATGCAGAGTTTGTGATGTCTTGTTTTGATCCCTACTTGATCTGTTGCAGCCACAAGCCATCTTTTGCCTTGACCTTACAACATTGTCGGTCTCCCCTTCTGAAATTGCATAATCCTGGAAGGCAAGCTAGCCTTGAGGATTTGAATTGAGAAATCCAAAGAGGCAGGCTAGCCTTGAGCTTAGAAACTCCACAATCCTAAGTGGCCGGCCAGCCTTGAGCTCCGAAATTGCGTAGAAGCTCCCCCTTCCCTTCAGAAACTGCACAATTCACTAAGTCAAGCAGTTGCCAATCCCTTGTGGTTGGGAGTTGTGCAATCCTTCTTGGCAGTGTGAATGGCCAGTTTCTTGGATTTGCACAGTTTCCCCTCTCATTGTTATCGTTGTTTCCCAAATCATGCTTTGTGAGTAATTTTTCTTGAGTTAACTTATGTTTTCCAAGAGTGCATTTCTCTCTTACAAGTACTATATTTTTTGAGGACTTTTCTTGATCAGTTATTGTCACTATGGCTCCCAAGAGAATTGTCTCAAAGGATACCACATAAAGTAGCACCGGAGAGGAATTTTAGAGTACTCTAGTGAACTTGCTAGTTTTCTCAAATACACAATTGTTCATAGAGAAAGAGTCATAAATTACTTGATAGAAGGTGAATGAAGTATTATTAGCAAAGAGCTTCAAATAAGATCTTGAATAGCTACAAGTGTACACCAATGTATAAAGATCAGGACTACATAATGTTGAATGAAGTTACCTAGCTTTTCCATCTGCAGACATGATAAGCTGGATACTGTCACGTGTATATAACAAGACCATGACTCTTACCAATGCCAGTGGATAAAGGCTTGCCTCTTTTATGACACAGTATTACCATTTTCTATGAAATATTCATGAACTCAACCTCAAGATCTGTGCTAACCTAGGTGTGGGTCCCCTTTCAACCTACGCGATGAATTTTGTGGCTCTTTGTTTCTTCATCCACCCCCTCCAAATGCAAAGGTATGGTTTATATACATATGGGAGGTAGATATTACTCTACTAGATCTCATTGAGGCTATAGGAAGGCCCCTAAACCTCAACCTGTATTTTAGTATAGTCTTAATCACACCAATGTAGCACCATCATGACTTCTTGCAACACAATTATGATTTTGGCATCCCCACACCTACACTCATGCCCCCCCTCCCTCCCCCACCCCCAACCCCCCCCCCCCCCCCCCCCCCGCCCAAAAAAAAAAAATGCATTCGTCCCATCTACATGGATCATTATTGCTCAATCACACATAGTCACGTGACTAGTCACCCCTTTGTTGCATGGATTCATGCAATTGTCCATGCTTCAGTCACTTAGATGTTTGATAATGTGATTATGCCAAATGTAATTATGGATACATGCAATTTTTCCTTCCCTAACCCTCAAGATTCATGTGACTATCCCATGAAAACTACACTGACACCTACGTGACTTCTCCCAAGATATCCATGTGCACTCGTGTGACACTAACTTCCCATTCTGAACATATTTTCATGACTCTCTTTGGGTCAATTGCACATATGTTGGCCCCCTTTGTAAAAATGGGGTCATATCATCCCTGTAAGTCCATACATTTCTAACCTAAGTAAAAACAAGATGAGGGTTAAGGCCTCTACACTCACATGTCTCTCCCATGCTCAAAGAACCTCCCAATCACTGCTAAACTTTGTGGGCTAGACCAATTCAATCTAGCCACCAACTCAACAAGTAAAAATAGCATGGCATTACAGGCTCCACCCCTTATATATGTTATGTCATCCATTTTTATTTTTTCCCATACAAGAGCCTAGGATATCCATTTCTTGAGTTACTTACATCATTAGCATCAATGTGAGACACATTATGCATTGGTATGCTCCTTTCCCCAACTTCAAAGTTTTACCATGGGCCCCATCTCACCCATGCTTGTACAAAGGTACATCAAATTACTATTTCAAGTATTTCATGTATTTTTTATATTTCATCTTTATATATCATCAATACATTCACTTTAAATAATTGGTTTATGTTTGTAGGAAGTCATTTACTATTTATTCTAGTCCCTAAGACACATAACAAAGGGAGGAAGCATTTTCCTCCAAGGTATGGAATTCTTCAACTAGTGTACTACATACTCCCTCTGTGCTACTTGCAATTCACTCCCTTCAAGATCACCATAGCATTCTCCTTCCTACACTTTCTTGCTTCCATCACTTTCCCATTAGTTATATGGTCATAAACAATCAATACTTTTTCATCCATGTGGGTTTTATCATGTTGTATCACATCTTTCATCATTGGCATCCATCCTACAATGTTATCTTTATTGGAAGATGTTTGTTCATAATTCTTGATAATCAAACTCATGCTTCTTTACATTTTATTACATAAATGGAGCAATAGTATAGTGAGTATGGAAGGAGTGAACTTAGGCTTGCCACAATGACAAGCTAGACAAGCCCCAAGTTGGAAAATACAACACCCAGATAAGGAAATGAGCTTCCCCAAATATGCCCTACGCTGCCCTGGTGGAACTATTATGTCTGCTAGAAAGAAACAACTAAAATACCCTCCTTCAGTGCTCAAAAAATAAGCCCCGGGTTCCTCTCAACAAACTCACCAAAACTTATAAAGGGTTTGGTCTACTTTTGACCCTCGAAAATGACCCCCAAATACCATGTCCTCCTCACTTGATTCAAAATATGGCCTATCTGGAAATTCAATACAAAACCCCTCCAACCACTCCCAACATGTTGGTATTTACCTCCCCGGATGAATTTCTCGAATCCTCTGCTCAACCTAGGTCCTCAAGCTCACTCTCCAACTCCCACGTGGGCCTCGAATTTTCCCTTTGTGCAGGCCCATGTAGTCACCAAATGCCACAATGCTAAAACAAGGACTCCCTCTAAGGTTTACTTTGTTCCTCCCCAAAATGTTTGACAAATAACATTGCAAATATTCCCCAACAACCTCAGCCAAACAACTGAACTTCACTGGCCCCAACTAGCAAGTCATACATCCCTACTATGTCTTGCAAGATGCCACAAAATTCCCATGAAATGCTTGAACTGATATTGAAACTGATCCAAGGGGCAATCAATTAACCTCCCTGGGTTGGCACTCAAATTCCATAGAAGCAAGGGGTGAGAATATCACTTGAGAATCTCATATGCAAACTCAACTAAGCATCTTAAGCATCCTAGGTGCAACAAAATGTCAATTTTGTCAAAAATTCCCACACTGAAGTGAGTTCCCTTTATCTATTTTGGCTACTTCCTCCTCATTTGGGACTACATGGGAACCACGTGGAAAGTCAAATGATATGACATGACATGATAGGCTAAAGTAGATAACAACATCATGGGAAAGGTCTCAACAAGATGACACAATGATGTCGTTTGCTTTAATTTTTGAGGAAGTTGAAAAAGATCGAAAAGTTTAGACCCCATTTCCATAATTAGACTTTGGAGGTCAGTTCATGAGAGTAATTACCTCCTTATACCCTTAGTAAGGGTTATGGATAGTAGGGGATATGTTATGGTGATGAACCTTGAATAAATAAAATATAGTGACCATTACTCTTTTCCTTAATTCACCCCTGACCCACCTCCTTGATTTTGAATTCAACGCTTGTTCATGTCAGGGTGGGTCTTACCTTATGAAAATTGCAATATCTAGTTTTTGTGAAAGATGCATTAACTTGACCATCACTCATTACCTAAAAATTTGTATATTTCCTTATCATGTAAATCCCATGGGAGTCCTTTTATTAGAACTTTCTTATACTATGATTGATGCCCCTTAGGATGATGTCGTTATCTACTTTAACATACATCAAGTTCCCTTACTTTTGGTCGTTTTGAAAGGGCCACTCTAGTCCATTCCCAGTCTAGTTTCTTCACATGGTGTTCTGGGAATGTGTTGGGTGATGAGCCTCATCATTGGGTAATTATATGGGCCTTAATTGGCCTTAATTCACCTCATAGCTTAGTCAAACCAACTATTCTCACAACTTATTACATACCTTTGATTATATTTTGTTTATGAGATGAGTTAGAGTTGGATATTTTGCTTTTTGGTCTAATGTGCATGTACTATAGGAATAATGGATAAAAGCAAAGAAAAATGTAGGAATAAAGGATAAAAGCAAGGAACTACGGCAAAGACCTTGGTAAAAACTCGAATGGGACAAGGGAGAGGAATTATGGGAGGTAAATCCTCCTCATTTACTACCCCTGTGTTCGAATATTCCTCCATCATCTTGGAGTGCAAACAACCAAATCATGAGGACTAGAAGAAAACCGAGCAAGTGAAAGTGACAGAAATCAATTTATCTTGAGTGGGGAGCCGAGCCTCCCTAATTTGAAGGAAGTTGTTGGAGACTTTAGATGTATAAGTAGAGAGGCTTAGGACCTCAGTAGGATTCATATTTTTATTGAAAAAATTTACTTTATTTTTTAGTTGCAATACTTGTGACAGATTTTTATGTAATCCATGGTTCTATAATAAAGATGAATTCTATTTTGAGCCAGCATTGAGTTAACTCAGAGGATTGAAGCTCTTGAGTTAGGGCCCAACCTCAGTAGCCAAAGCTCCTCTTTATGCTTTGGAAGCTCTGATGGAAAATTTATGCAACATGTTGAGAGAAAACCTAGAAGCCTTCGCTTGGAGTTATAAAGAAATGAAGGGAGTACACCCCCCAGTGTGCACTCACCACATATACATCAAAGAAGGTTGCAAGCCAGTCAGGCAACCACAAAGGAGGATGAATCCAGCTCTTAAAGACATAGTCAAAGAAGAACTGCAAAAACTGCTAGATGCAAGATTCATTTACCTTATCTCAGACATTGAGTGGATCTCTCCTTTAGTGTTAGTTCCCAAGAAAAATGGTACGTGGAGGATTTTTGTTGATTATAGGGAGTTGAACAAATCCACAAAGAAGGATCATTTTCCGCAACCCTTCATTGACCAAGTGCTAGATGGCCTTGCAGGGAAGAACTTTTTTTCCTTCCTAGATGGATTCAGTGGGTATAACCAAATCTAAACCTACCCATAAGACCAAGATAAGACCATAGTCACCTATCCTTGGGGTACTTTTGCCTATAGGGTCCATCCTTTTTGCCTATGCAATACTCTTGCCACCTTCCAAAGAGCAGTCTTGAGTATTTTTTATGAATTAGTACATGATGTAGTGGAAATTTATATGGATGATTTTACACCTTATGGCTGTGATTTCCAAGAAGCCTTGACTAACCTAGGCAAAGTATTACACAAATTCATTGAAATGAATTTGTCTCTCAGTCCAGAAAAAGGTGAATTCTTAATGACTGAAGGGATTGTGCTAGGTCATTCAATATCTCATCAAGGACTGCAGGTGGACCCAAACAAAATAGCAATCATCCAAAGGGACCCACCTCTACAAAAGTACAGAGATGTTAGGATTTTCTTAGGGTTAGCTGGATACTACCAAAGGTTGATAAAGGACTTCAGCAAGTTGGCCTCTCCTTTGTTTGGGTTGTTGGCCAAAGATTCTGAGTTTATATGGTCAAAGAGCTGTCAAGAGGCCTTAGACATTCTAAAGGTAAGTTAACCATTGCACCAATCCTTAGAGGCCCAAACTGGGCCCTCCCTTTTCATATTCATGCTGATGCCTCACCCAAAGCCATAGGAGCAACCTTAGGTTAGGAAGAGGAGAAATTTCCCTATGCCATCTATTTTACTAGTAAGAACTTGTCAAAGGCTGAGCTAAATTATACTGTGACCGAAAAGGAACTCCTAGCTATTGTGCATTCATTAAACAAATTTAGGCATTACATTACAGGATATCAAACATTTGTGCATATTGATCATGCTGCAATCAAATATTTAATGAACAAACCAAATGTGAATGCTAGAATTATAAGATGGTTGCTTTTATTACATCAGTTTGATCTAACCATTATTGATAAGCCTGGTAAGGAAAATGTTGTTGCAGACTTTCTATCTAGGATGAATATTCCTGCAGGTGAAGAAGGAATGGTGGATGATCGGTTACTAGATGAGCATTTTTTTGCGATTTGAGTTCTCTCCCCATGGTTTGCTGATATAGAAAACTATTTGGTACCAGAACAGTGCCCACCAAATTTTCCCTACAAAGAAAAGAGCAAGATAGTCACAAAAAGTGCCCCCTTCACCTAGATTGGGGGCAATCTATTCAAACTTGGCCCAGATCAAATCTTGAGAAGGTGTGTAAGGAAAGATGAAGTTTTTGAAATCCTTCTGACCTGTCATGATGGGCCTTGTGGAGGTCACTTTGTAGCAAAGAGAATAGCATTCAAAGTGTTGCAAGCAGGCTATTATTGGCCTACTCTTCATCAAGATGTGAAAAAGTACATTAATTAGTGTGATCGGTGTCATAGGATGGGAAAGCCTAGTCCAAGAGACAAAATGCCCCTACAACCTCAAGTGACTTTTGAGCCATTTGATAAGTGGGGCATGGACTTCATTGGGCCTATCAACCCTCCTTCAAAGCAAAAATAGTACATCATTGTGTGCACTGATTATTTGACTAAGTGGACTAAAACCAAGGCAATTAAGGCAACAACAGAAGAGAAGGTAGTTGAGTTCCTAAGGGAGAATGTATTCTACAAATTTGGGTATCCTAGAGAGCTAGTCACAAATCAAGGCAACCAGTTTACCTCCAACATGATTGAATAACTACTCATCCATCACAAAATCAAGCATAGGACCTCCACTCCTTGTCATCCACAAGCTAATGGGCAAGTGGAGGTGACCAACAGGGCACTGGAGAACATCTTAACCAAGGTAGTGAGTAGCAGAAGGAAGGATTGGGCAGAGAGACTAGTTGAGGCCACCTGGGCTTATAATACAACATGGAAGACCACCACTGGATTTACACCCTATGAGCCAGTCTATGGGAAAAAGGATTTGTTTTCCATTGAGTTTGAATATAACACATTGAGGATGGCAGCCCAACTAGATTTGGATCTCAGTCATGAACAGAAAGAAACATTGTTCCATTTGAATGGATTGGATGAATTTAGAATGCAGGCCCTCCTACATACAGAGATAATTCAGCTTTAGAGGAATATCTGGCATGAAAAAAATATTAAGGAGAAGCAATTTCAAGAGGGAGACTAGGAATTACTATATGATTCTAGGTATAAAGACTTCAAGGGTGAGCTAAGGAAAATATGGCTCAAATTTTATGTGGTGGAGAGATGCCATGATAATGGTTCAGTGCCAATCAAAACTATAGATGAGGAAGCCATTGCATTGCTTGTTAATGGACACCGATTGAAAATGTACAAGAGGCCTTTATTAAAATAAGAGTTCATTAAAAATATCAATAAGACGGTGATGATGGTGGAGAAAGTTCTAGCTCCTCCCTCATCAGGGCATTGAAAAAGAAAAAAAGAATAAGGATTCAGGTGAAAACCTCCATGAGGTGCCTGAGTCCCATATTTGGGTTGAAAACCTCATGAAGTGGCCCAAGGATGAGAAAAAATGAAAAAGAGTAAGAAGATCTAGGGGTGAAAACCTTCCTTGAGGTGCCTAGGGCAGATGTCTAGGGTGAAAACCTCTCTGAGGCACCATAGGTGTTTTTCAAAAAATAATAATATAATAATAAAAGAAAAAATAAATAATTTTTATTTACAGGTGGGTGAGAAAGATAATCAATGAGAAAAGAGAAGATCCAAAGGGAACCCTGCCTCACATATATTCATCTCCTCCACTCCTTACCATGCATCCATCCATCAATTCCATTGCTTTTCACTTCATTGCTTCAATTCAGGTAAAGATTGTGTTTTCTACAGGATCCCCTGAATGGTAGATTGGTTAGGTCCCCAAAATTCATACTAGACATGATCTAACCAATCACCTCAACCATTACCATCACCCTATCCCACATAATATCAATCATCAGCTACAGATGATTCAAGAGCTACACAGTAGCAGCAACATCAGATCTGCAGCCACAGACACCATCAGAAAACAACAGAGGAGGAAGAAGAATGACCATGCAACAAATAAACAACGCAGCACCTCTGATCCTCAACAAAATGTAGCATGGCATCAAGACCACAGGTAAGTATCCCACTCACTCACTCATATGAATCATTTGATCAAAAGTTTTACAGGTTACGAGGTAGTTGGGTTGTAAGTGAAAAGGTGGCCAGTTAACTTGGCCACCTTCGTTCAGCCATCACATACAAAGCAGGGCATCCTCTTACATGTGGCTGCAGTCAACTCAAAGAACAGAGGAGGAGAAGGACAAGAAGTGGTTAACTACGGATTTAAAAATTGTGGGATCTGATTATGAGGAGTGGGAATGATGAGGCGGTATAAAGGGAAACAAAACATCGTTTGCATGCATTCATGAATTCCACCTCCTTGAAACTCCCTCACTCAGGTAGCTCTCATAAGTCTGGCCACCCATTGGAAGCAAGGATCCATCGTTCTGCAAGAGAATTTCTACAGGATCATGCACAGGAATTCCTACAGGAACAGTCTACAGAGGCAGTCTACAAGATAGGCAAAGAGGGGTTCAAGAGGGAATATCAAGAGAATTGTCCATTGCCACCATTCTAAAGAGGTAGGATCTAAAAATGCATCCCCATTTACAAGCAAATGAACTAGAAGTGCTCTAAAAGCTAGTGGATTACATACACAAGAAATTGATGGAGATGATAAAGAATAGCAAAAGGAAGAAGATAAGAAAAATAGATAGGAAGAAGGCATTGACACAGAAGGGGAAGAACAAAAGAAGTCACCTAGGGTGTCTTCAGAGGTCCTTGAGGGGGAGGTAGCAACTACCATCACTGCTTGCAGCACACTAATCAAGAAAAAAGGGAAAAGAAGGAGGAAAACCCCTCTATATTTCAGAACAAGAAAGAGCACAAGAACCAAACAAGGGAAGCCACAAATATCAACAAAAATCCCTATTGAGATTGAATATTCCCCTACACGAAGAGACAGAGAAGCAATAATGAGAGATCAACTTGAGAGGGAAAATGCATGGCTGAGAGGAAAGCTACAGAAAAAGGAAAGCCAACTAGAATATATGGCCAGCCTCTCCTTGGAGGCCATCCAGTATAGGATTCTAGCTAAATCCTATGCTATTTACCTCAGAGAATGATGGCTACAATTTCAAATTAAAACACTAGCACAAAGGGACACCATGCCATTTTAGGACTGCATGTAGTTTATTGATATTTGTGATCAAAGTTTGATGAGCCTCATAAATGGGTAATTATATGGGCTCATTTTACCTCCTAACCTAGTCAAATCAACCATTCTCTTAGCTTATTGTATGATTTTTTGATTATATTTATACTTATGGAGTGAGTTGAGTTAGTTATGATGTCATGTGGTCTAACATGTGTTTAATGCAAATTATTGTTGAATTTTGAGGTCAAAGTTAAGGATTCAGTCGAAAATGGTAGCAATAACTCAAAGTGGACAAAGGAGAAGACTTATAGGAGGGAATCCCCCTCATTTATAACTCCTCACTTCGAATTCCCCTTCATTCAGCTCGGAGTGTAAGAAGTCAAATCATGCACTAGAAGGTAGCCAAACAATAGGAGGATGATTGATGATTATCTCGAGTTTTGGGAGCCAAGCCTCCTTGATTTTAAGGAAGTTGTTGGTAGCATCATTTGTATAAGTAGAGAGGCCTAGGGCCTCACTAGGTTTGGATTTTTGTTGGATTTTTGCTTATGTAAACTCTTCTCAACTTTGAGCTTATTATTTTGTGACAGTTTCATGTAATCTTGCTATTGTTTTGGAAATAAAGATGGAATCATTTTTGAGTTAGCACTGTGTTACCTCAGAGGGCTAAAGCTCTTGGGTTAGGGCCCAATCCAAGCAATGAATCTCCTCTTTACCTGTATTTGCATGTTTATTTCAGTTTATAGATTAGGTTTTTGTTAGATGTGTTCCTTTTATCGCTAGGAATAGGTTGCTTTTGATGATTCAGTAGTTTGCTTCCATTTGTGTTCTCTATAGCAGGTTAAGCATTGATAAAAATAAGATTCTCTTCCTCCCTTTGGGACCATGATTTGAGGCAAAGACCCTCTTGCTTCCCCAAAAACATAGATTTTCCTCATTCATAGGACTTCTAGTGTTTACAACTTTTTAGTAGGTTAATAGTCTAGTTCTGTTTTGCTTCATATCTTCTTCATCATGCTCACTTTTTTATTTGTAGTAGTCTTCTTTCATGCTTTCCTTTCTTGCATCATTTCTTAGAATTTCCTTTCATAGATCATAGTTTAGACTGGTTTGATGCAAAACTCTGTTTTTCTAGATGCACTCAGGTCATTGCTTATTTGATCTTATTGGTTAACTGTTAGTTCCTTTGTAGCAAATATCTTCTTGTAGTAGGTTAGCTTATTAGCCATCACATCCTCTGTCTGGTCCATGCCCTATAGGTCGCCCAAACCTCACCTCAATTCTGCCTTAGTTTCCTAAATTTTCCATAGAACTTCTTCCTCTCTCCTTGAGCAAACCCAATCCTCTTCCTCTCTCCTGGTGATTCTTGGTAGACCCTAGGCACCTTAACACTTCATTCCAACCTTCATCCACCTTTTCCACCCACTCTCACACCTTCAAAATAGTGAAAACGGCTCTTGGCCTCCTCCTGTAGGCCTCTTGTAGTGGCCCTGTTTTCCTCTTCTAGATTTCCCGTGTCCTCCTGTAGATTTTCCTGTAGGGTTTCTTTTGAAGGCCGAGTGTGGAAAAAGCCTCCAAAAGGCCACTTGAGGCCTCCTAGGACCCATCCACACCATCCTACATCTACTTAAGTCCCAAAACCATCCTTCAACACCACCTATTCACTGCTGCATTCGCACATAATAAATTACATACATGTCAATTTCACATAAAAATACAAAAAAATCCAAAAACATGTTTTTTGCTTATTTACTTCCAGAAATAGCTCAGCTAGATGTTGTTTACTTCCTTGAGTTGGTAATGGCATTCCTTTCATGGTTCATAGTGCTTTCTGCACAAGTAGGATTAGCTGGTTCAATAGGGTTTACTAGATTTTCTTTACATTTAAGTCTTTTTCCTTTATGCAATTAGAGTAGCATCTGTAGAATAATCTTTCTCTCCTTTCATCACATATAAAGCTTCTTTTGGAATACATAGAAGTTGGCTTGAGCTCCTAGTGATCTTGCACCAGCTGACCAAGTGACAACCTACAGTAAGAACTAGTACTTGTGCATATAGCATTGATGCTTCTAAGTTTGTTACGAACTACCGGGTTGGTAAGATAAAAGCAGGCAGCCCAGGAGTTCAGCATTGTTGCTGCAATACTCGTGCTCACCACTTTTTGACGTCGTTGCTAGGGAAGCGTCAGAGTATTATGTGATTACTACTTTCTTCTATTTTTTATTGAAATATTCTGCTAATAGTTTATTTCAGCAAAAGTAGACTAGTCATTTCTCTTCTTTCAAGTTCTGCATTTCCTTGCTTTCCTCTTTAATTTTGCAAATTTCATTTCAGCAAGTTAATTTCAGCTAGTTACAATTTGTTTTGTTCAATCAATTTCAGTTTTTGTAGGTACTATCAATGTGGGGAAAGAAACAAAAACCAACCAAAAAAACATTTCCTTTCATGCCTAGTAGGAATAGAGATAAATCAGGAAAAAAATTTCCCAATGCCCCCACTACTTCACATAGCCAGCCTTCTCTCTTCTTCGGCGGCTGTGATCAATAAGAACCCTTAGGTGAATAGCAAGACATATTTGAAGAACCTATAGTGAAAGAATAAGAGGAAAACATTCCTTTGGAGCCAATGGCTGAACACAGAAATTCTAGGGGGAATGGAGAGAGAATTGAGGGTACCTTTCCCATTCAAGAGACCAATGGGGACATCAAAATGAAGAATATAAGCCCTTCCACCCTACCTCATTTCCATGGTCTGACTATAGAAGATCCTAACACCTTTTTGTTCGAGTTTGTTGTTATCTATCGAACCTATGACTATGCAAAAGATGAGAAAAATTTGAAACGGTTCCCTTCTACTCTCAAGGATGCAACACTACGCTGGTTCATGGGATTACTTGGAAATAACTTCACAACTTGGACTCAGATGCAACAAGTATCGAGACTATTGTAGGTCAAAAGATATTAAAGAAGAAATTTTCCAAATGACTATAGGAAGTGATGAGCCCCTGGAAGACTATGAAGAGAGGTTCTAGCTTAGTTATAAAAGGGTTGGGTGTACACTTGACCCTGAGTCTCTGAAGCTGGTCCTGCTCAGGGGAATTCGGCAAGATATTTTAGACACCCTCCATCTACTAGCTAGGGGATACATCACCAACTATCCTATGAGGACATTAATACTATTTTTAGAAACCATTCTAGAGCAGCCAGAAAGAAAGGTAGGGGGAGTCAACACATAGCCAATACCTCTTCCTCTAACTCATTCATTAAAGGAGAAATTGGAAACATGCTGGAAGACTTCAAGAGTGAGATGATGCAGAATTTTGCAATGCGAATGGATACCTTGCATGTCAAAAGGAAACAAGAGGAAGCAGAGAGGGCTTTGGCCATCTTTTGCCCTAGATTCACCAGGAGGCATCCTAGGAATGAATACCCATTGAACTCTATAGAGGCTTGTTTAATCTATGAAGAAAATAATTCTACAGGTAAGTGCCCTTCCTTACCAGGACTTAAAGATGCATATCAAGGGGTTGAGGGAATCATTGAACAACTCTATTACATAAACCAAGGGAGGCCACATGGACCTATACCATACCCGCAGGGGATGCAAGGTACATCTCAAGCATACTACAACCCCAACCAAGTCACCTCCATACATTCTTGAGGCCCTCCTACTCATCCTTCTTGGTCCATGCCTCCTCCTTTATCCTTCACATCTCAATGTCATGCCTAACCAGCCACCCATTCATTTCAATCCTATGCTCAGCCACAACTTCAGTGTAATGCACCTCATCAGGTGTGGAAGCCCCAATACAATTCTCTTCCTGCTCTTTTGCCTCCACCACCTACCCAACCACAACCATTACCTCCTGCTCCACCAAAGCAACCCCAAATGCCTGCCCAACCAAATCCAAACCCAAACAACAGACAGGCTCAGCAAGCTTACGGTAGGGAACCATCATGCCCAACTTATGCTGTGGAGATTCAGGAAATTAACTTGTGATCTGGGAAAGTTCTCCCAGATAGCCAACCACCACTCAGGAAGCTTGAGGAAGATAAAGAGGAAAGTGAACCTAAAGCAATTCCACCCTTTCTTTAGAGACTATCCGTGATAGTCCAACCTACCGCAGAAGAAACTAAACTCTTGGGAGAATTGAAACATTTATGTGTAAAGATACCACTTGTCCAAGCTATAAAAGATGTGCCTATCTACAGTAGGTTGATCAAAGAGAAGTGCTTTAGGCATCTAGGAAGGCGTAAGAGAGATGCCCCAACCATCAATGTCATAGGGAAACTGTCCGACCTGATGTTAGGGCAGGTAATCTATCCAAAATATCTGGACCTTGGAAGCCCAATAGTTGATATTTACATCAATGGCACCATGATCCCACACACCTTGATTGATCTGGGAGTTGTCATTAATGTGATGAAAAAGGACACAATGCTCAAAATCAACCTCCAGGGCTCCTTGAGGAAGACCACGATTGTGCTACAGCTAGCAGACCGCTCCACCATGACCCCTGAGGGGATTGTGAAATATGTGATGGTCTCCGTTGATTCTTGGGACTACCTTGCTGATTTCTTATTTCTCCGGCCAAAGGCAAAGCTCACTGGGTATCCTCTCATTCTGGGAAGACCCTGGTTGGCTACTGTCGATGCCTACATGTTGGGTCCCTATAATACTAGTGATTACCCCATTACTATTATAGTTATACCCCTTTTTATATTGTTGTGCCCTATTACCCCCATATTGTTATTTTTGTGCCCCATAGAATCCCTCTATTGCTATTTTTGTGGATTTATATTATTATTGTTAGGTCGGCTGGATTATATTGTGACTCCTTAGACTCCTATATATAGAAAGGAGGTTTTGTCATTTGTATCATCTAAGAATTGTTCATTTATGTAATGTAAAGGAGGTTTCCCCCTCGAAGAGGCTGAATTATAAGGTGTTGACCTATCTTTTCTATCTTTTCTTGAGCTGGTTTCATAACATTTGGTATCAGAGCTTTAGATTTTAGGGTTTCGCTGCTCCAAACAGGTCATCGTGGCATTTTCGCTATAAATTTTTTTTTGTGACGTTTCAGAAGTCGCAAAAAAGACCCATTTGAGAAGCGATCGCGCTGAACCTTGGGTCTGAATTTCAGAGCTTTTCGCGTGATATTTGCGGAGATATGATCTGAGGAAGTTGGTCTTTTTGCAGACTCCTGAATTACATTCAAAACAGGTGACCTGGGGAAAATAGTCATAACTTTCTCTCTGGGGATCAGATTGAAATTTCATAAGAAGGTGCAGAAAGAGGACGGCTGTAGTTTCTTATGTGTGTGTTTCAGATTCAAAGGTTGAAACAGTGACTCGTGGCACGTCGTACAAGTTCGCTCTACTGAACCAGTCTAAAAGCAAGTCACTGTCGGAGATTTCACATAACTCTTCCTTGGAGAATCCAAGTTGGCTCAGACTTGTGGCAATGGAAAGAGGACACAGAAGGCTACTACACGTAGCAATTTCAGAACTGGATGATCTAAAATTACAGAGATACATCAGATTCAATATCAGGCTTCTATAAAGTGAAAAAAGGTGTGTAGTTTTTTTTAAATTTTTGTGTAAGCTTGGTTTAACGGAATTCAAAGGGCATAGTAAAGAATTATTATCGGTAACTGATGCCCCAAGGAAAGAAAATTCAAACACCTAGTAAGGAACCTGAAATCTCTAGCATGACTCATGAAGAAGAGGAAGAAATGCTACATGATATATCAAAATTACAAGAACAAGTGCAACAAATGTCACGCTCACAAAAGCTAACAGAAGCTAAGATAAGTGGCGTGGAATCTAAGATAAATGGCGTGGAATCTAAAATAAAGGGCATGGAAGATAATATGGAGGATTCGATGGCAAATTTGAAGATAGATTTGAAGACAGACATGGAAGAATTGAAGAAGTTGCTACAAGAAAGGATCACTAATGGTGAAAAGGTAGTAAAGGAAACTCATGATGAGAACAAAAGAAATGTTAATCATGATTCCATAGACGCTAATGTTGGATCGAAGAATCACCATATTCCAAAAATCGATATGAGGAAGTTTGATGGCAAGGATCCTGCCACATGGATATTACAGATGGAGCAATTGTTCGATCTCAATAATGTGCAAAACGCACAAAAGGTACGTATGGAAACTGTATATTTGGAACCAAATCAGTTTGTATGGTATCAATGGCTTTGCTCTCGTAAACAATTTATCACTTGGGCAATTTTTACAAAAGAATTGATAGCACATTATGAAGATACAAAAAGCAACACTTTTTTTAGCCAATTGATAAGTCTCAAACAAAAGGGTTCAGTAATGGAGCACATTGAGGAGTTCCAAAAATTGAACATAAGGGTAAAAGATATTCCAGAGGAGCATAGGATTGATGTGTTCATAGGGTCTTTAAAGGATAATATCCAACATGATGTTCGCCTTTGGGAACCTGATTCATTAGAGAAGGCATTCAGGTTAGCAAGAAAAATGGAAAGCAAAATTATGGCAACCAGGAAGCATACCACTCACAACTATAAAGACGGAAGTGTTGTTGCCCCTAGTCTTCCACAACCTATAAGGTTGACACCACAACAATTGGAAGAAAAAAGAGCAAAAGGGCTTTGTTACAGTTGTGATAGCAAATACACTAAAGGTCATAAGTGTGCTGAGAAGAAATTATTCTACATAGATTGTGAAGAGGAAGAAGAAAAGGAGCAAGAAAGGTCAAAAGAAGAAGATATACTCCAGGAACAAAGCCTAGATGAAGAACAAATAAATCCGACCATATCTTGTAATGCATTGGCGGGAATTACCACTCCTCAAACCATCAAGATAGAAGGACAAATCAAGAAGAAAAAGGTAATAGTGTTGATTGATTCAGGAAGCACCCACAATTTTATTCATTGTAGGGTAGCAAAAGAATTGAATTGCTTCCTATATCCAGCACCAGAGTGTCAAGTGATGATTGCAAATGGAGGAACAATAAATTGCTCTGGAAAGTGCCATAATATCAAGCTATCCATGGGAGAATATGTATTGACTAGCCCAATGCTTTCCATTCCAATGGGAGGTGCTGATGTTGTACTAGGAGTCCAATGGCTACAATCCTTGGGTACAATAGCTTTTAATTTTCAAGAACTTTTCATCAAATTTTCTATAGAAGGAAAGGAAGTTGAATTAAGGGGTATTGCAGGGAAAACAGGAAAGATAATCAGCTCTAATGGCATGACTAAGCTTCTTAAAAAGGAGCAAAGAGGTGTAATTGCACAATTATGTTCGCTAGATGTTTCCACATTGGAATCATCTATTTCTCCAGATCTCCAAAAAGTCCTGGACAATCATTCCAAGGTATTTGAGACTCCCAAAGGTCTCCCACCTATGCGTGATCATGATCATGCTATTCATCTGATTCCAGGAAGTGTTCCTCCAAACATCAGGCCGTACAGATATCCCTATGCCCAAAAAAGTGAAATTGAACGTATGGTTGCAGAAATGCTAGAGGCTGGTATAATTCAACCAAGTCAAAGTTCTTTCTTAGCTCCAGTAGTATTGGTGCACAAGAAGGATGGATCATGGCGCATGTGTCCGGATTATAGGGAGCTCAACAAGCTCACTATTAAAGATAAGTTCCCCATTCCTGTTATTGATGAATTATTGGATGAATTGCATGGATCAATTTACTTCACCAAGTTGGATCTTCGTTCGGGATATCATCAAATCAGAATGAAGATTGAAGACATTCCGAAAACGGCATTTAGAACTCATGAGGGTCATTATGAATTTTTGGTCATGCCTTTTGGCCTTACCAATGCACCTTCAACATTTCAAGGTTTGATGAATTCAATTTTCAAACCATTCCTTAGAAAATTTGTGTTAGTATTTTTTGATGATATACTAATCTACAGCAAGTCTTGGAAGGATCATGTTGAACATGTTGACAGGGTGCTACAACTATTGGAGGAGAAACAATTATATGCAAAAAGATCCAAATGTTTCTTTGGAGTCCAGGAGGTGGAATATTTGGGTCATATTGTATCTCATGAAGGAGTTAAGGTAGACCCTAGCAAAATTAAAGCCATTAAGGAATGGAAAATCCCCACATCCATAAAGCATCTGCGAGGATTTCTTGGGTTGACAGGGTATTATCGCAAGTTTGTTAAGAATTATGGGAGAATAGCAGCACCTCTAACAACATTATTGAAGAAAGATTCATTTCATGGACTCCGGAAGCAACAAAGGCCTTTGAACATCTTAAAGAGGCAATGTGCCAAGCACCGGTCTTAGCTACACCGGACTTCACAAAAACCTTTATTGTGGAATGTGATGCTTCAGGAAATGGAATTGGTGTTGTTCTAATGCAAGATGAAAGACCCATTGCTTTTGAAAGTCGTCCAATCAAGGGAAAGTTTTTAAGAAAAGCTATTTATGAGAAGGAAATGTTGGCAATACTCCATGCACTTAAGAAATGGCGACCCTACCTAATGGGAAGACACTTCAAGGTAAAAATGGATCATGATAGCCTTAAATACTTTTTAGAACAAAGATTATCCTCTGAAGAGCAACAAAAGTGGGTCACAAAGATGTTGGGTTATGACTTTGAAATCATCTACAAAAAAGGGAAGCAAAATGTGGTGGCAGATGCACTCTCAAGAAAGGATGAGGATGTGGAAGCATTGTTGTGTGCCATTTCTATTATCCAACCAGATTGGATAAACAAAGCAAGGGAGGAATGGAAGAATGACGAAGAAGTGTGGGCACTTATTCGAAAGCTACAACAAGATTCCAGTACTTCTGATACATTTAGCTGGCAAAATGATTCGTTATGGTACAAAGATCGCTTATACCTCTGTAAGAATTCCCAGCTAAAACAAAAGATTCTTATGGAATTGCACACTTCTCCCTTAGGAGGGCACTCAGGATTTTTAAAAACTTACCACAGGGTTAAGAAGGAATTTTTTTGGGATGGCCTTAAATCAGATATTCAAAAGTTTGTTGTGGAATGTTTGGTTTGCCAGCAAAATAAAGTTGAAACAATTAAGACACCGGGTCTATTACAACCTTTATCCATTCCAAGCCAACGTTGGGAGGAGGTTTCAATGGATTTTATCACAGGTTTACCCAAGTCTGAGGGAAAGAGTGTCATCATGGTGGTAGTTGACAGACTTACCAAGTATGCACACTTTTGTGCATTATCACATCCATTTAAAGCCAGTACAGTTTCTACTGCATTTATGGAAACAGTTCAAAAGCTACATGGAAACCCAAAGATTATTGTAAGTGACAGAGATCCCATTTTCACTGGAAATTTTTGGACAGAATTATTTTCTTGTCTTGGTACTCAGTTAGCTCATAGCTCATCTTATCATCCTCAATCTGATGGGAAAACTGAGATAGTAAACAAATGTTTGGAAGGATATCTTCGTTGCTTTGTATCTGATAAACAGACACAATGGGTCAAATGGTTGCCTCTGGCTGAATGGTGGTATAACACTTCCTTCCATACAGCAACAAAAATGACCCCATTTATGGCACTTTATGGGTATCAACCACCATCCATCACATCATATTTAAGAGAAAATTCTAAGGTTCAGGCAGTGGAACATCACATTGAACATCAAAAACAAGTCCTCCAACTCTTAAAGGATAACCTCGTGTTGGCACAAAATAGAATGAAACAACAGGCATATCAACATCGCAGTGAAAGAAGTTTTGATGTAGGTGATTGGGTATTCCTACGGCTACAACCATATAAGCAAATTTCCCTAAAGCAAGCTAAGAAGGATAATAAATTATCACCAAAGTATTATGGTCCATACAAGGTGTTGCAAAATATTGGTACTATGGCATACAAATTGGAGCTTCCTGCAGCTTCTCGATTGCACCCAGTTTTCCATGTTTCATGTTTAAAGAAGGTTATAGGTGACAAGCTCCCAATTCAAACAATATTGCCAGAACTTGACGAGGAAGGAAAAATTATATTGGAACCGGAAGCAGTCACAGAAACAAGAACTCGACAGCTACGAAATCGATCAATTTCAGAGTATCTTATCAAGTGGAAGAACTTATCCGCTGAAGATTCCACATGGGAGGATGAGAATTTTATGCAGAAGTATCCAAAACTACTCAAGCATTGAGGACAACACTTTTTTGAAGGAGAGGGGCATGTTGGGTCCCTATAATACTAGTGATTACCCCATTAATATTGTAGTTATACCCCTTATTTATATTGTTGTGCCCCTATTACCCCCATATTGTTATTTCTGTGCCCCATAGAATCCCTCTATTGTTATTTTTGTGGCTTTATATTATTATTGTTAGGTCGGCTAGATTATATTGTGAATCCTTAGACTCCTATATATAGAAAGGAGGTTTTGTCATTTGTATCATCCAAGAATTGTTCATTTATGTAATGTAAAGGAGGTTTCCCCCTCGAAGAGGCTGAATTCTAAGGCGTTGATCTATCTTTTCTATCTTTTCTTGAGCTGGTTTCATAACACTACATCAGCTATCGAGATGGGAACATGACCATAAAGAATGGGCACATGTCCAAACATTAAATCCTATATCCTTCTACCCAACCCTTCCTAGAACATGATCTACCTCTCTGGTTGGAAGAGGAAGATGAGGATGAATTCTATTCAGCACCACTTTGTGCATTAGAAATGACCATGGGGGGAAAACCACAAGATGAGCATGATATGATTGAAAATCTGATTCAGAATCCACCTCCCAGTGTATCACCATTAGAGGACATAGTAATATAAACCCAAAACAACCCCTCAACTGATCTTTGTGTGGCCGACTACACTCCTCTCCGTGTTAAGAATATAGAGTTCAACCCAGAAAGAACCTTGAAAATCAATCCATCCCTATCCACTTTCCAGGAGAAGGAACTCTATAGCCTGCTAAGAAAACACCTAGATGCCTTTGCCTGGAGTTATAAGGAGATGAAGGGAGTGCACCCTTCAGTATGTACTCATCATATATACATCAAGAAGGATTTGCAAGCCAATCAAGCAACCTCAAAGGAGGATGAATCCAACACTTAAAGATATTGTTAAGGAAGAACTGTAGAAATTGCTTGATGTAGAATTCATCTATCCCATCTCTGATAGTGAATGGGTCTCCCTTTTGGTGCTAGTGCCAAAGAAAAATGGAAAGTGGAGAATCTATGTCAACTATCGGGAATTGAAAAAAGTGACTAAAAGGGACCATTTTCCTTTACCTTAGGGAAAATTTTTTTCTCTTTCCTATATGGGTTTAGTGGGTTCAATCAAATTCAAATTAGCCCGAAAGACCAAGATAAGACCACTTTCACTTGTCCTTTGGGTATCTTTGCATACTGGGTCCTTCCTTTTGGTTTGTGCAATGCTCCAGCCACTTTCCAAAGAGTGGTATTGAGTATATTTTCTGAACTGGTTCATCATGTAGTAGAAATATACATGGACGATTTTACTCCGTATGGCTCTGACTTTCAAGAAGCTTTGTCTAACTTAGGAAAAGTTCTGGATAAGTGTATTGAGATGAACATGTCCCTCAGTGTAGAAAAATGTTAATTCTTGATGAGTGAAGGGACCGTGCTAGGTCATGCAATGTCTCAGCAAGGACTGCAGGTGGACCCCAACAAAATTTCCATCATCCAAAGTGTCCCACCTCCTCAAAAGGTGAGAGATGTCAGAAGTTTCCTAGGCTTAGCTAGGTATTACAGGAGATTCATTAAAGATTTCAGCAAGCTAGCCCCTCCTTTGTTTTCCCTCTTAGGAAAAGATGTCGAGTTCATATGGTCATAAAACTATCAAGAAGCCCTAGATACCTTGAAGAGCAAGCTCATGACTGCCCCAATTTTGAGAGGCCCAAACTAGGCTCTACCTTTCCACATTCACACAGATACCTCAAACAAAGCAATAGGAGTAGCCTTAGGACAAATTTATGAAAAGTTACCTTATGCCATATACTTTATAAACAAAAACTTGTTGAAGGTAGAGTTAAATTATACAGTGACCGAGAAGGAACTCCTAGTGGTCGTGCATTCCCTAAACAAATTTAGACATTATATCACAGGCTATCAAACCTTTGTGCACATTGATCATGCTGTAATTATATATTTAATGAACAAACCAAATGTAAATTCTCGCATTATTGGATGGTTGCTTTTACTGCAGCAGTTTGATTTGACCATTATTGATAAGTCTGGTAAAGAAAATGTTGTTGTTGACTTTTTGTCTAGAGTAAATTTGCCTGCAAGTGAAGAAGGAATGGTGGATGAACAAATGCCAGATGAACACTTGTTTTCTATCTCAGTACTATCCCCATGGTTTGATGATATAGCAAACTACTTGGTTTCGGCACAGTTCCCACCACACCTGTCCTCAAAAGAGAAGAGTAAGATAGTAAGGAAAAGTTCCCCTTTCACTTGGATTGGGGACAATCTCTTCAAACTTGGCCCAGATCAGATCTTGAAAAGATGTGTCAGGGAGGAGGAAGCCTTTAACATCCCCCTAACCTATCATGATGGGCCTTGTGGAGGTCATTTTGTAGCAAAAAGAATTGCCTTCAAGATATTTCAAGTAGGCTACTACTAGCCCACTCTTCATCAGGATGTGAGGAGATATACCAGGCAGTGTGATCAGTGTTAGAGGATGGGGAAACCTACTCCAAAGGATGAGATGCCCATGCAACCTCATGTGACCTTTGAGTCATTTGAGAAGTGGGGCATGGACTTTGTGGGTCCTATCAAACCTCCTTCAAAGCAGAAAGAATACATCATTGTGTGTATTGATTACCTGACAAAGTGGGCAGAGACAAAAGAAATCAAAGCAATGACAAAGGAAAAAGTAGTTGAGTTTTTGAGAGAGAACATATTCTACAAGTTCGGGTATCCAAGAGAGTTGGTCACAGATCAAGGTAGTCAGTTCACTTCCAATTTGATTGAAGACCTACTCACACATCATAGAATCAAGCATAGGACTTCGACCCCTTACCATCCACAAGCCAATGGGCAGGTGGAGTTCACTAACAGATCATTGGAAGGGATCCTGACAAAGGTAGTGATCAGCAATAGAAAAGACTAGGCGAATAGATTAGTTGAGTCCACTTGGGCCTACAACACAACATGGAAGACCACCACAGGGTTCACACCCTATGAGCTATTCTATGGGAAGACAGCTTTGCTATCAATAGAATTTGAATTCAATACCCTAAGGATGGCAGCTCAGCTAGACCTAGACCTCAGCCATGCACAGAAAGAAAGATTACTTCAGCTCAATGGATTGGATAAACAGAGATTGTAGGCCCTTCTCCATTCAGATGTACTTTAGCTTCAGAGAAAGATGTGGCATGACAAAAATATCAAGGAGAAGAAATTCCAAGAGGGAGATTGGGCACTACTCTATGATTCAAGATACAAATATTTCAAAGGCAATCTAAGGACAAGATGGCTGGGACCCTACACTGTGGAGAAATGCAATGGCAATGGTTCAATCTTGATCAGAACCATTGATGATGAAGCCATCCCCATGCTTGTCAATGGACAACAGTTGAAGGTCTACAAGAAACCCCTCTCATATGGAATGACAAAAATATCAAGGAGAAGCAATTCCAAGAGGGAGATTGGGCACTACTCTATGATTCAAGATACAAATATTTCAAAGACAATCTAAGGAAAAGATGGTTGGGACCCTACACTATGGAGAAATGCAATGACAATGGTTCAATCTTCATTAGAACTGTTGATGATGAAGCCATCCCCATACTTGGCAATGGACACCAGTTGAAGGTCTACAAGAAACCCCTCTCCAAGCAAGAGTTCATTGGAGATTTGAATAAGAAAATGATGGTAGTAGAGCATGTCTTAGCCTCCACTTTACCCACTCACTGAAGAAAAAGAAAAAATAAACAAAATAAAATAAGGACTCAAGAGAAAACCTCCATGAGGCACTTGAGTCCCATCATTGGGTTGAAAACCTCTTCTGAGGCGGCCCAGTGATGTCAAAAAAAATGAGAAAAAATAATATCCCTGGGTGAAAACATCCCTTGGAGGCACCCAGGGCAGGCAATTAGGGTGAAAACCTCCTTGACGCGCCCTACTTGTTTTCCAAAAAAAAAGAGAGAAAAAGAAAAGTGAATTTTCATTTCCATTGCAGGTTGCAGGAGGACTACAGGAAGCAAAATAAGGTGCCAAGGGAACCCTTACATCCACACCAGCACCTATCCCACCTTCCCACACTTTTCTCCATCATTTTTGGCATTTCTTTCACCCCACTGTGCTTCTTTTTCAAAAAAAATTGTGTCTTCTACAGGAGGCTCCTATAGGAATTACAGGGAGCCAAAAATAGATATAAAGGGCAGTTTGAGGGACAAGGAAGCTTCATAAAGAACTTACAAACCATCCTATAGTATTCAAACCTCCTTATCATAATTTAGAAGCCTGCATCACACCCCAAGAATAATTTTTCTTCCTGTTCAAGAAAAACATAGAAAAAACAGTTTTTCAGGAAAAGAAAAAAAAAAACAAAAAATAAGAGAGGAAGTAGCACCATCCACCTCACCTAAAGCCCACCTATTACCTCCATCTCTATCTATATCACCGGCACCCTTCTCGAAGCTCCAAGCATAGAAAGAAGCTAAAGTTTCAAGTGGAGAAACAACTACAGGATCTCCTGCAAGAATTCTTGTAGGAGTTGATCCCATCAAAACCCAACACCAGGTGCAGGAGAATGCACACATGAAGGTTGAGAAGGCACCTGAAGCTTAGACCTAGCCAGAGAAGAACCTACACAAGACACAGCCACACATCAGCAAGCATAGAGCATGCATCAAAAGAAATCAAGGCATGCAGTAGAGAGAGAGCCACAACACCTCACAGCAAATACATTCGGATCATAAGTAAGTAACTAACCCGCTCCTCTATTTGCATTTGTGTAATTAGAGGCCATGCAAAAGCAATAATATTATTGAGTTTGAATGAGGAAAAGGTGGCCAGTTAACTTGGCCACCTTCATCTAGTTGACTCCACTCATCTGATATGTCACCCACACATGTGCACAGTCAACTCAAGAAATATGTCAAGGACAGAAAGTGGAGGAAGTGTGAACTCTGATGCAATAATGAGGGATGTTTAAGAGGAGGGGCCATGATGACAAGGTAGGTGGGGACCAATGGTTTGAATATGGCCAATGTATACTTTTCCAGCTCACCCCCCATCGCTGGAAATATCCATAAAGGGCAATAAGTACTCCTCCCCGAGCACTCTCACCACCTTTTCCTTTATTCTCTCCTCGTAACTCAGCTACAACAGTCTCCTTATGCTCCCACAGCCTCGTAATCATCATCCTCCATCGATCTCTCCCATATTCCTGCTCTCACGTTTTCTACAGGAGCACTTATAGGTTCTACAAGAGCACCTATAGGAATTCTATAGGAGGGACAACAAGCTTCTACAAGAGGGGTAGTGAGTTGTTTTGAAGGGAGAAAACGCAGGTTTTAACATGATTTTTGGTCTGAGGATGTAGGTTCCATGCATTCCCCCATTGAATATCAGATATGTAAGTAGTGGTTTCAATTTGAGGAGGAAATAAAGCCTTTAGGGGGAGGAAAAAAAATCTGCTTATTTAAAAAAAAAATAGAGTCTCCTCTGTTTCTCTGTTTTTCTCAAAAATTGTTGTCTCCATCTCCACATTTAGTTTCCAAAAATAGTATAAAAAAATTACACAAGGATTTATGAGAAAGGAGCCCACCAACTCCACCAGGCTCCATGCACATCCACAAGTGGTGGACATCTTCACAAGGGAAAATTGGATGAATTTCTTTGAGAAATTCCAAGGGTTTGATGAGGAGATTGCCCAATATTTTTCTCTCTCTCTAGTGCCCCACACAAGAACTCATGCCATTGTCACCTTTAGAGGTCTTTCCATGGAGATAACCCCTGAATTTATCAGTAGGGTCACTACCCTTCCTCTTGGGCTGCCTTGGAGTAAGGATGAGAAACCAATTGGCCAGGCTGCCCAGAAAAACTTTTTCCAAAACAATGAAACCCCTGTAGTGGATAAAAATGGCATTATAAGGGCTAGCATACTATATCCTTGGGATGAGGTTAGCCACTAAATAATCAAATACATTTCCTATGAGGGGAGGTACAACATTGTCTATGGTTATCACTTTAGAATCCTTCATGAATTAAGGTATGGCATGGACACTCTAGCCCCTCAGAAGCTCAACATCCCCTACTTCCTCTTGCAGTCCCTCATTGTCTCCAACACTAGTTCAAGCAGGGAATTCAGAGGAACTAGCTCACCATGGGTTAATCAAAATCCTAGTGGAAGAATCCCTCCATACATTTACACTCCCTATAGCATGGGAAGTCTTCTGAAACATGACAGCTGAGGATGACATAAAGGTCCGAGTAACCTTTGATATCATTCCTATTGGCAGTGAGAAGGAAGAGCAGCAAGGGGGAGAAGGTGAAGCCACTGGTGACTTAGCAAAACAAGGAAGGAAGGAGGAAGAAACTAAGATAGAGGAGGAGAAAGATGAAGAAACAGAGAAAACAGAGACCAAAAAAGAGACAGAAGGAGGAGAAAAAGAGGCACAAAAGGTAGAACAAGGAGAAGGGTCCCTTGAGGCTCTGGAAAGGGAGGCAGCAACTGACCTCACTACCCTCAATGCACCAATCAAGCCAAAGCAAAAGAGGAAAAGGTAGGCCTTCATGTATTTCAATGATAGGAAGAGCACAAGAATCAAAACAGACAAACCTCAGCCCTCTTCAAAAGTGACAATTACAATTGAAGATTCACCCTCTGCCCAAGGAAAAGAATCCCCTTCCAAGGCACCTATCACATATGAAAAGGGTCTCCTAGATCTCCCACATGGAAAGGAAAGGTAGAACTATAGGACCCAAGAACAGTCGTACAGGATGCTTAGACAATTCTATAGGAGACACTGTCAAAACTACAAGAGACCCAAAAGCTTGAGGAAAGGATGGAAGGACAACCACAAGTAAATGAGGAAGAAATAGAGCTATAAGAACTTGGTCCCCAGCCTAGCCTTGCCTCCTACTACAATCTACTTGAGGGAGGAAGGATAATTCCACAAAAAGTGCAATTCCACTATTCTTTGAATTAGAGAAAGAGAGAATAAGAACACATAGGTGGATGCAAATAGCCAAATCCAAAGGAGTTGAAGATATTGGCCATATGGAAAACAAATTCAGAGAAATGGGAAAATAGTTGAGTGCTATAAGACACAGGGAAGCAACTACAAGACACCAACTTGAAACTAAAAATGAATTGCTAAGGAGGTCGCTGCAAGAGAAAGAGACCCAAATGGCATGCATGACCAGCTTATCCATGTAGGAATTGCAATGTAGAACACCAGTAAAATCCTATGGCCTATATCTCAAGGACCAATGGTTACAATTTCAAATAAAGACTTTGGCACAAAGAGCCACAATTCCTTTCCAAGATTACAGGAAGTTTATGGATCTGTGTGACCAAAGCACATCAGAGGATAAGGCAAAGCTAGCAAAATTCTATCTACATAACATGGCCCTCATAGACGCGAATGTGTGGGACCCCAATGCTAGCCTAGGGGACCTATAACTAATGTCCATGGCCTCATGGATGAACCATGAAGAGCTGAGGGCAACAAAAATAAGAATATTGATGATAAAAGAGCAGAGTGATCCATTAATGATAAGAGCTAAGCCATCATATCCCATGGCACTCATCAAAACACACAACCTTCTTGCTAATAATCCTTAGATTGCCCCTAGATATATAAGTGATCAAGCACAATCCATTGCACACTTTGAGCATATGCGAAGGCTACTTGGGGATGACTATGTGCATGCATGCATGAGGAGATGGAACACCTTACCACACAGTCTACAGATCAAGGAATATCAATCCCCCATGCGGATGAAGGAGGAATTAAGAAGAGTGCTAATATACAAGCACTCCATGCAGAGGCTAAAGGTCAACTAGATTGGCCTCAAACTGAGTGCCCCACTACTGTTAGGAATGCTAGAAAGTAGGAGAGAAGAAGAAGAGAAGGAGCAGTGGGAAGAGATAGAAAGGAAGGCAGGATTCTATGAAACGGAAGAGGAGACCACATCAAAAGATTGGGATGCTAGGGAGGCCACCATAGCCATTAAATATGAGGAGATGGACTAAGTTGTTCAGAGGATAAGCAACACTTTCAGTAGGGGGGTGATGATGAGCCTCATAAATGGGTAATTATATGAGCTCATTTTACCTCCTAACCTAGTCAAATCAACCATTCTCTTACCTTATTGTATGATTTTTTGATCATATTTATGCTTATGGAGTGAGTTGAGTTAATTATGATGCCATGTGGTCTAACATGTGTTTAATGCATATTATTTATGAATTTTGAGGTCAAAGTCAAGGATCTAATGGACAAATGGCAGAAATAAATCGAAGTGGACAAATGAGAGGACATATAGGAGGGAATCCCCCTCATTTATTACTCCTGACTTCGAATTCCCCTTCATTCAGCATGGAGTGCAAGCAGCCAAATCATGCACTAGAAGGCAGCTGAGCAAGTGGAGGATGACTGATGATTATCTCGAGTTTTGGGAGCCAAGCCTCCCTGATTTTAAGGAAGATGTTGGTAGCTTCATTTGTATAAGTAGAGAGGCCTAGGGCCTCACTAGGGTTGGATTTTTGTTGGATTTTTTCTTATGTAAACTCTGCTCAACTTCAAGCTTATTATTTTGTGACAGTTTCATGTAATCTTGCTATTGTTTTGGAAATAAAGATGGAATCCTTTTTGAGTTAGCACTGAGTTACCTCATAGGGCTGAAGCTCTTGGGTTAGGGCCCAATCCAAGCAGCCAAGCTCCTCTTTACTTGTATTTTTATGTTTATTTCAGTTTGTAGATTAGGTTGATGTTAGATGTATTCATTTTATGGCCAGGAATAGGTTTCTTTTGATGATTCAGTAGTTTGCTTCCATTTATTCTCTCTATAGCAGGTTAACTAGTGATAAAAATAAGATTCAAAATGCTAGCAACAGTGCCTTGGCCTCTCTTCCTCCCTTTGGGACCATGATTTGAGGCAAAAACCCTCTTACTGCCCCAAAAACACGGATTTTCCTCATTCATAGGAATTCTAGTGTTTGCATCTTTTTAGTAGGTTAATAGTCTAGTTCTGTTTTGCCTCAGATCTTCTTCATTATGCTCACTTATTTATTTTTAGTAGTCCTCTTTCATGCTTTCCTTTCTTGTAGCATTTCTCAGCATTTCCTTTCATAGATCATAGTTTAGACTGGTTTGATGCAAAACTCTATTTTTCTAGATGCACTCAGTTCATTTCTTGTTTGATCTTATTGGGTGACTATCAGTTACTTTGTATCAGATCTCTTCTTGCAGTAGGCCAGCTTATCATCCATCACATCCTCCATTTGATCCATGCCCTACAGGTCACCCAAACCTCACCTCAATTCTGCCTTAGTTTCCTGCACTTTCCATATAACTTCTTCCTCTCTCCTTGAGCAAACCCAATCCTCTTCCTTTCTCCTGGTGATTCTTGGTAGACCCTAGGTTCCCTAACACCTCATTCCAACCTTCATCCACCTTTTCCACCCACTATCGCACCCTCAAAACAGTGAAAATTGCTCTCGGCCTCCTCCTGTAGGCCTCTTGTAGTGGCCCTGTTTTCCTCCTGTAGATTTTCCTGTAGGCTTTCTTTTGAAGGCCAAGTGTGGGAAAAGCCTCCAGAAGGTCATGTGAGACCTCCTAGGACCCATCCACACCATCCTACATCCTCTCCACCATCCTACATCCTCTCAAGTCCCAAAATCATCATTCAACACCACTTATTCGCTACCACATTCACACACAATAGATTACATGCATGTCAATTTCACATAAAAATACATAAAAAAAAATCCAAAAAGATGTTTTTTGCTTATTTACTTTCAGAAATAGCTCAACTAGATGTTGTTTACATCCTTGAGTTGGTAATGGCATTCCTTTCATGGTTCATAGTGCTTTATGCACAAGTGGGATTAGTTGGTTTAGTAGGGTTTACTAGTTTTTCTTTACATTTCAGTGTTTTTCCTTTCTGCAGTTAGAGTAGCATCTGTAGAGTAATATTTCTCCCATTTCATCACATATAGAGTTTCTTCTAGAATCCATAGAAGTTGGCTTGAGTTCCTAGTGATCTTGCATCAGCTGACCAAGTGACAACTTGTAGTAAGAACTAGTACTTGTGCATACAGCACCGATGCTTCCAAGTTTGTTACAAACTACCGGGTTGATAAGAGTAAAGTAGGTAGCCCAGGAGTTACAACATTATTGCTGCAATACTAGTGCTCACCAAAGTGCACTAGAGGATAGGGCCAAAATGGTTGAGTTTTACTTTCACAACATGGCCCTCATAGACATGAATATTTTGGATCCTAATGCAGAGTTAGGAGATCTACAATTAATGGCTTTGGCATCATCGGTGAACCATGAGAAGTCAAGGGCTGCAAAGATGATAAAAATATTGGCCAAAGAGAAAAAGGAACATTTTTTTCATCAAAGTTGAACAATCAAATCCCATGGCCCTAATCAGCAGCCATAATATAATTGCAAATGATCCTCAGCTGGAACCTAGATATCTTGCTTCCCAAGAGCAAGAAATTCCACATTTTGAGGATATGTTTAGGCTACTAAGATATGATAATATACATTCTTGCTAAAGGAGATGGAACATACTGCCACATAGCTTGAAGATCAAAGAATATCACTCCCCTCAAAGGTTGAGAGAGGCACTCAACAAGACACCTATGTATAAGCAATCAATGCAAAGGTTGAAGGTCAATTGGATAGGCTTAAAACTCAGTCCACCACTACTCCTAGGGATGCTAGAAGGGAGAAAAGAAGAAGAGGAAAAGAGGCAATGGGAAGAAGTAGAAAGTAAATCAGGCTTCTATAAAGAAGAAGAAGAGACCACAACAGAAGCATGGGATGTCAGAGAGGCTACCAGAGGCATGAAAGACATGGACATTGACTAATTTTCTCGGAGGATGAGAAACACTTTCGATAGGGGGGTGATGATAAGCCTCATCATTGGGTAATTATGGGCCTTACTTGGACTTAATTCACCTCTTAGTGTTATAAAACTAGCTCACAAAAAAACAGAAAAGATAGATCAAAACCTTAGAAATAAGCCTCTTCAAGGGGTCAACCTCCTTTACATTACACAAATGAACAATTATTGGATGATACAAATGACAAGACCTCCTTTCTATATATAGGAGTCTAAGGGGTCATAATAAAATCAGAGCCAACATAACAATAATAATGTAAGGGCACAATAATAATAATAGTGGGCTTCTATGGGGTACAATAATAACAATATGGGGACTACATGGGCACAACGATATAATAAGGGGGTTGTACTAAAAACAGTAATGGGTTACACTAGTAGTATAGCGACCTAACATGCCCCTCTCCTTCAAAAAGCCTTGTCCTCATCGCTTGAGTGGTTCTTGATGATTTTGTATAAAATTCTTGTCCTCCCATGTGGAATCTTCAGTGGTTAAGTTCTTCCACTTGATGAGATACTCTGAAATTGATCGATTTCATAGTTGTTAGGTTCTTGTTTCTGTGACTACTCCAGGCTCCAATATGATTTTTCCTTCCTCAAGTTCTGGCAATATTGTTTGAATTGGGATCTTCTACAACTTTTGAATCAGTGGCCACACGTCTTCATCCTTCTTCTATTCATCCCTTGCTTCATTTATCCCATCTAGTTGGATAATAGAAATAACACAAAACAATGCTTCCACATCCTCATCCTTTCTTGAGAGTGCATCTTCCACAACATTTTGCTTCCCTTTTTGTAGATGATTTCAAAGTCATAACCCAACATCTTTGTGACCCATTTTTGTTGCTCTTCAAAGGATAATATTTGTTCTAAAAAGTATTTAAGACTATCATGATCCATTTTTACCTTGAAGTGTCTTCCCATTAGGTAGGGTCGCCATTTATTAAGTGCATGTAGTATTGCGAACATTTCCTTCTCATAAATAGCTTTGTGTAAATACTTTCATTTCATTGGATGACTTTCATAAGAAATGGGTCTTTCATATTGCATTAAATAGCACCAATTCCATTTCCTGAAGCATCACATTCCACAATAAAGGGTTTTGTGAAGTCCGGCATAGCTAAGACCAGTGCTTGGCACATTTCCTCTTTAAGATGTTCGAAGGCCTTTGTTTCTTCTGGAGTCCATGAAAATGCATCTTTCTTCAATAATATTGTTAGATGTGCTACTATTCTCCCATAATTATTAACAAACTTGCGATAATGCCCTGTCAACTCGAGAAATCCTCACAGATGCTTTATGGATGTGGGGATTTTCCATTCCTTAATGGCTTTAATTTTTTTAGGGTCTACCTTAACACCTTCATGAGATACAATATGACCCATATATTCCACCTCTTGTACTCCAAAGAAACATTTGGAGCTTTTTGCATATAATTGTTTCTCCTCCAATAGTTTGAACACCCTATCAACATGTTGAACATGATCCTTCCAATACTTGTTGTAGATTAGTATATCATCAAAAAATACTACCAAAAATTTTCTAAGGGTGGGTTTGAAAATGGAATTCATCAAATATTGAAAGGTAGAAGGTGCATTTTTAAGGCCAAAAGGCATGGCCGAAAATTCATAATGACCCTCATGACTTCTAAATGATATTTTCAAAATGTCTTCAGTCTTCATTCTAATTTGATGATATCCTGAACAAATATCCAACTTGGTGAAGTCAATTTATCCATGAAACTCATCCAATAATTCATCAATGATAGGAATGTGAAATTTATCTTTAATAGTGAGCTTTTTGAGCTACCTATAATCCAGACACATGTGCCATGACACATTCTTCTTATGCATCAATACTACTGGAGAAGATAAAGAACTTTGATTAGGTTGAATTATACCAGCCTCTAGCATTTTTGCAACCATACGTTCAATTTCACTCTCTTGGGCATAGGGATATTTGTAAGGCCTGATGTTTGGAGGAACACTTCCTGGAATGAAATGAATAGAATGATCATGATCACGAAGAGGTGGGAGGTATTTGGGAGTCTCCAATACCTTGGAATGATTGTCCAAGACTTTTTGGAGATCTCGAGAAATAGATGATTTTGATGTGGGAACCTCTACCGAACATAATTGTGCAATTACACCTCGTTTTTCTTTCTTTAGAAGCTTTGTTAGTCCATTAGAGCTGATTATCTTTCCCAATTTCCTTGTGATACCCCTTAATTCAACTTCCTTACCTTTTGAAGAAAATTTCATGAAAATTTCTTGAAAATTCAAAAGCTATTGTAGCCATTGGACTCCTAGTACAACATCAACACCACTAATTGGAATGGAAAGCATCGGGCTATTCAATACATATTCTCCCATGGATAACTTGATATTATGGCACTTTCCAGAGAAATTTATGGTTCCTCCACTTGCAACCCTCACTTGACACTCTTGTGTTGGATATAGGAAGCAATTCAATTCCTTGGCTATCTTACAATTAATAAAATTATGCATACTGCCTGAATCAATCAACACTATTACCTTTTTGTTCTTGATATGTCCTTCTATCTTGATAGTTTGAGGATGGTAATTCCGGCCAATGCATTACAAGATATGGTCGGATTCATTTCGTCTTTCTTGATGTGATCTTTCACTTCTTGAACATTTTTCTTCATGATATGTCCTTATATATTGAGAGTTTGAGGAGTGGTAATTCTTTCCAATGCTTTACAAGATATGTTAGGATTCATTTATTCTTTCTCTAGGGTTGGTTCTTGGTGTATATCATTTTCTTTTGACATTTCTTGATCCTTTTCTTCCTCCTCTTCACAATCTATGTAAAATAATTTCTTCTCAGCACACTTATGACCTTTAGTGTATTTGCTATCAAAAATGTAACAAAGTCCTTTTTCTCTTTTTTCTTCCAATTGTTGTCATGTAGACCTTGTAGGTTGTGGAAGGCTAGGGGCAACAACACTTCCATCTTTATAGTTGTGAGTGGTAGGCTTCTTGGTTTCCATAATTTTGCTTTCCATTTTTCTTGCTAACCTGAATGCCTTCTCCAATGAATCAGGTTCACAAGGGTGAACGTTATGTTGGATATTATCCTTTAAAGTGTCTATGAACACATAATCCTTTTCTTCTCTAGAATATCATTTACCCTTATATTCAAATTTTTGAAATCCTCAATGTGCTCTGCCATTGAACCCTTTTGTTTGAGATTTATAAATTGGATAAAGAAGGTGTTACTCTTTCTATCCTCATAATGTGCTATCATTTCTTCTGTGAAAATTGACCAAGTGACAAGTGCTTTATGAGAACACAACCCTTTATACCATAAAAATTGATCTGGTTCTAAATATGAAGATGCAATACGTACCTTTTGTAACAGTTTCACCTCATGTAGATTAAATATTGCTCCATCTGTAGTATCCAATTTACTAGATCCTTGCCATGAAACTTCCTCATATCTCCTTTTCTTGATTTTAGGAGCTCGATCTTGAAATCACTGTAACTCTGTAATTTCATATTTTCCAGTTCTGAAATCACAATCTCCCAAGATGACTTGATTATCTAGCTTTTCATAAGAGAAAACTTGTATGAAGTTCTACATGTCACAGTTTTAACCTTCGGATCTACAAAATATCAACAGGAAACTACATTCCGGCCTCGTTTTGTAACTTCTTACGAAATTTCAATCTGATGCTAAGAGAGGAAGTTATGACAATTTTCCCAAGGTCACTTGCTTAAGATGTAATTCGTGAGTCTACAAAAACCTTAACTTACTTAGATCGTATATCCTAAAATATAGCAATATAAGATCTGAAATTTGGAGCAGAGGTTTAGACCAACTTATTCTCAAATGCGTTTTTTTTAGGTTTTGAGACTTCGTAGCGAAAGAGGTATAGAAAAAATTCAACGATGACCTATTTTAGATGAAATTCTGGAGCTTGAAAAAACCCTAACTTCCTTAGATCATATTTCAGAAACTATAGCGAGACAAAATCTGAAATTCGGACGCAAGGTTCACCGCGATTTTGCCTCCAATGGGTGTGTTTTTAGCTTTTGAAATGTAGCAAAAAAATAGTAATAGTGAAAATTCCACAATGCCCTATTTGAAGCAGCGAAACCCTAGAATCTGAAGCCCTAATACCAAATGTTATGAAACCAGCTCACAAAAAGATAAAAAAGATAGATCAATGCTTTAGAAATAAGCTTCTTCGAGGGGGCAACCTCCTTTACATTACACAAATGAACTATTCTTGGATGATACAAATGACAAGACCTCCTTTCTATATATAGGAGTCTAAGGGGTCATAATATAATCAAAGCTGACATAACAATAATAATGTAAGGGCATAATAATAATAATAGTGGGCTTCTATGGGGCACAACAATAATAATATGGGGACTACATGGGCACAACAATATAATAAGGGGGTTGTACTAATAATAATAAGGGGTTACACTAGTAGTATAGGGACCTAACACCTAGCTTAGTCAAAGCAACTATTCTCACAACTTATTGCATACTTTTGATTATATTTTGTTTATGAGATGAGTTAGAGTTGGATATTTTTCTTTGTGGTCTAATGTGAATGTAATGCAGGAATAAGGGATAAAAGTAAGGGAAAATGTAGGAATAAAGGATAAAAGCATGGAACTGTGGAAAATACCTTGGTAAGAACTCGAATGGGATAAGGGAGAGGTATTATAGGAGGTAAATCCTCCTCATTTACTACCCTTCCATTTGAATATTCCTCCATCGGCTCGGAGTGCAAATAGCCAAATCATGAGGACTAGAAGACAACCAAGCAAGTGAAAGTGACAGAAACTAGTTTATCTTGAGTGGGGAGTCGAGCCTCCCTAATTTGAAGGAATTTGCTGGAGACTTTAGATGTATATGTAGAGAGGCTTAAGACCTTCGTAGGATTCTAATTTTTATTGCAAAACACTACTTTATTTATGAGTTGTAAGACTTGTGACAGTCTGTTATGTAATCCATGGTTTTTATAATAAAGATGAGTTCTATTTTGAGCCAGCACTGAGTTAAATCAGAGGGTTGAAGCTCTCGGGTTAGGGCCCAATCGGAGCAACCAAAGCTCCTCATTATTGTACATGTATGCTAGCATAGATTTTTGGTTCTGTTCATTTACTTAAGTATCTTCCTGGTTTTATGTTCATTTGCTTAAGTAGATGCATTTCCATTACAACAGTATAGCATAGTTTCCTGGTTTTCTATTCATTTTCTTAAGTAGTTGCATTCCCATTACAGTAATGTAGAGTAGATCGCTTATGCTTTAGTTTACTTCCATTTGTGTTTTTTTTCAATTAACAGGTTAGCTAGGAGAAAAAGATCACCATAAGGTTGTCTGCAGGTGTCTTGGCCTCACCTGCTCCCTCTAGGACCATGACTTGAGGAAGATACCCTTTAGCACCCCCAAAAACGCAGGTTTCTAGTTCTCGCATGAGCTTTGCAGTTTGTTGTTTGATGCAATTACTTGTTTTATTTCATTATCATCATTTTCCCTCACTCTCGGTCCACTTACACCCTCACTGGTTTTTCTGTTGTTTTCATTTGAAACCTCCTTCAGCATGTTCTTCATGCATCATTTCCTTGACCTCTGATCCACAACAAACCTGACCAATCACCATCCGATTCATTATTTTACCCAATGGCCATCGTATGCGAAGTCTTTCACCTAATTTATGCGCTCTAATCTCCACCGTCGTTCTGTCCCTTGATCCAATAGCTATCGCATAACCTCAATACCTTATGCAACCCAATATCCACCGTTGATCTATCTAGCTTGATCCGACAGCTATCGTGTCACCCACTCGCCAACTAACTTCGCCAATCTCCATCGTCGATCTGTCTGGCTTGATTCGATGGATATCACGTAATATCGCATAGATTCTTGCATGACTGTTATCCACTCGAGAGCACGTGAGAAAAGTGGTTTTCCTATGCTACGTGTCACCCAGTTAGGCTAGTCACGTGAACTTTCAAAATATAGCTTACAGCTTTGAGGGTGTGCGAGAAACTACTTATCACCTCTGAAAACTAGCTCCATCATTTACGCATGTTTCTTTTGCGATAAGATTTCTGTCATTCATTTGTCGATTAATCATGTTTTTCCATCCATTCACTTAATTCCTCATGATAAGATATCCACCGTTAATTTGCTTCGTTACCCTGTTCATCCATCCATTCACTTAATTCCTTGCGATAAGATCTTCGTCGTTCATCTGCTTCATTACCCTATTCATTCACCTATTCACTAAATTGCCCAAGATAAGATCTTCCTCGTTCATCCTGTTCATTAAACCTATTCATCCATCTATTCACTTAAGCTTAGGAAACCAGTTTGCCAGATCACAGAGGAAGAAGGCCCACAAATTTGGGACATGTTATTTGATTGAGCTTGCTCTAAGGAAGCTGTAGGAGCAGGTGTAGTGCTTGTGTCCCCCACAAGAATGCATTCAATTATCTTTCAAGTTAACTTTTTAGGTCACAAATAACATAGTAGAGTATGAAGCCTTGATATTGGGCTTAAACGCTACTAAAGAAATGGGTATCAAAGGTCTAAAGGTGTTTGGAGATGCAAACCTTATCATTCAGTAGGTCAACAAAACTTTCCAAGCAAAGCATCCAAGGCTGAAAGCATACAAAGATGAAGTATGGAAGCTTAAGGGTTCTTTTAATAGTTTCAACATTTCTTACATCCCTAGAATAAAGAACCAGCTTGTTGATTACCTTGATGTGCCTGCTAGCATGTTTATTCCTCCTTTGCCTCCTAAATTGACTTATGAAGTTCAGGTGAAATATAGACCATCTCTGCCTGACAATGTCAAATACTAGAAAGTTTTTGAAGATGATGATGAAATCAATAGGTTTTTACAAGTCATTGATGAATTTTCTAAAATACACATTGACCAAGAAAACAAAACCATTGAAGAATGCAACCAATCCAAGCTAAAGGACGAGATTGGTAAAGATAGCATTGTTCAGTTTCCTAGTAACCATATACCCAAAGGATTGGTGCCCCTAGAGAAGCTGTTTGATCATAATGATCTACCTTATAAGCCTACCAGAAAAAGAAAATGACTCTGCAGTTCATAGACATAATGTAGGGAGTCCAACCCATCCAAAGTACATAAATCTATCCACTCACTTATCTTCTACCTAAAGTTCCAAGTATTGCATCCAGATGAAACAATTTGCTGATATTTTTGCTTGGGAGTACAGTGAACTTAAGACCTATGACACCAACATCATTCAGCATATGATTCGACTAGAGAAGAACACCATCCCTTTTAAGCAGAAATTAAGACTTATCAGCTCTCTCTTATTTCCTTTGATTGAAAAGGAAATCAAGAAGTTGTTGGATTCCAAGATCATAGTTCCCCTAAGGTATTCAAAGTGGATAACTAACCTTGTGGTAGTAAGAAAGAAGAATGGAGAAATCAGGCTTTGTGTTGACTTCAGGAATCTGAACAAATGATCTAAAAAAGACAACTACACCCTGCCTAAGATGGAGCACTTGCTGCACAAAGTTTCAAGGGCTAGAGTCATGTCTTTCTTAGATGGATTTTCAAGTTACAATCAGGTTGTTGTACATCCATAAGATTAGGAAAAGACCACTTCACTATTCTTTGGGGCACTTTCATGTACTCCAAAATGCATTTTGGACTGATGAATGTTAGGGTTACTTTTCAGAGGGTCATGGACATAGCCTTTGTGGGAGAGAAGGACAAGTTTTTCCTTATTTACCTTGATGACATAATAGTGTTTTCCAGCAGTGACAAGGACCATTTCCAGCATATGAAGAATGTGTTTCTAAAATGAAAATGGTTTGTAATTTCTATGAGCCCAAAGAAGTCACAGTTTTCTCTAGAAGAAGACAAACTTCTGGGACATATTATTTCTGTCGAAGGTGTGAAGATAGATCTAGAAAGAATGCAAGAAATTCAGACATTGCCCATCCCAAGGTCAAAAAGGGACATTCAATCTTTCTTGGGTAAGATTAACTTTGTCGGGAGGTTTATTCTGAACTTTGCAGAGCTAGTGAAGCACATCACTTCCATGCTGAAGAAAGGATCATAAATAAAATGGACAGATGGTGCAAGAAGCTCTTTTGAAGCCATCAAACAAGCTATCATGGAAGCTCCCACTCTAATCAGTCCAGATTATACCAGGGAGTTTATATCTTCTCTTTTGCCTCTTATGGTACACTTGCAACAGTTCTATTGCAGAAAAATGATGAAGGTGTAGACCACCCTGTGGCATTTTTTAGCAAAACTCCGAGCGATGTTGAACTAAGGTATGACCTTATTGAAAAACAATCTTATGATCTCATAAAATCTTTAAAAGCATTTAGAATTTATAATCTACATTCCAAAGTGGTTCCGTATGTACCTTCAGCCTCAGTAAAAGATGTCCTAACTTAGCCAGATATTGATAGAAAGAGAGCTAAATGGATTGTAAAATTCATAGAGTTCAACGTAGAGGTGAAGCCCACCAAGCTTGTCAAAGGCCAGGGCTTGGCTAAGCTTATGGCTCAGGAAAATTACAGTTTGTTAGACATCAATTGCATGTATTCAAATTCGATTGGTGAGCCAATAGAGGAAGTAGCAGAAGAGAAAGAGCAGAATCAGTCTTTGGCTGAAAGTATAGCCACCTATGAAGGGTATTCCAGTGTAGTTCATTTTTTTCAGAAGCTAGAAGTCCCTCCTGGGCATAGCTTAAGTCAAGCCTGGGCCATTAAGCTCAGATCAGCCAAATTTTGCATTAATAAAAACCTGCTTTATTGGAAAGACCCATCAGGGATCCTCTTGAGATGTCTAGACAAAGGACAATCTATGGAAGTCGTGCACCAGTTCCATTCTAGCATCTATGGAGGGCATCATTATTGAAAAACATAGCGTGCAAGATCCTAAGAGCTAGGTATTATTGGCCTACTCTATTCTTTGACGTGTTTTCTTTTGTGAAGTCTTGTGACAAATGTCAAAGGTTTGCAGGAAGACAATAACTAAAATATCTGCCCTTGAAGCCAGTACACGCCAATGGTCCCTTCCAGCAGTGGGGCTTGGACTTCATAGGTGATATCAATCCACATTCCAATGGCCATCACAAATGGGTCTTGGTAGCCATTGATTATTTCACCAAATGGATTGAGGATATACCCACTAAAAATGCTAATCATCAGGTTATCATAAAGTTCTTGAATGTGAATATTTTCACTATATTTGGTTGCCCAACCAAACTAGTCACTAATAATGCAACAACTTTCAGGGCAGAATAATTGGTGGACATGTGTGAATCCATGGGCATTCAATTGGTGCATTGTACCTCATATTATCCTCAAAGCAATGGCCTTGCAGAATCATCTAACAAGAGTCTTGTAAGGATAATAAAAAAACTATTGAAGGACAAGAAAAAGAACTGGGATTCCAAGTTGAAGTTTTCACTATGGGCTCACAAAGTTACCAACAAGAAGTCCATAGGAAATTCTCCATTTAAGCTGGTCTATGGTGCTGATGTTGTTTTTCCTATCCAACTGATTCTCCCTATGGCCAAATTCTTGCAAGAAGAACAGGATGAAGAGAATGACATGGCGAGGAGAATGAGTAACTTGGTTGAATTACAACAGATTAGAGAACAATTGGTTGAGAACTCAAGAATTTATCAGAAGAAGATTAAAGAAACCTTTGATAGAAAGGCAAAAATGGATAGTTTTCAGGTCCGTGATTGGGTTCTCAAATGGGATGCGTTGAAGGAAAAGAAGGGAAACCATGGTAAATTTGATGCCTTATGGACTGGACTGTTTGTCATTGCTCAAATTCAGATGAACAATACTTTCATTCTGCATAATTTGGAGGGGCAAGGTGTTTTTGATGGCCCAGTCAATGGGCAGTTTTTGAAACTTTACTTCATATGAGGCTTTAAGGCCTTAATATTGTAATAGGTTTTTTTCAGTTTTTGTTTTCTATGCAAATAAACTCCATGCCTAATGGAACACTAGGAGATAAGTTTGTTTTGGTTGTTACTAGAAAGGCAATAGTCTGTAGTTCTTGAAAACTCACTGGGAGGATTTCATCTCCAGAAGGAGCCAATGTTAACCCTGAGGTGCAGTGCTGCTATTTTAATGGAAATGTCCCTGGTTTTAGCTTTGATGGTCCACATCTCCTCCTATCAACTTTGGCCATAAGCGTTTAAAAACCCGGGACCATACAATTATCGCAATACAAAGGAAAACAAGAGAAAACCCATAGTCGAACCATAAGCCAGGCTTCAAAAAATTATACACCTGAGCTCATAAATATCAGTGGGTCTGCTCGGTTCATCTCCTTTCCGTTGTGTTATACATTCTCCGATCTCTGATCAGATCGATCTCCACTGCCTGACCAACATCCCGACTGTTGATCCACACCATCCAACGGTCCCTGTACCTCACTTCCCACTAGTCACCTAGGGAGGAAATTTGTTGGCTTTGTTAGTGTTTTTGACAGATGGACAGTGAACTGAAATAACATAATGCATGGCCGAAAAGGGAAAAAACAATAGCACGATGCAGCCGAACCAACAGAAATGATCATGGAACATTGCTGGCACAAGCGAACCACCTAACAGCATGGAAAAATTACCAGAATTAAATTACCGTGTTTGTTAGAAAGAGAACTCTCTAAGCTCATGTTTGTCTAGTTACGACATCAAGTAGTTAGAAGACAGAGGGGATAGGTTAAGACATCTCAAGCCTTAGAGAGTTTGAGAGTATTTTAAGAAGCCTATAAATGGTTGAAAGTTCGAAGGAAGAGGGGATCAACTTTTGGAGACTATGGAGACTCTATTCCTCCCAGCATCTCATCTTCATTCCAGTAATACAAGCTTCTTTCATTGTTACATGTTCAATTGCCATCTTCTCCTATGTTCTAAGCTTACACTTGAATAGGTTATTCATGTTTTCTTGTGTGTCTAATGCCAGATAAATGTCATCTTATCTCTGCGTTGATAAATTAGATTTGCAAGCTTCATTTACTTTCTGTAGCTAGCCATTCATATGTGTTTATGTATTTATTTACTGCTATAGTCAGGATTCTCCATCTGTTCATTGAATCTATAAACTATTGAGCATTAGTGGTCGAAAGCCTTGTCAGGCTGAGGGTGTTCATGCATGTCTTGAGTGAAAACAGAGTTGAAGCAGTCATCTAACTTGATCCAAGCCCCAATCCATTCCAATAGTTCAGAGAATGATATTGAAGATTTATATGTTACGAGGCATCTTCGAGCTACAACCTAGGAGAGTTTCCTCGAGTGCTAACAGTAACAACAAAAAACATTCCTGCTTGAAAAACTAAATTAGGTTGGGGTAGCATAAGTAAATAGGATAAATGAGGCAGGTAGTATATATATTGGTGGGGTAGTACTAACATGAAAGGGAAGCAAGGCTCTTTCTAGATAGTGGGTTCTAATTCCTTCATCATATGGGCTCCTCGCTTAGTGGGAACTACCAAGAAAGTAATATGTGGGTACCCAATTCTTTGGTAAAGAAAGTGTGAGTTGTCAAACGCCTGTCCCTCCCGTCCCATATGTAAGTTCAGGCTTGTGAGACATCCCATCTTTGCAAGGGAAAGAGTATAGGTGGGTTGGTAACAATAAGTGGGACTAAATATAATAAACGTGAGCATCATCACTGGAGTTCCTGCTGTCTTCAATTATAAATCTCACATATGGGGGTTCATCCCGACCCCCAAGAAGATCGATACAATAATGGACCCTCTAAGCATTTGTAAAGCAAGTGGTTGGGGAAAAGAGGCAGTATAAAAATAGATAGTAAACACTACAGGTGACATGCATGTAAGTTAAGGCAAGTAGGTGACATAGTAAGGTGCTCAACTCTGTTGTTCCAACCTAATAAAGGCCCATCCCATCCGTTCATTCACTCTCAAAGTTCAAGTAAGTGAGCCAAGCTGGTGTAGGCATATAAAGGGTAATAAATAGCAATAGTGCTACTATCTTACTACTAATATTCTTACAGCAAGCAAATCCATCCCCTCCATTTGAGAAAACTATCTTGGGAAGAGTCAAACAAGAAATTTCCTACCCTACCTATTTTATGATGTATTAACCTATCAAAGAAGCTTTTGGGAATAATCTATTTCTAACGATTCAACAAATGCACTCGCGGGATTAGAAAAAAGAAAGATAGAGTCAGACATTTACCAGGAACCAGCACCCACCAGAAAATAGTCACTTCGGGAATGGAGTGTCCTCTAATCCTTAGCACCTTCTCTATGGCATTTATTTCCATAGAGAGAAAAGCTTGAGAAGGACCCCAAACGAATAAGCCTATGCTTTAGGGGAACCTGTAGTTCAGATGGGCTGCGTGACTTCTTTTGTATCCGCGGTGGTGGTTAGGTGAACTGAAGATGCTAGCTTGAGAGTTGGGTGAGCATCCTTGGGCACTAAAGATACCAGCTTGAGAGTTGGGTGAGCATCCTTGGGCGCTAGAATGATTCTTTCCTAGAGTATGTGACTAGATAGAAATAAAAATAGTTAGGCAAGAGAGAATTCCCTCCTTGAATGGTATAGTCCTTCGATCTCCATACAGTCAATTATCTAGGAATAAATAGATAGCGTAACATCATGTGATTACACAATTTCATAATTGAGAAAATAATTGAATTGATGGCTCTTTATTTCTTTGTTCTTCCAATCATTCTTTATATATGTAAATACAATAAAGTAACTTGTTAATTGGGGGGGCCAACCATCTTATCTCCTTTTGATTAGCTCCTGCCAACATTGAGTTTTGGTGGATCAAAGCCAACACCTTTCTCATTTCCAGACACAGATTGAGATGGAGATTGAATTCCAGGCAAGCCTTGGACTACTAATTAACGTATCACTCTCCATAATCGTTCAAGTCTGCGCTGTCAGACACAGATGTGGATGAAGTTAGAGATAAATATCCAAAGGTAGTCGTTCTCGAGTTTGGGGCATCCCTTCTTGTTTGGTAGCTTGTTTGAGTCATATCCAATCCAAGCTTCAGTTGATCCGGTTCAAGAAGCAGATCTAGTTGGAGATCGAAATCGATGCCTGACAATAGAGATAGAGACATTTGTAGCAACAAAGAAAGAACTGTAACCAATTGAAGTTTATCTGCTTCACCCGTTGATTCATTTTACGAAGAAACATCTAAGCCTGCAGCAAGAGCGAGAAAGGCATCTAACCAAGTTTCTCCCATTGGATTCAGTTGAAACATAACCTAGCAATAGAGCCATAGGCGAAGGTAAAGACAAGGGTAGGAGCACCAATCGCATGTGAATATGTACTTGGAACTAGATATGGAACCACGTGAAAGTATGAATAAATAGCTCGGTAGGTTTACTTATGAATTTTGATAGGACCTCGCTCAAAAGCCGCTTAATTCATTCTGGTATGCCCATGCGAAGTTGATAGTTTGGTTGTTGGAAGTAGCTCCTTGTATGGCTAGTTCATATGCTTCTTAAACCCCCGCCTTTGTCGTAGTCCTAGTCCTTTACTCAGAGAGAATGGCTTATTTTGTTATATATACCTTGATGTTTCTTTTAACATCTCTGCCACCATTGCTTGGTCAACCAATTTTGGATTTGGATCTAAATCTCCTACTACTAAGTGAATCAAAAGATTAAGACACAGGGTCTCTATCTCGACCCGGAACTAAATATGTTTTTTGAATATGATGCCTCTTGGCTTGGGTATTATCAATAGCACAAAAAATCATCAATTGAATGGAGAAAAGAAGCCCACGTATTCTCAATTTTTCGAATCTGAATGTCGCACCCTCATAGCATAAGCAGGTCAAGCTAGTTAAGCTCTAATAGCATCGCAAATAGCCTGAACCACACGAGTAGCAAGCCCAAGAAACATCTCGAACATCACAAACTACCCAAACCAATACATGATCAACCCGAACTACACGAACTAACTACATGAACAATAATAACTGGCATAAGACTTGAATCCCTACCACCATCTATAAAGGAAAGATGTGTGACCTACTATGAGCATCTCTACCCCGCGTGGATCAATTGTGGGGGGCATACCTAATAGACAAAAATGGCCATGCAATCAATATAGGAATGAAACCAAAACTATTTAATACCTTCATACTACAGGGATGGGCATATGGTTGAACACATGTTGTAGGAACACAAGATTTGAAACATCACTTCTGGGAGTCGAACCCTGTGCGCTTTTTGGTCGGGTTGTAATTCTAGTTTGATAGCCATAGTAAGGAGTTTCAGTTGACCGAGTGAAAATAGGGGCACCACCACCCATAACACCCAATAGCATAGGAAACAAACACTTTTCATTATATAGAGTTTAACCCACATTTGATGGAGACTGAGACCTATTAATTGGGGAATGAATAGTCATTGGAGATTCAATGCCTATTGAATTTCGAGAATCACCATCCATGCAACAAGAGGATACGTAGTGCCCATAGGGGAATAAACAAAGGTAGAGGCACCAATGTTCAAAATTGTACCCTTCCTAGCCCTTCTTTAGGCTCCTGGCTAATCATAAAAGGGCTAAAAAAAAATTACACTTCGAAAAAAATTTAAAATATCAAAATCACTCGTCAATTACAAAGGTTAGATTAAATTTTTATATTTCAAAGTAAGGGAAATATTTTTAACAACCTATCAATACTTTTTTAAGTTTATGATAATTTCGAGTTTGTAATAGTGCATAAATCACTCTGACTAGTGATAGTTTCGTAGAAGAGACCAGTCAAAGTCAAAATGACCTCATACAGTTTAATAGTTATGTCATGATTTGGGGACATTTCCCTAAGGATCCCAACTTACGCCATCATAATGCAACTTGCAACAATAATACATGCAACAACCATGGTACTATTACACTTAGCACAGGGCGGCAGAGCACATTGAATAACCATTCAACAACTATGCATGTACTCTCGCTCCTCCGTGATTATCCTTGAGTGTTCTTTCCCTGCATCCATTTTTTCCATTTTCATTTGAATTACAACCCATCATCCATAGAAGTAAAGTTATCATTCGATGCTAGACTATAAGGTATTTTTTGTTATCCTCCTCATATCTTCATTAACATTTGGTTTTTCATTCTATGGATTATTTAATGCAACACTTCTTGAAGTAATGGCAGCCTTCATGGTTAGACAATGTATCCTAGGCACCATAGAATCCACACCCTAGGAAATCAACATTGTGGCTAGATACCCTGAATGCAACTGCTTGCCATCCTTCCATTCTAGGAATGGGTGGAGTTGTTTTCTACATTGTTGATGGTGCAAGTTTTTATTGTCATGATTATATGAATCTACCAATTATGAAAAGAATATATATCTTATATCAAGGGTATTGGACTCCACAACTATATTCAAACTCTTTCTTATTTTTCTTCGTTGCTTAAATCCACACAAATTTCTTGTCAAAGTACGATATTTCGTGAAGTGTTTGTTCTCTATCATAAAGCTATAGGTTTCCTTGAATGCTACAAAACATAATTCAACAAATGAATGAATAGCCTATCAAAAAAGCTATAGTCAAGTCCTATGGAATCTTCCTATGGTTGAATTTTTTCTATCTCAGTCTTGCTAAGGGATTTTTAATTTATGTATTTACTTATTCTGTTGTTTTTATTTATTTAATAGGCATAAATCTTGAAAAAATTCTCCTATTTTTCGTCCTAAGAAGAATAAAATGAAATTGTCAATTTTTGAATCATTTGGCCTTACACAACATTCTAGTCAACCATGTAATATTAAAAATGAAGTTGATGCTCATGTACATGAATATGATGAATCAAATAGTGTAGAGCTTGTTGAAATAGAAAACCCATCAAAGAAACACAAAATAATATTCAAATCCAAATGGAATACAAGGTTTCCATAGGCTTATGTTTTCAAACATTTAATGGTAATGAAAGGATAAAATATTTTTGACGTGTTAAATTTAAAAGTGAGATTCCATTTTCAAAAGAGGGAACTACCATTCTTCAAGTTAGTGGTATAAGTGGCCATGCAAAATCAAAAGCTTAATTTTTTTTTCAACTTTTGGAGGGAAAAATTGATTGAAGCAATATTCCAATCACTAAACATGTAGAACTAAAGGTAAATGTTGGGAAGGAGAAAATTATATCAATGATTGAAAACATGTATGTTGTTTCTATACATGATTTATATTTAGAAATGTATAATTCAATATGTGACTTGAATAGGTATAAATGCACTCCACATGTGCTTCTAACAGATGAATATTCTGCATACACAAATACCACACCAAGAAAATATTTTCTTCAAGTTGCTAAAGAGGTGTATTGGAACAAACTAAAAGAGAATATTTTACATAGGTCATTTTACTCAATTTTAGTTGATGAAAGCACTAATCAAATTATGGAACACCAATTGATTTCTTATATTACATATTTGATGAATGGAGGAAGAGGTAAATGTTTAACAAAGTTTATATGTTTACTTCAAATAAAGGATGGAATAGCTCAATGTATGCATGATCTAGTGAGAACTCTTTTAGCATAAATGGATTTATATTTGATGAAGTTTGTTGGTTTTGGTTCAGATGGTGCATCTTCCATGAGGGGTATTCATGAAGATTTATCTCCTAAGCTTCGTATGCTCCTCATTTATTAGTTATCCATTGCATAGCTCACAGGGAAGCATTAACAATCAATGAGGCTTCATCTCATGTTGCAATATATTAGCAAATTTGAAACAAAGTTTGTTCATGGCTTGGAAAATCAACTAAAGGACATGGAAAGTTGAGAGATCTTATGTATACATTTCAAATCACTAAGTTATTGGTCTTACAAATTCATCAAATTAGGCAGCTCTCTAGAGGAAAGGTCATGGAAAGACTTGTTAAAATCATGCATTATTTGTTAGGATTGGGCATCACGGGAGAAAAAAATGTATGAGTTGGAAACAATATTTCAAGTGAAAATTTGCATCCATATACTTGTAGACATTCTCGTTGAATTAAATAATTTGAATCAAAAGTTCGAAGAAGATCATGTTGATATTACATATATTGACACTACTTTAGATTTTTCTATTAGCATTCTTTGTAAATGATTTTTGGAAAGCATTTTTGGTGTAGATGCAGTGCATAAGTCTTATTTTTTAGTTGAAGCATAAAGAGGAACCCTTGAATTTTCAGATAGCACAAGTATGGTACATTTACATCCATTGAGGTTCAAAAGTTTTCCAAAGATGAAAATATCGGGGCTACTATATGATTGTATTCTTTTGGGAAAATTTTTTATTGTAAAGGTGATTAAATCTTTAGATAGGAGATTCATAGATTTACATGTATTTAATGTGGCTAAGTTTTGCACTTCTCAACATTATTATGAAGAAGTGAATGATATAGACTGTCCAACAAAAAGATAGTTGAAATGTTTATGTGAAAAATCTATTGTAGATACTGCTAGATGTTTGGGTGAAATGAATGAATTTATTTGTGCTATTTGCAAATCATACCCTAAAAAGCATATGTATGGCATGAGACCTATGTGGAAATGAACATGAATGGTTTGAAGAATTTCCATATTTGATGCAATTATGGCAAGATATTCTTTTTATCCCAACAACCACATCAGTGTGTGAAAGAGGCTTCTGAAAATTAAACATGATAAACAATTATGATAGATAAAGACTTACATTGGAGACACTAGATATGTTATTGTTTCTATCTCTAAGTGCATATCATACTCTAAAAGAGGTAGATTGGAATGCTACTTATGATGTAAGGAAATAAATGAAAACTATAAATCCATTTCCATTAGGAAAATATATTTATTTTCTCAATTATGTAAGTCCAAATACTTTTGAAAATAATCTAATGCAACATATGTTTACCTTTTCACTGGAATTTGAGATTTTTTGTTTGTTTATTTACTAGTTATATTGAGATTTTATAGTGTTTTTATTGAAGCTACTCATTAAATTTTTAAGATTTTAATGATTTAGAATGACACTATTTTATTATGGAATTTTTTTGAAGGGTTTATTTAATATATAATTTTCAGTAGAAGTGAATTTTTTTATAACCTTTCATCCTTGAAGGGTTAGATGAATATATGCCCTTCCAAATGAAATTAAGAGAAAACCTTCAAATTTGATCACTAAGAGGCACCAGCGTGTCCAAGCGTGGATTGAGATGCAAATACAAAGCAAAAATCATATTAGCCAATTTGGTTGTTATTCTTGTTTAAACTCCAATTCGAGATTTATTTGACCCCAGGCATACCTTCTAGTTTCTCCTAGTGTCTCTTCAACCAATACCAGATCCTCCAGTCCCATTATTAGTTAGGAATTACCCTGGTTTAAGAGCCATAATAAGTGGTTGACCGAGAAAGTATTAGTTGGACCCATAGTGAAGGTAGTGCCTCACCCAGATACAGATCCTAAGATATTAAATAATATCTCAAAGGAAAAAGCAATGGTGGAGGCTTTGATTTACCTAAAAATGCATGACCAAGTAGCCTTGAACCAATAAACATGTGTTTACCCCTATTTCCGCAAAGACAATTCCAAGTGTTGAGTAAGCATCTCCACCATCAGTTCTAATTTCAATCCCCAATTCAGTTGGAGATCAAGATCGAGAGCTAGTAGCGCCTAAGGTATAAAAAGAACTAGTCCTAGCTTCACTTCACTCAGTTATAGCTTCCTAGCCTACAATAGACCTTCAATATTGATGCCTAGTAGTTGGAGGTCTTTAGGTAATAATAAGTTGATGTTTTCCCAGGGCTTCTAGTGGTTTACCAGTGAGATTTCAGTAGCACTTGTTGAAGGAGCCATTGGAAAGTCACCACCTCACCTAACATCCCTTCTAGTTCCATCTTTAGACCTTGTTTCCTGAGCAGATTCATAGTTAGTAGTAGCAGTCTCAATAGAAAGAACGTGTGTTCTTTATCTATCTTTCCATTTATGCTTCCTCAAACCCAATTCCATGTGAGCTATGTGAGCAGTTATGAACCCCATTCCCTCAGTTTACCACCACCCTAAGATTATTGATCATCAAATTAGGATGCCTTTTGGACTTGGCTAAAGATAGACATGTTCTTTGTTAAAGGCTCTTCTCTGGGCTATTGGCTAAGGTTCAAGGCTCCTATTGAGAGGCTAGGCTCCTAGCAAAAGTTTCTAGGGCAAAGGATGAGATGCTCTTTGCTAAATGTTCAAGGTTTCTGGTTGATTCCTTCTTCTTTTTGTGTGACTTATCTATTGGTTTCTTATTTTGTTTAAAGGAAAAAGGTAGAAGGTTCCTAGGTTTAAGGCTTTTTTGCCTCCTTGTTACGGGCTCTAACCCATCCTCCTGTGGATGGCTAGCTTGGTTATAGCGACTAACTAGCTCCTCAACCAAACTCCTTCATCATTTCTTGGTGGGCAGAAGGATAATCATTTATCTCATTAACTAAAGTCAATATAAAGAAAAAAGTAAATAGACCAAGTGCAACATATATAAGTATCGAAGTATAAATCATTTCGTGCATCCTGTCCATGATTGATTCTATCTCTATCCCAGCAAGTAAGCCTCTCCTCTTCTGCCAGTGATGGTTTCGACTGACTTCATTTTCTTTCTTTTTCTCTCAGTGAGCCTAAGTTAAACAACCAACTCCCTATCTAGCTTAATTTACTAGCCCTTCTTGGTTACTCCATTCACCCAACAAGTGTCAAAAGAAATAGGTGGCATCATACCTATAATAGGGAAACTTTCTTTGCCAAAAGGCATAGTTCAGTAAAGAGAAAATCCACTTATGTTCCCGAATGAGGATTTGGTGTTCCCCCCTCAAAAAGAATTTTGATTTAGAAAAAACAGTGAATAGGAAAGTTTTCAAAATGTCTGACCAAGAAAACTTTGTGCCTTCGCCCTCCCAATGTGATGGTACTTTAGATGGTAGCGGATCCATTCAAGTAAGGTTTCCTTTAGGCATGGAAAACATTTAACTATAATGAGATTATCCATTTTCTCCCCCCACCTTTGCATCCAACAGAACCTTTTGCTGATCCCAGGCACCTAAAGACCTCGACAAACATAAAATCCTTTTCTCATCAATTGGTGCACCTTACGTTGGGGACTACTAATCATTTGTCCCCTCAATCTAACTCAATTTGAATATGTTATTCAACATCGATTGGACTATGCTCTTCAAATGGTAAATCAATGTAGGTATTAACTAGGTTAGCCATAGTGTCGTAGGCTAGGTTAGTATTCTTATATGGATCCTTCATGTTTATCTTTGTGCTAGTGTTAGGTGAGGTGAGGCTTGGTTAGGTGGGTTAAGCATGGAAAATGGAAAATGAATGTATGAAAAGGTTGGGAGCACTGAGCAATACATTCTTTCTGGCACATTGTTGGGAAAGCAAGCTTGGCTCATTGGCTGTGCTACTTAAGGAAGGCTAGGAGGAAGTTGTCAATGGCTGGGTAGGTTGAAGTTATGATGCTATCCCCTCCCTCTCAGAAGACTAAATAAATCCCAAACCATAAGAATATATATGAGAAGACTCTACTCTACCTATCCCTTATCCCAGGTCAAAACGAAACTGAATGGATCAAAACGGAACTAGTTCCTCTCCTTGAGGTTGCCACTCTAAGCTGAAGGATCTTAGCTATGAGGCTGGGAGGCTAAAGGAAACAAATGGCCAACAGTCCTCACAGTGCGAATACCCTTTATTGCATTGTTGCATTAGATAAAAAAGAATATGAAAGGTCTTATAATGCTAAGTAAGGAAGCCACATAACTTTGTTTCAAATTAAGGCATGGAAAGGGGTAGGTGAAAGAGTTGAAAGGCTAAGCCATAATGTTGGAAGGTGCACTTGGATTAAGGCTCAAGGTGGTTGGCTAAAGGTTGGCTGAATACTAAGAAGAAGGCTTTGTCTATAGCACTAAGAAAAAGAGAAATAACAGAAGTGTAATTCTTTTGATTTGAATGGAGACTACCTATTAAGGCTTCCAAAAGGCCATAGGGCATGGGACTAAAAATGATCGACAGGGAATAAAGGAAAACTGAAGCTAGTCCACTATAGCGGCCATGGGACTAAAGCTAAGAACTAAGAAGAAAGAGAGTTACAAATGTCAAATTTATTCTTTGGAAACAACTAGTAGTTATTACGCTACAACTAAGGTGAGATAGGTTACAAGCTTCATCTTCTGCTTATAGGTTGAAGCTCCTAATTATAAGATTGAAATACTCATTACAATGGCAAAGTGAAACGTATATATGCAAGTATCATTTGTGAAAATGTAGGAACCAATGGACATGGAATACCAGCGAGTGGATCACCACCTACCTACCTACCTGGATCTCCTACTAGCATCAAACCTATTGGATCTATTATTGACAAATATGGCATCGACAACTAAGAAGTTCCTATTTTTTTCAAAGGAGATAACAAGAAGCTTCTTCACTAGAGCTCTTAGAAGTTATTATTTCTTCCTTTTTCAATGGCACATTTCCCATGGAGAGCTAGAGATTTCAATATTTCTTATAGATGGATTTATCACATCAGACTAATGGCAAGGACGTAGATATGCAATATCACATATTAACATAACATAGGGACCATATGGATTGAACAGGCATGACTCTTCCTGTATGGAACCCCCTGGCATGGATGGATGGATGTGGGAAGGAGCTACCAGGAGAATGTGGTTTGCACTTGCCCTTGGCCACCACCTGGACGGAAAAATTTATACATTACGTGAGAAAAACTAACGAGTCATCAACCATCAGATTTAGCTATTCATTGTTTGTCTAGTTGCATTTCCTTCTCCTTTTCTCCCTTGATAGGCCTCTATTATCAGGTCTATGTTGAAAATGACTCGGTTGGTCGGAGGATATGTGGGGTGGATGAGAAAGTCACTAATGAAAGGTAGCATTGTGAATACTTCATTGACCGTTGAACTTAGTAAACGACCGGGAATTTCAGTAACAAAAGGTGGGGTGTCAAGATGATAGATAGTGCAGGCTTATCGAGATGGGAAATGAAGTTCTTGAAGTGTGGCCCCCTACTTCAAGCTACTTAAAGGTGGCGTGGCCTTTTTGATCAAATTCGGGAAATGAAGTAATTGAAAGTGGCCTATGAAGGGAAAGACCCATAAGACTTGACCTGGATGGTCAATTCACATTTAAATTAGTGGGTGGGGGCTTAGAAGCATGAACTATAATGCTTTATTTCGTCGCATTATTTGCAAAGTGCTTGGCTTCATCCCCCCCTTCTTCCTTTTTTATTAGTTTCACTACACATTATGTGTCTCACCCAATAAAAAATTACAACCCACTTCATATGGATCCACCTAGCGATCCCAAGCCATCATTCCCATTCGGCTATCAAGCTATTTTGTTATCTGTGCCTCCCCGGTAATAGTAGAACTATCCTTCGATCCTAGTGGGTAACCTAATCAACTACCACCGGGTAATGGGAGCCTGATCTAATCAATCCTGCATGGGGGTTCAGGTTGGCCCATGGTTGAACGAACAATCCAATGAAGTCATGTAACCAAAATGGACCGAGGGACCATTACTACTTCTAGTTTTCTACCTTCCTTCTAATGGCTCCTCCCCAGCGCACTGCCAACATCTATCTCTTTTTAGTTGGGTCCCTGCCTTAGCTCTGGGTAGCTAAGAGGGTATTCAAAACAATCCTTCAGACTGGAGCTAGATGTCATTGGAATGGAAGCTATGGCGATTTATTGAATTCCCTTCCTTCCAAAAGAAAGTAGGAGCCTAACTCCCAGGCTAAACAATCCAACCAGGGGTGATAGAATTTGTTTATTCTCCTATAACCACTTTATCCTAAATTCTTATTGGAAATACTAAGAGGGGGGTGAATTAGTATTCTTTAGCAATTAGCACTTTTAAATCTTTTCAGAGAATTAGTTAATGTTCAATTATTATTAATGTTTTTGCAGTGATAACAGTAAATAAAAGAACGCAATAGGCACAAGAATTTTAGGCGGGAAACTCCCTCTGGGTCAAAAACCACTGAATGCTTTTCTAATAAATTCTTTAATATTTAGCCCCAACTGAAATGAAAGCAACAACTCTCTAGAATTCTAGAAAAACATTCTTCTCTAGCTCCCACTGGAAGGATGCCCCAATGCCCTGGTTTCTTCAGTAATCAACTGTATCGATGCCCCAACACCCTAGACCAACCTACCACCCTGAAGTGTTCACAGGCTCCAACCTTTAGGCGACTTCATGCACAATCTTAGAACCTCCCTACCACCCTATAATGACTGAAATGAGAAAACAGTGTGGATTCCCGTACTAAGGACAATGATCCATGATGCAATATGATTTACAATGATTTTGACCGAACACCCAATCACACTATGACTTGCAACCCAACCATGAAATCATCCCATTAGAGACTCCTATACCTCCAAAAAATTTATTTTCTACTCTAGGCAGATTGACTCTTTTACAATAATGACTTCCAATGATGACACTTTTACAAATGACTCTTTTACAACTTTACAATGATGACTCTTGGCCTTGACATTTCTTCACAATATACAGATGGCTTTCATGTCTTCAAAGGATGTCCTGTTGCAATGCTTCCTTTGATTTGATACTTCTGCTCTTGAATTATTGCTTGAAATTGTACTTGAATATTCTTCTACCTACATGCAAAATTTTCCCGTTGAAACCAATCCCAAAACAAAACAAAATACCCTTCAACTTACCTCTGCCTACAAAACATATGTAAGTGCATAATAATGAATAAATTAAAATTACAATTACAATGTGTTCCTGAAGTGTGCTTATCCATTTTTTTGTTGAATTTCTTGCTTTAGGAGACTTACCCTTGACTGTTGATGTGTGGTCCTTACTGCAGTGATCCTTGAATGCATGCTTTTTCTTACCTTCTAGGCACTCGGTATTGAATCTGTTATATCTATGCAATTTCAGATCTCCAGGGTTTAAAATTTTGTCCTATGTTATCCCTCTGAGTCCTCTTTCCAACCCCACAGGTTTGATCAAGATTGGATTCCTAAAAAATAGTTATGCCAAATCTCCCACGATGACCTTATTATAGCCTAGTTCAGTAGAGCGAACTTGTATAAGTTCCATGTGTCACTGTTTTGAGATTCGGCCATGAAAATGATACCCAACGAACTAAATTTCATCCTCTTTCTGTCACTATTTAAGAAATTTTAATCCAATGCTTAGATAGAAAGTTATGATGATTTTCCCAACGTCACTTGTTTGACATGGGATTCGGGAGCCTGCAAAAACCTTAAATTCCTTAGATCATATCTTCGACAATATAGCGAAACAAGAAATGAAATTCTGTCATAAGGTTCATCTCAATTTCGTCGCACATGGGTTTTAATTTTTTCTTCGGAAGTTTCACATAGAAAAAGTTATAGTGAAAATTCCATGATGGCTTGTTTGAAGCCACAAAATCACTACTAGAGGAGGATATCAACGTCATTATTTATATGAATGTCTTGAGTTGAGAGGGTCCTCAACAAGTGAATGTTGGAGAGATTTTTGGAGGAAAAAAACATTATTAATTATTGACTATTCAATGGTCACAACAAATTATGCGTGCCATGCCACAGCCCCATAGGGTTTTAGCCCACTAACTAGGGTTACTAACTTCAAATGCAAATAACTCTCAAACCGTGAAGAACTGGGAGGTGTAACATATATCAATGGAAACATATCGATGAGTAGAATTGATAGAGAAGATCTTTGATGAAAAATAATATGATCTGTCAAGTCAAATTCCGTTGCAAGATCGAAGCATCCCCTGGTGCTGCTTGGGTTGACATCAATGACAACCACTAATCAAGAATCTCCCTTTTTGGCATTGATGGCAACACAAGTACTCCTCCTACAATCATGACACTTCTTCATACTACCTTATCTCCCCCTTTGTCATCAATGGCAAAGGTAACTCCCCCTGACAAATGGCCATCCTGCAGCCCTGTACACACCTCCACTCCCCCTTTCTACTTGAGTAGATAAGAGAAAGATTATAATGAAAACTTGGGAGAATCCCAAGCTTTTGGCGAAGATAATCAATTGCTTCACGAGGTAATGGTTTGGTAAATATGTCAACAATTTGTTTCTTTGTGACAACATATTCAAGATTGATATTCTATTCAGCAACCTACTCTCTAACAAAATGATATTTAATCGGAATGTGCTTCGTTTTGGAATGCATCACAGGATTTTTGGAGATACTGATGGCACTGGTGTTATCACAAAAGATGGGAATAGGCTCATCGAAATTGACTTGAATATCTTGCAAAGTTTGCTTCATCCAAAAAACTTGAGTACAGCAAGCTACTTCCTTGACATATTTTGCTTATTTTGTGGATAACGAGATTGAAGACTACTTTTTACTTAGCCATGAAATAAGAAAACCACCTAGATAGAATGCTTCTCCACTGGAACTCTTATGATCATCAACACTAGATCATTTCCTTTGGGATACCATATACCATATTACGTTATGCCCTTAAGATACTCAAGAATTCCTTTGATGAAAATAATATGAGATTCTTTTGGTGCTACTTGTCCAACTGCCTACATCACATCAGGTTGGGAGGCTTTCACATATAAGAGGATACCAATCATGGATCTATACAACCTTTGGTCCACATCTTTTGAAAAATTGTCTAATCTTAACTTGCAACATGTTACCATGGGGGTAAGGACTGTCTTGCAATCTTCCATCTGGATTTTTTAAAGCAGTTCTTTGATTTACTTGGTTTGATATATGAATATTATTTTATCCTGTTGAGAAATCTAAAGCTCTAAAAAGTATTTCAATTCGCCAATCATAGACATTTCAAATTCACTTTGTATTTTTGTGGAAAAGTATTTACTTAATTTGTCATCACTACTTCCAAATATTATATCATCCACATATACTTCGATAATTGTTAGGTTATCTCGATCCACTTTCACATGATGATTGTTGTCAACACTTCCTTTCTTGAATCCCTATTGATGTAGATATTTATTAATATGAGCATACCAAGACATAGGAGATTGCTTGAGATCATATAGAACCTTCTTTAATCTGCAGATGTAGTCTTCTTTTTCAGAGAGTAGAAAACCGTCGAGTTTGTTCAATGTAAAATTCTTCCTCCAATTCACCATTTAGAAAAGCTAAATTAACATCCATTTGGTAGACCTTGATTTTTCTCGAGCAATAATAAGTGAGAATCATCCGAATAGCTTCCATTCTGCCAATGGGAGAAAATGTTTCTTCAAAATCAATTCCTTCAACCTATGCATATCCTTTGCAGACTAATCTTGCCTTCTTCTTGGTAACCTATAATCCTTCAACTATTTTTCTCCCCTCGAACTTGTAATGAAATTTCCATCTTTTTCAAACTACCTTCCTGTCAATCGTAGACTTATGCCATATATTGCTGCATAGAATCCTCCTCTACAAACATTAAGGAGTCAACAAGCCAGATTGTTCAAAATAGTGAGTCACCTAACGGGCCATCTTGACTTGAGTCATTATTTGAAGAAACTGCTAATTCCTCGTGACCTTTTTCTTTTACAAATGCTAAAACCTTGTTATCTGCTTTGTTTTCATGTACCTATTTCCTTTTCTAGACCTTATTATTCCTGCAATATTGAGCCATGCGCCCATAGTTATAACACTTGAAGCTTTCAATGTTGTCCATAGGTGATCCCATCTGATATCTACAACTGTGAGCACTATGGCCATAGTTTTAGAATTTGAAACATCCAATGTTTGGGTCATCTAGCACGTATTCCCTTCTGGCAAAATCATTGTGGAACCTGTCTCGTGATCCTACAAATTTTCTTCTAGGGTTTTGTAGATAATGATTGTACCTATCAAAAACTCTACAATCCCTAGCCGTATGTCCAAAATGTTTACATTTGTAACATTTTACATCATCTCTCAAATGATCAAATTTGTTAAATTATGTTGAGTTCTGGAATATTCATTTCTGAAGGATCTCCTAGAATTCTATTCATTCCAAACATACATGTGGCATTCTGTAGCTTTATTTCCAAACCTTCCACATGAATAACAATGACCATAAAATATGGATGGATACCTGGGAGTAAATCTTCTTTGAGAAATTGTCTTCCAAGGTTCTTCCTGTGAATCTTGATCTCTTGATCCAGCTAGGAGATCTACCTGCTTGGTAGATTTTTCATATCAATCTTCTTTAACTGTCATAGAAGGACTCGACTTATTTCTTAATTTTCCTTTGTAACTAAGACCAGTCTTGTCTCTGTATGATCATTGGTTGCTAATGATTTCATCCAAAGTCGTTGAACTCTTGGCATAGTTTTGAAATTTTTTTCCATTTTTTACCTCCTTTCGTAGAGAAATTATTTCACCTTGCAATGCTTCTCTTTCCTTGTTCTTTTACTTTAATGATTTCTTGAGATATTCCTAAATTCGCTTGGATTCTTCAACCTTGATTTTAAGGTTGAGGACTTTTTCTCTTTCTATCTTCAAATCATCTTCAAGAGCGTTGACATGCTTCTTCTTAGCTTTGAGCTCTTTGATAACCCCAATCACTTTGTTTTGAAATTCAATCTCAGTCATTTCTTCTTCTTTATCTCCTATTTTCCAGGTGCCTCTTGCTTATTGTGCTTGGCCATAAATAATACTCTTTCGTTGAATTCTTCTGCATTATCACTATCTTCTTCGAATGAGGAACTATCTTCTTTGGTGAAGAAACTTTTCTTAAACCATTTCTTCTTGCCTTACTTGTTGAACTTCCTAGGACCTTTCTTTCCATTTGTAACAGCCTCATTTTTGTGTGGACATTTGGGTGCAAAATGCCCAACCTCACCACAGTCAAAACATATTAATGAAATTTTACCTTTGAATTTTCCCATACCTATTCACATTTTCCACGTGAAGTAGGCGAGTTCTTTATCTAAGATTTATTCTTCCTCTTCTTCCTTTTCTTCATCCTTATAACTACATTTTTTTTCTTTCCGAGTCTGTTTGACCTTACCATTCTTCTTGGATGTGGAAAATGTTGTTTCTAAGTGAGATGTGCCATCCTATTCTTCAATCCTCATTTCATATGCCATAAGAATTCCATGCAATTCATCTATGCTGAGATTGGTCAGATGCGATCTATCTTCCAAGACAAATACCTTAGGGTTAAATCTTGATGGCAAGGTTATGAGGATCTTTCGGACAACAATTTTCATTTCAACAGGTTCTCCCAAAACTTCCAATGTACTTGTTGTTTCATCAACACGCTGAAAGTATGCAACAATATCTTCATCTTCCCTCATTTTGAGTTTCCTAAATTTTGCCCTGAAAATTTGAATCTTTGCTTCTTTCACCTTTGAGTCACCTGCATATATATTTTCAAGCTTGCCCCATGCCTCTTTAGTAGTTTTGCAACTCAATACCTTAAGATAAATAGATTCCAATTGTATCAAGTTGTCAAAGCAGGCCAACTCCTTCACTAGGGCAAGTGGTTCACCAGGGACCAAGTTCAACAGAGGTTTCCTCATCTCATGGAGGAACTCAATGCAATGGGGACCATTGCTTCCTAAGGGGGAGGAACGATCCGGGTGGATATTCGTGGCCACCTACCAAATCCACTTGGACCCCCATCAATGTTTCTTTAAGCTTTTCAATTTCCTAAATTGTAGCACAGTTTACTATTTTTAGCCGTTTTTCGGGTCCTGAACTTCCGAAGCCTTTTTGAGGCCATAAATGACGTTTTTTGGGAAATCTAGGGGTAACATGGGTCCATGGACCGATTTTTCCCTTCCCAATATCTTTATAACAAGCTATTGTACACGTCAAACGAAGATCGTATGCCAAAGTTACAACCCTGTGAAGTTGATCTACCAATTTACCCAAATGGGGCCCATAGTTTGGTGTTTCATCTTCTAGGGTTAGGTTTTGGAATGTTAAGGGTTTTCCATTGTTTCTCAACAATAAATAGGCCTTTGAGACTCATTGTAACACAATTCAGAGGCATGTAGCCACCACATATCTTCTCAGAGATAAGCTACCATCGCCCTAGCTGGTTTATCTCCAACTATGTTTGTAAGCATATTTCAGTATTTTACATTAATGAAATGAAGTACTATTTCCATTGAATCTCTGTGTATATGGTTATCTCTGTAATTTGTTACGTTCCTATTTAAATCCAGATAAATAAGCCCACTGATAATAATATCTTTAGCCTTTGCATCATATACCATATTTTTCTTACCTTGTTCATCTTGGGTCGGTGTGAAGGCTTTGTTAACGATTTCCCATACTTCATATCCTTCCGCCAACAAATGAACCTGCATTCTTCCACTCCAAAGTGCATAGTTATTTCTATTGAACAAATGAACTATATTCTTAGATACTCCATGATCTCCTTCCAGTTGTTAGACTGCTATTGAAGGAACCGAGCTCTAATACCAATTGTTGGAAACACTGAGAGGGGGGTGAATAAGTATTCCTTAGCAATTAGTACTTTTAAATATTTTCATAATGTTAGTTAATATTCAATTATTATTAATGTTTATGCAATGATAACAGTAAATAAAAGAACATAGTAGGAACAATAATTTTAAGTGGAATACCCCCTCTGGTTCAAAAACCACTGAAGGATTTTCTAATAAATTCTTTAATATTTAGCCCCAAGTGAAATGAAAACAACAACTCTCTAGAATTCTAGAAAAACATTCTTCCCCAAATCCCACTAGAAGGATGCCCCAATGCCCTGGTTTTTTCAGTAATCTTCTAAATGGATGTCCCAACACCCTAGACGAACCTACCAACTCGAAGTGTTCACAGGCTCCAACCTGTAGGTGACTTCATACACTAGCCTAGCACCTCCTTGCCACCCTATAATGACTGAAATGAGAAAATAGTGTGGATTCTCGTACCAGGGACAATGATCCATGATACAGTATGATTTATAATGATTTTAACTGAACACCCAATCAAACTATGACTTGCAACCAAACCGTGACATCATCCCATCAAAGACTCCTATACTTCCCAATAATGCCTTTTTAACTCTTGGCAGATTGACTCTTTTATAATAATGACTCTTCCAATGATGACACTTTTACAAATGACTCTTTTACCACTTTACAATTATGATTCTTGGCCTTGACACTTCTTCATAATATACGGATGGCTGTCATGTCTTCAAAGGAGGTCCTGCTACAATGCCTCCTTTGATTTGATATTCTTCTCTTGAATTTTTTCTTGACATTGTGTTTGAATCCTCTTCTACCTGTATGCAAAAATTTTCCCAGCGAAACCAATCCCAAAACAAAACAAAATACCCTTCAACTTACCTCTGCCTAGAAAACACTTGTAAGTGCATAATAATGAATAAATACAAATTAAAATTACAATGCATACCTACAGTTTTCATGTCACTCTTTTTGTTAACTTGCTTGTTTTAGGAGAGCTACCCTTGATTGTTGATGTGTGGTTCTTACTGCAGTGATCCTTGAATGCATGCTTTTTCTTTCCTTCTAAGAGCTTGATATTGAATATGTTGTATCTATGTAATTTCAGATATCCAGGGTCTGAAATTTCTTCCTATGGTATCCCTCTGATTCCTCTTTCCAATCCCAGAGGTTTCATCAAGACTAGATTCTTCAAGTAAGAGTTATGCCCAATCTCCCACGATGATCTGATTATAGACGGTTCATTATATCGAACTTGTACGAAGTGCTATGTGTCACTATTACAACCTCTGACCCTGAAAATGATACCCAAATAACAACATTCTATCCTATTTATTTCACTATTTACAAAATTTTAATCCAATGCTCAGAGAGAAAGTTATGATGATTTTCTCAATGTCACCTGTTTGACACATAATTCGATAGCCTGCAAAGACCCTAAATTTCTCAAATCATATCTCCGAAAATATAGACCAAGATCTGAAATTAGGGCATGAGGTTCATCACAATTTAGGCTCAAATGGGTTTTAATTTTAGCTTCTGAAGCTTTGCAGAAACATAGTTATAGTGAAAATTCCACGACAACTAGTTTGAAGCCACAAAATCACTACTAGAGGAGGATATGAGGGTCATTATTTATATGAATGTCTTGAGTTGAGAAGGTCCTAAACAAGTGAACGTTGGAGGTATTTTAGGAGAAAAAAATATTATTAATTATTGACTATTTAATTACCAAAACCAATTATGAGTGCCATGCCACAACCCCATAGCATTTTAGCCCACTAATTGGGATTACTAAGTTCAAATGAAAATAACTCTCAAACTGTGAAGATTTGGGAGGCGTCCTATATATCAACAGAAAAATATCGATGATTAGAATCCATAGAGAAGATATTTGATGCAAAATAATATGAATTGTCAAGTCAAAATTCCTTTCAAGATCGAAGTAACCCCTGGTGCTGCTTGGGTTGACATCAATGACAACCACTGATCAACACTTCTTCCTATCTAGAGCACTGGTCCTCCTCTATCTCTTTGTTCACTTCTCTCTAGGCGGGCATTGATGGATTCTTAACAGAAAACAATAGCCTTATTGATGCCCCATTAGGGGATGGTGTCCTCAACGGTGGGGATAGTCTGTTAGACCTTTCAAGCCTACCAACCACACTGATTATATATTTGTTGCTTTATTATATTTAAATATTGTATCAAAGTACAAGCACCTAGGTTTTCTATTGTAATATCTAAATAAAAACCCATGAGCCCTGTAAGAATTTCTTAAGCCCTTGAGTATTGGAAGATTATGTCCTCCCAGAAGACCTGGAGCTGGAAAAATAGGGACTCATAGTGGAAAGATCATCCCAGAAGCCCTAGAGCTTCATGAGAATAGGTCCAAAGGAGGGGGATATGTCTTTCCTAGCTAACGTTCGATTAACCAACCTTTGACGGACCAACCAAATAGAACCTGCCCCACGATATATAGGAAATTAGGAACTAAGACGACTCGGACCTCAGGGCAATCATGTTCGACTTACCCTATTCCTAGAATGGGGAATCCATTGGTACTTATGCTATCTATTGCTAGGTCTATTGAATTTGAAACATCCAAAAGACAATGCTTACCTATATCATGACTACCAACTAGAGCGTGCTTATCCATTCGTTGTTACTATCCAGATTAGGAATTCTACTCGCCCTCACCACTCTGTGCCTTCCTTTTACTTAATTATTCCTACCCTTTTCTCTTTTTCCAGAACACTTACTTAATTCTTCTCCTAGGTACCACGTATCACCTATTGCTCTCATCAATCCTTGCTGAAAGAAGAGCTACTATTTCCACTCCAGCTGCTAGTACCAGCAATATACTAGTTCCTATTCCAACAACTGTCTACTCTTCTTCCTAAATGAGTACTACATATGATTATGATATGCGAGGTTATGAAATTCCACTTATAGCGATTGTAGTGCAGGAAGATTTTGGTTGCTGGTCCTGCTGATTTTCTTTCTTTCTTTTCTTGCGTATTAGTTATTGACAAAAGGAAAGGCGAGCACTATGTTCACGTGGTGATATTCTCTTTTTCCAAGAGTACTATTGAAGAAAGCAAGCGAGAAAGAAGTGGGGTAGTTCATACCATAGCTAATAGTTTGTGACCATTTAACTGCACTCAAATCTAGCCACGCGTTCCATCTAAGTCGGTAAATCGTTCCTCAAACCCATTCAGCTTGATCAACCAAATCAGAAAATGCTATTACTTTGCACAAGTAGTCCATATTTTGCCTTGATAAGAAAAACTTGAATAAAGAGAGCTTTTAGTTCTTATTGCTTGTCTGCTTCTTATAAGATCAGGTGATATTTATTAATTGAATTCATTATATTCCTATATTATTGATTGAATGAGCTTACTACTCTCCTTGCCCTTCCACTTAGATTCTCTATCTTATATGAGATATAAGGTTATACATGTACGATTCTACTTCTTTCTTTAAGACCTTAATTAAGGTTCTCTTTTTAGCTTGCTTTAAGACTCTAATGAAGGAGCTCGCCTTCTGCTATTGAGAATACCAAGAACCATAAGAAGGTGAGCTAACCTAACTCTATTTGAACACTTCTTCTTCCAAGCATGCATAGGGGCCATTGGATAAGACCAGGAGTGACCATTGGCTTTCTATTACCTAGTCTAAGCTCGCTTTCCTACCAGACTGGACAAGCACCACTCGCATTCTTTGAAGTGATATCTGAGTAAAGGGTAACTTGTTGCAAAGCTCATTAGGAAGATTAATAAGAGAGTCATAGAGCGAGCGGATAAGGATTCTGGCTCAAGAACATCGTACATGAAAGAAAGCTTCCCTTTCTTTGGTAAATCGTTCTGTTTTATTTCTTAGGTGGCTTTCTAACTTGAGACTCAAATTCAGGTGATGGGAAATTGTTTGTTGTAATTAAGACTGTTAGTCAAGTGTTACTTATTTCTTTCTCTTCTTATGGTCTCCGATCATCCTCACTTCCAGTAGTCTCAATCCCTTTCTGATGGATGGAATGAATGAGCTATCAGATCAGTCTAATCTTCTTTCTAGAATATAGGATCTAGACTACTCTCATTCTAAACTCCCATTTATTGATGGAATCTCAGAATATAAATCTCAATCTTTCTTACCAATTGGATTCTATGGCTTGGGTTCTTCTCCATTTGATCAAGCTAGCCATATGTAACACTCTCTTTCTGGCTTGCCTACTACCCTGACTACTATCAACTAGCCTTCTTGCTTGCATAAAGGAATCACACTCTTGTGCTTCATTGCCTCTCTGTTCTCCCTTTCTATTCAATAATAGTGAATTCCAAAGCTTATTGTCTTCTAGTTGCTTCTCCCTTTCATAAAGTAGTCTCCCTAGATCACTTGGACCTGACTAAATGACTCGAACCTTAACCAGGAAGGGAGTCCAGCAAGTAAGGCTACTATTGTAACCAAGGGAGCTCCATTCCTTCCTTTATTCCATCCCTATGCACTGAATTCGAGTTATGTTCTTCGGGAAGCATCTCATACACACGCTTTCAGCTCATTAAAGCCAAGAAGACATATTGTCAATCCTTTCAAATTCATGTGTCTAGTAAGGAAGGGTAATAATCCACTTGATGCCTCTAGTTATGAGAAAGTCATCCAGTATATCCATAATTCCCTCTTACAAAATCCTACTAGATGAGCGAGTCCGTCCACTAGAAGAAAGGATACTGCATTTAGATTGAATTCGAGTAGTTATGAAATAGTCTTCCATCCAGCCAGAACCTAGGGAGTTGACTTTCGAAAGTCTTATTGATTCATGACAATTGTCAGTACTCCATTAGGAATGAAAGCTAGATGAAAGGGAGTTCAGATAGAGTACCTGTTAGCGCTTGAAATTTCACCTCAGGCTGAGAAAGGTAAACCTCAAGGCAACATAAACCATTTAGCCTCGTAGCTAGCCCTACGGGGCAGGAGAAGGCTCTCTCCGGTCTATCTCGGTAAAATATTCAATGGATGAGATGACCAATATGCTAACACTGATTTTAGGCTAGTAAACTGATCAAAAGGGTTGATTTGGGGTTTTTAGGGTTTTTGGTGGCAAATTGAGGGGATGGCAATTTTGGGTGCGGGGATTGGACACAGTTTCTACAGGGGGTTCTTTGGGGCGAGGTAGGAGACAGTATTGATGCCTTTGATTGAGGTGGATGATCAGGAATGACAGGTGAGGAGCCAAGGAGAGCAAACAATAACTTTGAATTCCCCTTAGACAGTAGAAAACATTGAAATTAAACAAATTTAAAAGCAGAGCATGGCAAGCATGAATTCTTACTTTAACACTTCATTTGTTTAATGTGCAGAAGCAAAAGAAAGGAAATGATTCACATAAACACACTTACAAGAACATTGAGAAACACACCATCAACACATGAGTCCACAAGAATCCCAAAAAGGACTGCAAAACCCTGGTCTTCCTTAGCCAAAAATTGCAGAGATACAGTGAAATAATACAATGATAGCTTCTTCCTGAAGAGTCCAACCATGAAAATGAGCAAGAAAGTACATAATATAGATGATCTAACCTCTTTCCCTGCCTCCATGGGTCGAGCTCACTATCCTAGGAGCTGTTTCAACCACTTCTAAACTAAGCACTACAAACTAGGCAGTCAAAACAACTTGCCTCTATAAGCTAGGAAACCAATTCATTCATTTAATATTTACCCTTTTCATGAATGAATCTTCTAGAAGTATTACATAAGAGTAAAAGTGTCTAAAAAGTACAATAATTACATCAAATTACATCAAAGAAGATCACATTTCATCCCAAAAAGTCAAACTGGGTCAAACTGTGCTTTTTCGAGCTGTACAATGCATTTCTGGACAAAACTGCCTGACAGGTCGCGCGCCCTTGCCTGACGGGTTGCGCGCCTTTGGAGCCATCTTTGGGGCACTTGTAGGTGGCAAAATTGAGCAAAAGTGGGCTTGTTGGAAAGGTCTGTGAGTCTACTTTCCAACCCAACTGGAATTTCTGAATTTGGAGTTCATTTGCCCTGTCAAAAATCAAATCTCCCAAGACTGCTTTCTGCAATTCAAAAAAGTGGCAAAAAGTCAATTTTTACTAGTTTTTTGACTTTCTGGAGGCCTAAAACTTCACCAAATCTCAAGTCCATCCATGAGCATATGTAACTTTGCATGAAAAATCTGGAAATTTTGAATTTTTGCCAAATGGAGTTGCCATGATGAAGGGTCGCGCGGGGGGTGAGACCCGTTAATGGGAAAAACCTGCAATTGGCATAAAAAATTCACAAATGACAAAATTTTCTCCAAATTTCTTGAAATTTGGGCTGGGAGTCCCCAATCAAGTATCATGCTCAGTCAAAGAGGCTTTGGCCAAAATTTGGAATGGATCGGGCGTTTTCCTTTGTTTTTGTGTTTTGGCCAACCGTCCTTGAAGCACCTTCGTTCTCGCCGGTATTTTTGACATTTCTTTAAAACCATGACACCTGTGCAAAAACCTCTCTCAGTTTTCCAAAATTCATCTTTTATTGCTCTGGAACATCATTTGAGTGCGACTTGTCCCGATGTGTGAAACAAGGAATTTTGTCGAAATGGAGCGAAATGAAGGGAATAGGGGGCTTCTAAATTCTTTGAAAAATTTTTGGGAGTGGGGAGGGATATTAGGAAGCAGGGGAAAGTGGAATCTTAGAGATTGAACGAGGGGAAGGGGTCCAAAAGGGCGAAACACAGGCCAAACCTAGAAAATTGCCACGTTGTAGCTAGAAACTAGGGCTTGTGCAAAAATGAGGAATTTGGCGGATCTAAGGGAACGGAAGTGTTTGATAAGGTACTTTAAGGATAGGGGAAGGTGTATGAACATCAGGAAACAAGTTTTGCCGGTGATTTGACCATCCAAGAGAAATTGCCTTCAAAACCCTAGGAGAGGGAAATGACCTTGCCTAGGCACAACTGAAGCATGAATAAGGTGTAACATGACCCAATGGAACCTAATATGATGATAGCAACCCTCTGAATGATGATAGGCTCAGCGAAATGATGACATGGACTGACATTTGGACAACTTTGAAAAGTGTGAAAGCAAACCCTAGACCTAATGCCTAGTGACCAAATTTTGCTTGAAGACTCACTGAAATGACAAAATTTGACCTTGACACTTTAAAATCACTTTGTAAGAGCATATTTTATCACTGGAGGAAGGCTGGAAAGACTGACACTAACAGTACCCACGCTCTACTCTATGAAAGATCATTAATGCTTGCTATGAACACGTGAAATTCTCAATTTTTATTAGGGTAGTTGGGGAGCGAAGCTATAATACAATAAGCTCATGAATAAGTATGCTCCTGAATTCGAGTTTGTTGATCATTGGCCTAGCTCACAGAACCTCATGGAACAATCCTTTTTACGCCTCGCTGCGTTCGCCTCCATAGGCAAAGAAATCAAGGAAGACCTATCTAACCCACAACTAATAACTGTTGGGAAGCTTGCTTTTGGCAAGCAAGAACTTCAAGTGAAAGAATAGAGTACTCAAGTAGGGAATCCATAGAGTTAGAGTTCAATTCAAGGATTTCCATCCATATAGCAAGTCTCATCGATTCATCCTTTATTCCATCCTGAATAAATAGGAAGGGAGGTTGAATCTTTTGGCGACAGACACCTTATGGAAAGAAGCCCCATAATAGAGTTCCATTATGGGATTCCATCTATAACACCTACTATAAGATTGAAAGCTCTGTATTCTAGTTTGGATTCGAAAGGAGAAGCTACTGAAAGCGAGTAGTAAGTAGTTTGATATTCTATTTATAAAATATTTAGTGATGATCCGAGATCCATATTTGAAAGGCAACCTTGAACCTAATAGTGAATTAACAATAATATTCATTAGCTCAGAGGAGAAAGAATCAAATATTGAACATCAACTTAGAAGAGAAAGAATCGTATATTTAATGAACTATCACTTAAAAGAAACAAGGGAGTCCTTCCTTCCTTATATTAGCAATAAGGGAGTCCATCCTTTCTTATAGTGAATTTAGAAGAGTAATAAGTGAGGCTAGCCAAACCGAGAAGCAGCTTAGCTACTTCCCTGCTCCCGTTATAACTTGAACAAGGGAGAAAAGACCAGACGAGAAAGCCATAGAGTTATGATCTCTTATTCCATCCAAAAGCAATAGATAGCTTACCAAGCATATCACTTTAGCTAGTGGTGAGGTGGGCAAGCTATAATGACGGCAAGGGAGTTCTAGTGGTGATGATAAAATAAGGTTGGCAACCAAGCAAGGCAATGATTATTAATGGCTATGTTCATTATGATAAGCATAGCCAACTGAATGCTAGGGAGACTAGTATGATTCTGTGTTTCTCTTTATTAACTGCCTAACCTAAGCAAGGAAGTTTCAGTAAGCAAGTGTATAAACACATCCCTAACCCTAAGCAAAAGGGAGGAAGTCCTTATAGTGAATGCTAGCTAGTAATGGTTCTCCGGTATTAGCTTGATATTCAGTGATTATCACGTAGGCAAGGCAAGAAAGAAGCCACGGGACTCTAGTTGATGACTTCATGCTAGTGGTTCTGATGCTAATGAAAGTAGTAGTAAGTGTATTTTGGTAGACAGAAATAATGCTATTGGTGATTATAAGTTATTCAATCCATACATAGTATATTCCTTATTCTTAAATCGTACGAGGGTAAGTTATTGCAGTTCATTAACCAAACTTTGAATCCGCTACTTATCTCTTTAAGAAGCTATTTAATAACCTATCATTGAACATCACGGGAATGATTATCCCGTACCGAAGGAAAGATCGAAGGAAAGCAGGCCATAACATAGAGTTCCATTCCGGTATGCAATCCAGTAAGCTCATGAAAACTGGTACAGATTCTCCGGGATTCTCTTTCTACTAAACTAGATAGTCATATATATATACACATAGCCCACTGGAATAATAGAGGGACTCTACTTCAAGTGAAGTACAACCTATAACCCTTTATGTAGAAGCCCGACCGACGTGAGGAGAACTTGTTTTCGCAAGACAAAAGCTAGTTGAGTGGTTCTTGGATGAAAGAAATATTTGAATCACCTTAACAATCGTCAGAAGGATGGGAGCTTGCTCGGGTATTATTCCATTCCGAGTAGCATTTTGATGTTGAGAGTGCGAACACTACTACCACAGGTTACCAAGGTCTACGAGCGGTGGCTTCGTGCTTAGTTCTCTGACTAGATCGAGCGACTATGAATAGAATTCAGAAAGCCTCTTTCTAGTCTTGAGTGGATTCCGGCTGCCATTCCTTGTCGGTAGTAGGAGGAATCCCGTGACTGTGATTTCATGTAATTGATTGAAAGCGAGGGCTGGTAGGGTGCCCAATGGATTGTCAGTAGTTTGTGTTCGCCTGTGGATTGTAGGGGTGTAGTTCCTGTGCCTACCAAGTACGGGTGAGAGGAAGGTTCCTTGAGTATGGGATGTGTAAAGCATAGCTAGGGTTATACTATATATAATTCTGTTCAATATAGTGGAACCCATGCCCACGTAGAGTGAAGTGGGGGTTACCCGCCCGCCCCCATTGTTAGACAACTGAGTAACCTCTTCAACGAGGATACGAGTTGAAGGGTGATTGGCTGTTTCCAGATGGAGTTCCTGGTGGATTACCACCATAACTACGTACCATCAGATATATATATTCTTCGTTTCATTCTTTCTTTACCCCAGGCATACATATTCCCCCACTGAACGAGGTCTGAGGAAAGTGTTCATGTCTAGTAACTAATATATCCTTTGGGGTAGGATGGTTCCTGGTGTGGACTATCCATGGAAAGGTAGGTAGATCTAGCCCATGGGGGGAAGGTACAAGTACCCTTTCTTCACATAGAGTGGAGTAGGCCCATATTATATTAGTGGGCTTGGCCCGTGGACCCGAACAAAAGTCTGTATTGGCTTCCCACTCTCCCAGGAAACTTAAACGAAATTCACGCAGGTCAGGATGGGCACTCTATGTTATGGGGATTAGGTCGAGCTGGGAAGGTGATCACCTCGACATGGAGTTTTAAGGAACGAGTAACTCCAAGTTAATGGCGGCCCGATGGTCACTCTGTCCCTCTCTTGTTTCCTTTAATGCCCCTAGGGAACCCTAAACATTTAGGTAACTAATTATTGAACTAGAGAAAGATATATCCTTCTACTAGTTGTTATATCTTCTCTCTCTCACTGAACTATCGATCTTACTCATGCTATTGTTTCGATCGGCGGCTAGCGAAGAAGTGCAAACTAAATAAGGGAAGGAACAAACCACTGGAATACTGCTTCACAGTTGACTCAATCATCCTGCGACAAGATGACCTTTTTATCACAGTATATGACCACCAAAACAGGGGATAAAGGTGGCTTCCTTGTGGTACTCCCACCTCTCTATATAGGGTACCTCCAATCGACGATAGCACGGGAATAGTAAGAACAAGGAAAACTGAGGGTGGGCGTTTCCCCATTCCATTATTTGGCCTCACTTGCACCCCTGTCGTCGACGCAAACCTACGCATGGATAAGGGGGCAAAGGCGCATCGAACAACCATCGGCTAAAGGCCCCTCGTTCTTTCTTTCGTTAACCTCCTAATTCCAATCGGCTAATAAAAACTGGCCAACTACGTACGCGATCTAAGCTGCATGGACGATCAAGCGCCTGAACCATCTGCCTTCGTTCCTGCCTTCAGCATCCACCGAGCACCAAAAAGGAAGGCTTTTCTAATTGAATTAAAGTGGAAAGCGGCTCTACACTTATCAAGGCGTGAATCTGTCTGGTAGCAGCAAAACAAGTGATTCACCCTTAAAAGATAGAAAGAAACTAAGTCAATGATTTTGTTTTTATGTCCTACCGCTCTCCCCTGCAGAAAACAGAGGATAGAAGAGCTCGCCATATAGAACCACCTTTGCCGCCAGCCATCCTGTGCCCACTGCTCGCGACTGAGAGACTGTAACCATTATTACGGTTCAATTGTATGATGCTTTGCTCATTGATCTAGTTCCCTCTCCCTCCTTTTCACTGCCAAGAGGCACTCTACTATGGGGATAGAAACACGAAGCGAGCTATTGCTACTACTGCTATGAAATGAACAGGTATCATTAATACCTTATTATTTAGTAGAGAGGGAGGGCATCTCTTGAAGGGCCAGGCTTCCGAACGAAGGCCAGGAAGGAAGGCCGTCTCTTGGAAGTCTTGGAGTGTGAAAATCCTTTCATTAGTAAAACAATGAAATATTAACTAGATGGATGGAGGAAGATTGAAACCTTAGATGGTTAAAGTAGCGATACAATGCGTAAAAATAGCCATTTCAGCGGGTTTTCGCTAACCCGTGAACCCCAAAGTAACATTGACTAGTTAGCGGGATAGTAACACTTAAAGGTCAAGAGGTGCTTTGCGAAGTCCGAGCCCGAGTAAGGCAGTTACAGTCATTTATAAATTCCTTTGTGCCATGGATAGTCCAAGGTTATACCCTTACATTTCTACAGTCATTCATTATCTTTGGAAGGAAAGCCAGTCATTTATACACTCATTTGTGTGAAGGCTCTATCTCTTGTGTGCTTACTTACTGGCTGACTTACTGGCTTACTAGTGTGTGAAGGCTCTCTTGTGTGCTTACTTCTTTTCACCTCCTTATAGAAATAATGGAACACACACAAAATCAAGAGGAAGCTTCCTCACATGGTGAGCTCAACCTGTTTGGATAAGTTAGATGCCACAAGGAAACTTACTTTTGTGTGGATGTACTTAAAACATAAAACCTCACAAACTTTATTGATCATTTGCTCGATTACATCTTCATTTATATAGGAAACACACAACCAATTCTGGTAACCAATTCCTAACTACTCACAACTACATCTTGTTCCACTGCTCATAACTAATTCAGTTTCTACATTATTCTCACATCCTCCCTTAATGGAGAAATGGATTCTCTACAATACCTAACTGACTTCTAAAAACTTCAAATTTGATTTTACCAAGGGGCTTAGTAAATATATCAGCCACATTATCCTTGGTGTTACAAAATAGCAATCCAATTTCTTTTGACATAATTTTCTCACGTACAAAGTGGTACTGTAACTCAACATGTTTTGTTCTAGCATGGTAAACTGGATTATGTGCTAATTTGATAGCACTCTGATTATCACAATTGATACATGTTGCACCACTTTGTGCTTCTTCAAGATCAGCAAGAACTCTCCGCAACCAAATAGCTTCACAGGTGGCATTGGTTAAAGCTTTGTACTCTGATTCTGTTGATGATAAAGAAACAGTTGGCTGTTTCTTACTGCTCCAAGATACGACCCCTGATCCAATATGGAATGCATAGCCAGAGGTAGATCGTCTGTCATCTGGATTTCCTGCCCAATCTGAATCAGAAAAACCTGTCAGTACAACATCAGATACATCAGTATACATAATACCAAGATTCACTGTTCCCTTTAAGTATCGGAGAACTTTCTTTGCAGCAATCCAGTGATTTCCTGAAGGCTTAGCCATGAACTTTAAGTGACCTATCATCTCCTAAGTAAATGTGTGTACCATCAGATTTCTCAAAATATTTATCAAACCATTCTTTATTACAAGTCATGTGTGCCGATGCACCAGAATCTATAAACCAAGTATTCTCATCATTGGTTTCAGCAGACAATGCAGCATCAGAAAGAAATAACTTAAGATTTTTAAATCCATCATTCACTGAGGTGTCTCTGTTTATGTAGTTTCCATTATGCCTGTTATGTCTTTGATTTGATTCATTATTCTTTCTCCTATAGCAATCTTTTGCCAGATGTCCAGGTTTTCCACAATAATGACATACAATGTTCCTTTTAACATAAGAATCAGGAGGTGCCTTACCTTTCTGCTTTGCTTGAAAATGGCCTCTGTTTCTGTCCCATGATCTCCCTCGGATCGATCTTTGGCCTCTGGCAGTCAAAGCCAAATCAGAACCATTTGACTCCAGTTCAAATGTTTTCATGCGCTCTTTGGTTAAAGCTTTGTACTCTGATTCTGTTGATGATAAAGAAACAGTTGGTTGTTTCTTACTGCTCCAAGATACGACCCCTGATCCAATATGGAATGCATAGCCAGAGGTAGATCGTCTGTCATCTGGATTTCCTGCCCAATCTGAATCAGAAAAACCTGTCAGTACAACATCAGATACATCAGTATACATAATACCAAGAGATGTTACTCCGTACCGGTCTTATCCAGGCAGGGCTTATCCAGTGTGAGGTATGGACTGGTCTGGGTAAAGAGAAATAGAGACAGATATATCCTCCTTATATAAGATAAGATTACTAGTATAGATCATCACTTCTATAACAGATCATATCCAAGTCTTAATAGAGAAAGAATGGCTCATTCGGTTCAATGGGGGTGATATGGAGAACTTTATATCTATCTGTTTCATGTCTTTGCCTGTTACACTCAAAGGATTCTAGCCACTGGCGTGCTCTAAATGAGGCATAACTCAAACCAAGAAGCTCAAGGTTGTAAGCGCAGATCTAGTAGAATAAGTATAATTTCAAGGGTAAATAATCCATCCGGTACGAGGATTTTTCGAGGGGTACACAGATTCATAGTCTATTTTGATTGAAGGGGTAGAGGCCATAGATGCATTTCTCTTGTGGCACCTAGGGGGTAAGGGCCCCAGATATTCATATCCTTGACTGTGTTGCGGACCGTGACCTGCTGCTGCCCCTACAACGTTTGTCTGGATCGTGACCTGATAGTATCACTCTCATCTTGACTCACCTGCTTTGATGTCGCCCGTATCTGACTTGACCAGAACTTAACTGATCTGACCTCGCTGGATAAGCCTGGTACTAGCATAGACCTCACAGGATAGAATCAATTCCATCCCATGATGCTCTCTAAAAAACGTGTTCCGTTAAGGTAAGTAGGTTCAAGCTGTGTCGAACCATTTCCCTTCCTAGCGGTAGTATCGCCCCCTTAGCGGTAGCATCCGTCGACTTGCGCTATCGGCCTTACCTTACCTTCCCTGCCCTAACAAGCCCATACCTCTTCATTGGATAGGACCGGCCTAGAAAAGACCAACCCGGATAAGAACCACCTTTCTTACCGGTACCTTACGAGCACAGACTTGATGGTGTTTCCCCACTCGGCTACCGTCATTATTTTCCCTGCCACTCGTTCATCAATGATAAGGTGCAAAGAGCAAGCCATCTTTCATTGTCCCGACCAATTCATACCTCACTGGAAAAGACACCAGCCCAACAAAACTGATCAGCCCATACCTTACAGGACCGGGCAAGATTGTCTATTCAATATGCAGTTTCAGTGGGGTTGATAACCAAGGTAACTATGAAGCAGTGGGCTTGTTAGGAAGTAAGACAAGGCGTTTTGGGTTTCTAATATATCATAGGGTCAATAACGGGAGTAAGGAATGTAAAGGGGAAAGCGGGCATAAAGGATAAAGGAAAGGGCGATAATGAAACAGGCTTGTTAAAGCTCACATAATACGTCCCTGATTGAGAAATTTCATTGAATGGGTCAACCTGAAAGCGAATTGAATACGGGAACGCAGACCATAAATAAAGTGAACGCATACGATGGCGTAAAGCCGTATGCTATGATGAAAAAGTTGATTCTGGAGGGTAATACTGGTAAAGGTGAAATCATAAGGCAATGGGTTTTCTAAAGTAAAGGATCATTTGTAGGGGTAAGGTTGGTTCATGAAATCGGTGAGCTACCTCAACCAACTTAGCTTCTTCGGTGACCGCCCATTGGTGGCTCCTGTACGTCCAGCAAGCAGATAAGTGTAAGCATCAAATCAGTACGTGTGGGTGACCCACCCACCTGACTCAACGAACTAGGTTTATTAAACCCACCACTTTGGTTCAGTGAGATTCAATCAATAAAAAAAATAAATCATTCGGAACAACTTGGAACTATTCGGATGTTGAACAGAAAAGGGAACTCAAAGGGAAGATGTAGTAACCGAGGTTCGGTCACAGATATGAGGCATAGGTCCCTGAGGCAAGTCCCAAGGTGATTAAAACTTCCGAAGTAAGAACCAAAAGTAAGAAGGTCCCAAGGAAGGCTGAGTGTTGATAGGATTAAAGGGCTTAGGTCTAAGACATAGTTTTTCTTTTTCAAAGACGAGTCAAAAGGGGGTGTATGGTCTATAGGTTGTAGGTATGAGTGTACCAAGGCTATTTCCTTCCAAGGCAGGGGTGAGATGCATAGGTTACAAAAGCTAGTTCCGCAAAAGGTTGTATGTCTAAGGTTACCAAGGAAGAATGTAAAGAGATTCCAAAGGAGTAGGTCTGAGGCTAAGTGTAAGTATGAGTCCCCAAGGCTCAGGCAGTGTATATATGAATTTGAGTCTGATTCCAACGAGGAAGTAAAGTTCCAAAGGGTGAGGTCAGAGGCATAGGTTACCAAGGTTATTTCCATGGAATTTCCAAAGGGATATGAGTCTCATGGTTCATTTGGGGTTGCATTATATATGATATTCTATTTCAATAAGCTTTAAAAAAAAATTCAAAGGAGATGAATCATAAGTAAAATTGTGCATGGGTTCCAAAATATCAAAGAAGCTGTTGGTGAAAAGAAATAAATAATCCATTAGTCCATCGAAAGGTCCATGAGATTGTATTGTATTGGGACGATATATTCTTATGCCCCAGCGTTGGGAGCGAGAGATAGTCCGTCAATGGGGTTTCTATATTAGCTTTTGACGAGGATGCAAGATTATCCCTCGCTCGATGGGGAGATTAGATTTCACCTTGCATTCATTGTGACATGAGAATGCACCCTTGAAGGATTAATGGATTCAAGTGAAATTAAAAAAACAAAAAGAAACGAGTGCCAAAACACCCCTTGGATTGAACCTACCTGGCATTGATACTTGTAACCTACTGGATGTAGTACTAGGATCAACACTAGGATCAAATATTGGAGTACTAACCATTTCTTGCATTGAATACCAGCCTAATTGAAGCATAGTTTCACCCCCTTACCTCATAGAGTATCATAACCATCTATATTGACTGATGAAGTAAATTGAAGTGTATTGATCAACAACAGTAGTTATTTTCTCCCCGTCCATTTCTATAAGGGGTGGGCGTTCCTAAATTATCCTTATACAAAGTGAATTGGTGCAAACTCTCACACCTCTGGGACTGGGGGGCATAAAAGAATCGCCCCCATGGCCTTTTTGATGCTTAATTCATAAAGTCAAAGGTAAAATGCAAATATTAGCGGTGAGGGGCTAAAGAAGCGATCGAATCAATGCCGCCAAATCAAACATAGAGAAGTTTAATGAAATCCAATGTGAGTAATAAAGAAATGAATTTGAGTATCCTTGATGAGAGGGGCGCCTTCGACAAAATCAAACTGAGTTTATTGGTAAAAGAAATGGTGACTTCGAATGTTTTGAGAATCTGTTCCAAGCTGACTACTTTGTGCCTTCCCCAAACGGTGTTGTTTAAGATGCCTTAAGCCCACATGAAATAGGCTTTCTTTAGGTGCGTTAACATCTTGAATTATATATAAGATTATCTATTTTCGTTTCTTTTCTTTTTATATACCCACATCCCTCCAAATTGGAAATCAATCTATTTGTTGCTCGTCGTCTGGTGACCACCTCAACCCTAACAAGTGGGTTGTTTTTCCATGGTTCTCACCTCAACCAAAGTTATCCCAAAATATCATAAGTCAATCCTTTCTTTTTCGGGCCTCACAAAAAACGATGATTATTATCCGCTCGATAACTGAAAGTGTTACTCATATTGGGTTGTTTATCTGTAGGCCCTATGTATGTGTATTGTAAAGTGAAAGGATAATGGGTAATGTGAATTGAATATGGAAACCTGAAAATGCACATAGTACGAAAATCGTGTGGACATCATATGGACATAAAGCAGACTGACTAAAAGCTAACCACTGAAATCTCACTGAGGTCATGTTCTAGGAGGAATGAGCTAACTGAATGCGGATGGTGAACTGACCCTACTATGTTGAATTTACTTCTTTCATATGGAGAGGGTAGGAAGGTGTTCAGTCAGAGGTTGTTTCCAAGGCTATCTTTCCACTTGAGAAAAGGAAGTAGGTCTGATGCATAGGTTCAAAGGTTCTTTGCAAGGCAAAGGGCAGTGAGATGAGGGTTACGAGAAATCCCCCTTTCTGCAAAGAAGGAAGACCACTCAACCAGGATTAGACTTTATGCCTTGAAGACTTTAATTGGAGAGCCAAGAGTCTCTCGCTCGAGCCCATGGGTGGAGGTTGTAGGCAGTGGGATTTAAATAGATGGCCAATCATGCCTAGAGAGGGTTGTCTTTCTAAACTACTTAGGTTTTACTCCCACTAGAATCTCAAACACTTGAACAAAAACTAAGAACAAACCCATCCAATAAGAACGCTGAGAATGCTTATGGTTACATTTTCACCTCAATAGAGCCATAAATTTTTTGACATTATATAATATATAACAGCCAAGAAGAAGATAACTACTTTGGTATACTTTACACCACTACTTTAGCGATCTTATCGCAAGCCGAGCTAGTTTACAATAGAACTCCATAAGCTCAACAAGCTCACCAAGCACACTATACTCCCTAAACACACTACACTAGCTAATGAAAAAGAACTAACTAATATTTACCCACTCTGCGAGAGAATTCGGAGGGAACATCGCAATTCACCCCACCACACAAGAAACAGTACGGGACAGAGAATAAAGACTCTTGCAGGCAGAATGACAATATGAGCATTGCAGGTAGAATGACAATATAAGCATTGCAGGCAGAGAATATTCCCCATCATGCGTACGATCTGATATGAGCATAGAGCACAATGGGAAAGCCAATACATATATGCCTAGAGACACAGGGCAGTTGCAAGATGGATTGCAGGGGAAGAAAAGTGCATAGTGCCTAGTTAGTAGATATGAGTAGAGATGGTAGGAGAATACAACCTTATTGCTTGAAACAATAGGAGAGGAAATCTGAAGCCAGAGTGAAAGTGTCCACATGACGATAGTGTCAAGCCAGGATTTTCCCACTTGATTAGACTTAAACTACACACCAACCCAAGGATAGGTACCACAAAGGAGAGTGAAACCCCACCCTATACTTCAAATGGGTGGGTTAGCCTGTAGTTGGACCTAGACTTGATGTCAGTTCGAAAAAGGAGCTAGACTTTAATCCAGATTTATCGAGTCCATTTCGCCCTTAAGAGCAATAGCTTCTCTTACATTTTCACATCAAGAATCAACAAATAAAAATGATTGAGCTAACAGATGGGAATGGTTTACTTACTCACAATTTGACGCCTACTTCTTTTATACCCCTTACCATAATAAAGTGGTGGATAGTAAAACATGGGACCAACTATCAAATTATCACACTCAGAAAACATAGCCCAATAAGCACACTCAAGAAACTATTCCCATCACTAAGAGCCCACTAAGTAACATCACTCTACGCCAACTACTCTAACTACACTAGCTCATACAATGCAAATCACTAAGATAATGCATCGACACTTGCTCACTATCGAACCAAGAAAATTATGCTTTGACTTTGAGCCCAATAAACCCACATAGAGACTACTCAAATCGGGATTTCCTTAGGTCCACAAAGCTTGAAATATTACCATTACTGCTGCCATGAACAAATACTTCGAGAGCTTAACAATATTTCCCAGCTCACAATGCCATGCTCACTTTTACACTAACCAAACATTCTACATAGCTAACTTGGAGGGAGAAAGGGAGAGAGCTCACATTTAGAGTCACAACCAATACACTTTGGAAACCTACTTACACTATGCCCCTTACTATTAGGACTTCTTTTCTATGCATGCATAGCTAGCGCAACTACTACAGGGAAAGCCCACTTTGAATTTGACACACACACTATTGCTTTCTCCCCCACCAACCCCATGAACACACCCAAGAATACAGGCTAGAAAAACAAAGATAGGACAACAATTAGGAAGGGACTTGATTGGATGGCTCAAAACAACATTTGCGTTTGTTCTAAGGTCACTTAATCCTCCTTGAAGATGATATAAATTAGAGGTGTTGAAATAGCTTTTGTATCTACAGAGAATGGGTTCTGTGGTGATTCCCAAGGGCAAGGTAGTAAGTAAGTGTGGTTGTTCTACTTCAATACTTGGCTTGGCTACTAGTTCGATAAGAAGTATGCTGACTGAGAAGGTGAGAAGCCAATATAAGAGGGAAATTTGATCTGTTATCCTCATGTTGGACTTCGCAAAAGTTTCTTGCTTATAGGGTTCTGTCAAAGGGTAAGGGCTTAACTAACATTAAAAGCTATGGTAGGGATATATAAGGGTCCTCCCTCCAAGGTGGTAAGGGCTCTTTCTTCTCTTCATTCTATTTTCGATCCAATGATTAAATAAATTCCCCCTATTCTCTTCTAGCAGTGCCTCCTATCTCCTACATGTCCTAATCTTATGGGTCTCATTCTTTCCTAGGGTAAGTTGCTCCATGCTAACACCCAGTACTTCGAAGGTCTTCTCATGAAGCGATTCTACATCCCATGTTGGTTCCGCATTTTGATCCAATGATCTAGTGATGAACCAATTCCATCACGACTTCTGCTTCTAAGGAAGGCTCAACTTATCCTGACCCACTGTGATTCCAGTTCTAGGGCTCTCTCCAGGTCTAAAAAGTTCATGCAGGTAAAATAGAAAGATCAACCTGTGCCTCCCTATGTGGGGTATTCCTGGCTGATGTAGTGTTAAATTTTCTATCTGAGGTTGTATAAATAGAAAGGTAAGGTGTCTAATCCAACCCGACATGAAAAATGAAAGATATGGTGCAGTAGCGATAAAACTCTTCTTCCCTTCCTTCCATATAATGTGACTAGGGGTAAGGCAGGGGTAAAAGTAAGAGTAAGAGTAATAAAATAAAGGTACCTCCAATTTCGATCCTGATTCATATTCTTGACTTAATGGTTTTTGGGTAGCACTCCATGTTGTGAAGTTCAAGGTTGGTGAAAGAAGAAGGTATCCTTCTTGGCTTGGTTGGGTTGTTGGTAAGTCATGTAAAAGTAACAATATCTCTCTCATATTATATACATAATAACGCAAATGAAAAAATCATACAGGTTATATGTTCTAAAGCCACATTGACTTGCCTGTTCAGTGATTGATTCCGGTCTCCTTAGGCACTAGGGGAAACAAGTTTGATTCTGGTGAATTCAAAAAGGAAAGTGATAGGGTGTGTTTCTTATACTAGAACATCTGGTTGTCATGGGTCGAGGCACCCATATTAGTTGTTCAAAAAGGAAATTCTATTAGCACAAGTGTATGACTGAGAGAATTTCTTTCAATTCCCACATCATCCGATCCGATCTGGCACTTCTCCTGGTCTTCCAGATTCCCTCCCTTGTTAGCATGTGACTAGGGGCAGTTGTAAATAGAAAGTGTGTCTAGAAGGTGGTATAATATGGTAAGGTATCATGATTCCCAATTCCCATGATCCAATCCATCCCCGATTGGCTCTCTCCTTTCCTCCCCTCTTGCATAAAATCCAATAACATCATGTACTAATCCTAACTGGTCTTTTCATTCTGTCGTAAGGCATGTAGCTAGGTCTGTCCATAGAAAGTCATTCCTTTCCTTTCAAGCAGGTTTAGTCTTTCGAAGATAAGATATAATGGAGAGATTCAAATTCCCATGGCCATTAAACGATCCAACGATTCAACGATTCAAGGTGTTCCTCCTTTTCTATTCTATTCTAGTAGCACCTCCAAAGATCTAATTCTGTAGGGTCTACTGGGAAGACCTCACCAAATGGGGCCTATGAATATCTAGTTCTGGTAGATAGGAGGTGTCCATCCAAGGGAATTTCTGTAAAGACTCCCCCCCCAGTGCTATTTCTGTTATACTGAAGGATTGGTACTGTTAGCCTCCTGTTGCAACAAGTGTTCATCTTTCATGATTGACATTTTTACATGCCAAAGATGTCATACTTTGCATGCTGCAATGCTCCATATTTTCTAAGAGAGGCCAAAGAAGAGGCCATGAAAGTGTGCCAGTCTAAATGCCACTACTGTATCCCAATTTTGATGAGTTATCCATTTTTGAAGAATTTTTTTGTTAAGGGAAAGCCAAACAACTTAATCTTGGCCTCCCTAGGTTTCAATTTCTTGTTTTAGAATATAGAGAATGAATATCTGTCGAAACAGTTTAATCTTGACAGATTTGTAGATAGGTAGAGAAGCAAAGGAGCCCAAGTGCTTAATCTGGGCCCTCAAAAGAAATAAGTGTAGACTTAAATAAAAGGAAAACAAAAGAGAAAAAAGGATAATCAAGGTCTGCAAGTCCAAGTGCACCCATGCAAACAGAAGAAAAAATGTTAGGTAAGTAGGCTGGGTAGGTAGTTTTGTGTTGCAGAATCAAGTTGTGTGGTCCATTTCATGTTTTCAGGAGTTATATCTTCACAGATCATAGTTATGATGCAGTTTTCCATTTGGAGGAGCTCAAGCGAGGCATGTCTAACTCCCCCTTCTTCTCATTTCCCAAGTCACTCACTAAATTCCCTGAAGGGGTCAAGGTCTACTTGATACCTCTTAGTTTCATCATTTTCCATATCATTTTCCTTGGTAAAGATTTGCTTTGCTCAAGGCATGTTCATACTTCCTCTATGAATCATTTGCCCCCCTAATAGCCTAATATTCACATACTTAGCACTTTCGTATCGCTTGTCATATTAACTACTAATTTTACTATGTAGCTCCCTATCTATCTCCCCTTCCCCTACTAAAAATATGTTAATAACTCCCCTATGTACACATTCCCACCCCTTGGCATTTTAGCCACATTTATCAAGTCTGGGGAAATATTAAATCCATCTGGGACCTATATTTAACCCATCTGCGTTCATATTTTGTGATAAAGTTGGTTCGAATCACACCCATGCCGCATTAACCCATAAAAACCCACATCATTAAAGTTCCCCCCCCCCCAGCATATAAAAACACACAAAAAAATGTGCACGGGCCCCGTCCCTAACCATCCGCCACCTTACTCGTGCCGCCGACCATCAGATCTGGCGCGCCCAAGATCTACGGTGGGCAGGCCTTTTTGTGCCCCGATATGCCGAGGGTTAGCACCTGGGAGATGGTCGGTTTTCCCATCATACTCCCGCCACGCGTCACCCTCTCTGTTATGGCGGAGCCCCCTCCTCCGAAACCGCCTGCGCACAAAAGCGGTGCGCTCGAAACTAGATAACGCCTTTCCCCCTCCTGCGTCAGCACCACGTCATGCTGACGTCATCATCCTACGTCGGCCTCCTGCCGCCATGTCCTTGCCATGTCACTGCCACGTCACCTCCTCCACCGTATCGCCACGTCACCCGCCATACTACTGACGTCACCTTGCTGACGTCACCCTGCCACATCACCTGCCGTCCTGGGACCCACCGCATGACGTCATGCTGACATCACCGTCAAAAAGCACGAAAGGAAAAAATCGCAGCCTAGGAAGCCCGGAATCAAAATCTGAGGCAGTTTTTGATGCGCGATTAGCGCTACAGGAAATAGGCCAAAATGGAAAGCCCTTTCATGGCTCGACCTCCAGCAGGCCCGAAAGGCGCAGAATGACATGAATTTCTTCGCGAAGCATTTAGAAAGGGGCAAAAATAGTTTTAAAAGCAAACAGAGGGCCGAACAGCAGCCATGAATGGTCGATGCAACAGTTTAAAGAGTATCAGAAGTGAGAAAGGCGCACATTCAGTGCCAAAGCATATCAAGGAAGCGGAAAAGAGTATCAGTCGAAGGTTTTAAATGAAAACCTTTATTCCCAATGCAGGGGAACATTGAATGACCTCCAACAAAGTCAAAGAAAGTAGTAAAAGCCAATCAAGGCTCTCCCATCACACTTAATGCACCTCAGAACCACTCAAGAGCATGGATCAAAACCCAAAGCACAGTTATGGCTAGGTGATCAACACAGAGCTATAAAGACAACACATTAAACTCCCTTTTGGTAAGCTACACCCAGCGCAGCTCGAGGATATTTTCCGCATTTATTTCAGACATGTGTTAGGTTAAAGACACTTATTGTAGAAAATCTATGTGAGATCTGCTTTTTGTAGATATTTTATCTATAAAACAACCCTAATTCATTGTTTTAAGGGTTGGTTGGTTGTATAGCTCCAAGAGAGACTCGCTCTGTATACCTGATGTTTTACTTAATCAAAGACTGCTGAAAAGCTTGGAGGAATGACTGTGTGCTGTGTATCAATGTTTTGAAGAATTGAATGTGGAATTCTTGTGCTGCAACATGACTCAATAAGTGTTTCTTACCTTTGTTTTCCATTGATGTACCATCCAAAATAGCAGAAAGAATGAATAGTTTAGAATTGGTTTAATTGCCCTCTATGCTCAATTTCTGTTGTTTCTATATGTTTTCATCTGAATTAGTAATGAATATGAATTCCCTGTGGCTCATATTTCCCCTAATTCACTCATGTTTGATAGTTATCTAGGGATTCTTCATTGCGCCTAGATAAAGCTCATTCACCTTCCCTCTGCTAAGTTGAACGAGGGATTCTTAACTACCTCTCATTCCTAGCCTTCATTCCATCCTTTAGATTGAATCATTGTTTCATGTGCAGCTATCTTGCTCCATATTCCCTCTTGTGACCAAGAAAACGCACCAACAGTCCTACTCCTTGACTCCATGCCCAATGGTTCTAAAACTTTCATGCTATCCCTGCCTCTTTACTTGAAAGCATCATCCATCCCACCAAAACTAAAACAAAACCCCTTGTACTCAATAACTAGCCTAAAATCATCATCAACAAAGCTAAATCCTAAAGAGAGAGCTCTCTCTGACTGCTGGTGGGCTAGCACTTGCAGTCCAAGGATTGGTTTGTGGTTACCTCGGCTGTATCCCTCAAGGAGCTAAGGGACAACCTGAGTGATAACATAATGGCAACTCCACTGGGGAACATCCTCAGTTAAATCTCACAAATCAAGTTGGAAAGCTCCAGTGGGGAAAAACAATGAATTTTCCAATTGCTGCATATTCCTTAAAACTATAGATGAAGCCTAAATGTCAGCTAGGAAGCCTTTGAAACTGTTCTTGCTTTGCATTTATAGGAGTAAACAAATGCTGCTTCAGTCAAACTTCGTGCTAGTTTTATGTTATAGATAGCTATTCCAAAATTTGATCAGTTCCTTGCTAATTCTAAAAATCATTCACAAAAAATACCAAAACAAGTTCAGAATATGGCTCCCAAAAGGAATTCACCGTATACAAGGTCAAATCCAAACCCAAACCCCCCAGCTATTTTTGAAAATCCCAATTTAATCCCAAGGAACCTCAGGAAGCTAGAGCAAAGAGAAGATTTTGTTGACTTTGGCCCTGAAACAGTTCAGCCAAGCTGTGTTCCAACCCCTGTCAAGGTTTTATTTCGTTCAACCCCCACTTCCCCTTGTTCATCATCCACCTCCCAAAGCACTCCTTCCACACCTCCATTTACTGCACATACTCCCCTAACCGCTGTTGTTACAGCTGTTCCCGCTGTTCCTATTGTTCCACTTATCCCCGTAAACATGGCTAATAGATATGCACCCCTGCAATTACCTGCTAATCCAGGGGCTATGCCTTAGGATTATCAAACTGAAGTCACATACTTTGATGGAACTGGTTCTTGCACAACCCTTCAGCATACAAAGAAGATACAAGACTATTTTGAGAACTACGAGATAGTTGACGATAGCGTTAGAATGAAGATTTTCGTCCAAAGTTTGATAGGTGATGTTAGAACTTGGTTTAGAGCACTCACATCCAATTCCATAGCAAACCCAGAAGCCTTATACCAGTCATTTATCAATATATGGGAGAAAAAGAAATACCCCTTGCACATATTATCTGAATATGACACCATCAAAAGAGGCCCTCAAGAATTTGTCTTGGACTATTGTGCAAGATTTAATAATGTTTATAATGCAATACCACAGAACTTAAGACCTCCACCTAATCTTGCTTTGTATAAATTACCTCATGGTTTTGACACTGACATGGCTTATCAGTTAAGGGAAAGAGCCCCTCAAACCCTTGCAGACATGCAAAATGTTGCTGTTCGCATAGAGGCAAATCTAATTGCCAAAAGAAACAGAGCTAGAACTGAGAGAAGAACCACCTTTAAAGAGGAACCCTCAGCCTTAGACCAAAAGCTGGATGCTATTATCACTGGCATGCACAGGCTGGGAGACAGAGTAGAGAGTGTTGAGAGGAAATCATCATGGGAAGGACAACAACCTAATACCATTAGGAACCCAAATTTTCGGAAAACTCAGAATACGAATGCTGGTAGGTCTAGGCCAGACAATGATGTAAGGCCTCCTTCTCATGAAAATTACGCTGAAGCATCAACATCTAGTGAACAGATGGAAGATACTCACATGAACTTGATGGATTTGAAGGCTGAGCAACAAATTTTCCTAACTCAACAAGACCGAGATGAGCATGACCTTAATCAATTTCAGACTAAGTCTGGTGAGTCTCTTGGTTTTAAACAAGGCTATGATACTGATGTGTATGAGGTCCACAAACAATATAAGATGAGGACAAGAACCATAGATGTGCCTGAAAAGGTTAAGGCAAATGATACCAAGCAGCCGAAGAAGATTAAAGAAAAGGTTGCCTTCATAGAAACTGCTGGTAAAACAGTCCCTAATCCAAAGGATGTCACCATAGAGGATGTCATGGACATGCAGTCCTCTAATCATCAACCTCTGCCACCTTCTTCCTCGAAAGAAAATTTGAACAACGTTCCAAAAAGCCCTCCTAAAACTGAAAAGCCGCAAGCAATTACTTCCCTTAACACTGATAAACAAGACCAAACTGCTGATACCCCAATAGAAAAAGGGAAGCCTGCCTACCAAAATACTAAAACCCAATCTGAAAAATCGTTTGACTTAGAGGCAGAAATAGGTAAACTGAAGATTTCCATCCCCTTATCTGAACTTGCCAAACATGAAGTGTATAGGCAACAAATTCAAAGATCACTTCAAATGCCAGAGGTTAAGGATGATGTGAATGTTCTTGATGATCATCCTGAACTGCTATTAGGTCCAGAGGTTAATGGAAAATCAACATATGGATCTATTCTACCTTTTTATGTCAGTTTGCACATATATGACAAAGTCTTGCACAATGCTATGTTTGACTCAGGTGCCTCACACAACCTTATGCCCAAAGCTGTAATGGAAAAACTGAACCTTGATGTCACAAGACCCTACAAAGATCTATTCTCCTTTGACTCAAGTCAAGTCAAGTGTTTAGGCCTTATCAAAGACTTGTGTGTCTCCTTAGTCCAATATCCCAACAAGACAATCCTCATGGATGTGGTGGTTGCTGACATTCCACCAAAGTATGGCATGCTATTATCAAGATCTTGGGGGGAAAAACTCCAAGGATCCCTCCAATTAGACCTCTCTTATGCCACTATATCTGTCTTTGGGCAACCAAAGAGACTATATAGAGAAACACTGATGAAGTATGTGGTAACTAGTGAGGACAAACCCCAAAATTTTCCTATTCACTCAATCCATTCTGATATGGATTCTTTTATTCTATTTAATGATGAAACAAATACTCTCACTGATGATAAGCCGTTGGCTTTAGAACTGAACACACACACCGATGAAGAATTGGTTGCCCATACTGATGAAACTGTCAAAACAATCAAGGCAACCAGCATACAAGAAAAACCTCCCCAAGCAGAGATTTCAAATCTGCCCAATCCTAAAGTGACTGAAACTCTTGATACTAACCACAAGCAAGAAATCACATGGTACTTAGAGTTTGATGGCTCTGTTAACAAGTTAGGAGCAGGGGCAGGTGTCTGGATTCACAATACACATAACAATCATGCAGAAGGTCATGCCTACAGACTAAATTTCAAATGCACCAATAACATGGCAGAGTATGAGGCTCTCGTTTTATGCCTTAAACTGCTCAAAGCTCTAGAGCTGCAAAAGTGTCTATTCTAGGTGACTCTGATTTAATCATACAACAAATGAAAGGCAACTTTGTCACCAATGACAATAGAATGAGGGCCTATAGGACTACTGCTACTAATATACTCAATGCATTCACTGAATCCAATCTTTCCAAGATTTCAAGAGATCATAAAATTCATGCACACAGCCTAGCCACTTTTGCTAGTACATGCAAGCTTCCCTTTGAGCCAAATCACCATTTTACTGCTGAGATAAAACATAGGCCTGCTATCCCAAATAATGTTAAAGATTGGCAAGTGTTTGAAAGTGATGCCTATATTAACAACTTCCTCACTCTTGAGCATGAGTTTTCAAATATTAACATTGAGATGGATGCTATGACGGATGAACAACAACAAACAAATGAAAATCAGCAGGCTATAACTGCTGTAACAGCCAAACAAATCCTAAATGCAATTGTTCTTGAAAATGTAAACATAGAAGAGCTGAAACAGATGCATTTGGAGGAAATAGTAGAAATAGAGGCCAAGATCGTTGATCTGAAAGATAACTTTCTCCCTGCTGGCCTCACTCCATTAGAAGATATGTTTGATGCAAATGATGTTCCCAAAAAGCCACAAATACAGCCCCTAAACACTGCTATAGAAGAACACAACATTGGGGTAGCAGACAAGCCCAAAATGATCAAAATATCTCAAACTTTACCATCGACCAAAAACCCAAATATTTTGATTTGTTCAAAGAATTCCAAGATGTATTTTCTTGGAGTTATGATGACTTGAAGTCCTATGACACCTCAGTGATCCAACACACGATTCCCTTAAAACCAAACCAAAAGCCCTTCAAATAGAAACTTAGAAGAATCAATCCCGTACTCCTTCCCTTGATTGAAAAGGAAGTGAAAAGGATGTTTGAAGCAGGTATCATAGCACCCATCAGATTCTCTGAATGGGTATCCAATCTTGTTCCCACAAGAAAAAAGACAGGTGAGATTAGGCTATGTGTAGACCTAAGAAATTTAAACCAAGTCTCCCTAAAAGACCACTACCCCTTGCCAAAAATGGACCACATCCTACAAAGAGTAGTGGGGTCATCTAGAATATCTTTGCTAGATGGCTTTTCAGGTTTCAATCAAATACTGGTTCACCCGGATGACCAAGACAAGATAGCCTTTACCACACCGTGGGGAACATTTAAGTATGTGAAGATGCCTTTCGGACTTAAAAACACTGGTGCTACCTTTCAGAGGGCAATGGATATTGCATTTTCCAAGGAAATACATGATTTCCTAGTTGTCTACCTTGATGACTTAACCCCTTTCTCCAAATCCGATCAAGAGCACCTCAAACACCTAAGGCAAATATTCATGACATGTAGGAAATATGGCATTTCCTTGAACCCCAAGAAGTCCCTCTTTGGCCTTGAAGAAGGTAAACTACTAGGCCATATCATCTCAAAAGACGGTATTAGAATAGATCCGGAAAGGATCCAAGCCATCCTCCAAATCCCATATCCAAGGAACGTAAAAGAGTTGTAAGCATTCCTTGGAAAAATCAACTTCTTAAGAAGATTTATTCCGAATCTAGCCGAGATAATAAGACTGTTAAGCAACATGTTAAAGAAGGATGCTAAGGTAAAATGGTCTCTTGAGACCAAGCAAGCCTTTGAGAATATCAAAACTGCCTTAACCCAAGCCCCTATCCTCACCAATCCGCATTTTGACAAAAATTTCATCATATTTTCATTTGCATCTGAGCACACCATAGCTGCTATCCTTTTGCAAAAGGATGATCAGGGAGTTGAAAAGCCAATTGCATTTTTTAGCCAAGCCTTAAGAGATGCACCTTTGAAATACCAAATCATGGAGAAGCAGGCCTATGCCCTTGTTAAAGCAATCAAAGATTTCCTAGTTTACATTTTTTATTCACATGTGATTGCCTATGTCCCAAATGCTGTTGTAAAAGGCATATTAACCCAAGAGGTGCTAGAAGGCAAAGGAGACAAGTGGATTGCTAACATCCTTGAGTATGACATAGAAATTAAACCAACTAAGCTCATAAAGGGACAAGGTTTAGCCAAACTGATGTCCGAAACAAACTTTCAAGCCTTAGACATCAACCAACTGGACAATGAACAGGAGCTGGCGACTCCACAGATCAGTGAAACCTTTTTGCAATCCCCATGGTATGCTGATATATGATTTGTATTGTTAAACCTGTTTGCTCCCCCAGGATTGTCCAGAACCAAGAAAAGATTTTTGAAAATGAAGGCTTCAAAGTTTTGTGTCATAGATGGTGCATTATTTTGGAAAAATAATGAAGGTATATTGCTTAATTGTTTAACCATGAATGAAACTAACAATGTCATGAAAGAATTCCATGCAGGGGACTGTGGAGGACATCTTTATCGGAAGTCCACTACTGATAAAATTTTAAGGGCTAGTTTCTGTTGGCCCTCTCTATTTGCAGATATAAAGAAGTTTGCTATCTCATTTCATAAATGCCAAATCTTTGAGGGCAAAAGAAAGTTATTACCTTTGCCCCTTAAGCCTGTCTCAATCGAGAAACCTTTTCAACAATGGGGTCTTGATTTCATTGGAGAGATCCACCCCTCTTCCTCTGGCCAACAAAAGTGGATTTTAACAGCCACCGACTATTTCACTAAATGGATTGAAGCCATCCCATGCAGACAGGCCAATGACTCCATCATTATCCAATTCCTTGAGTGCAATATCCTTTCTAGATTTGGCTACCCTGAGAAGATAATCACTGACAATGCCACTGCTTTCAAATCCAAAAAGATGATTAGTTTTTGCCATAAATTTCACATTTCCTTGGGCCACTCCACAGCCTATTACCCCCAAGGTAATGGCTTGGCCGAGTCATCTAACAAGAGTCTGATTAATATTATCAAGAAGGTCTTAGAAGAAAACAAGAAGAACTGGCATAAAAAGCTCACAAATGCCTATGTGCAGACAGACTTTCAACAAAAAAATCCATTGGGATGAGCCCTTATGAGCTGGTGTATGGCATGGAGGCCACATTTCCATCCTCCTTGGGCACTCCTATCATGAAAATGTTGCAAGAGATCCAAGCAGAACCAAATGATATTCAAAGAAGAATCAATCAGACCATTCATCTTCAGCAAACCAGAGAGCAAGTTTATAACAGAGCTCAAATATTGCAAGAGAAACTCAAAAAGATGTTTGATAAAAGAGCTAAGGCTGAGGATTTCTACATTGGCAACAAAGTTCTAAGGTGGGACTCACAAAGAGAAGACAAGGGCAAACATGCAAAATTTGATTTTTTACGGAAAGGACCATTTGTTATTTCTGCTGTTCAGGGAAATAACACATATTTCCTCAAATATGTAGAGTGAAGCACTGTTGAAGAAGGCCCTGTTAATGGCCGAATGCTAAAACATTACCATGATCCCTATTAAGGGGTACAATGCAGCTCTGTACATATCTCGTTGTACATTAATATTTGTATATATTAGCACTTTGCTTTATTTTTTTTAGCAGTCTGAGTGTTAGAGGAGCAGTAGCAAAGTTTGCTAAGACACAACCAATGAAAGTACTCCATTTTTAAGGCTCTATCTCTGCATTAGTCTCAGCAAAATAGTAGGAGTAACGCTGTCATATCACAACAATTCATGATAAAAGGAAACTGGTTGCAGTTTGCAGTATCCAATCAAACAATATCATTAAGAGAGGAGCATTGTTTAGTTTCACATCAGCAACTGTTTCTAGACCAGAAGCTAAGGGAAATACATCAGTTTTGATCCATGTTTGGTTCTATTTCAAAGGAAATGCTCAAGCAATATGGTATATAATAGCAAGAACGCAGAAGAAAGCATGCAGTGCTATGTATTTCACAATATTTCAATGAAGGAGATAGCTGCTCCTATTTCAGAGTTTCACATTTTTAGCATCCAGCACAAGGAAATTTTTCAGTCCATAACAACAATAGAATATCAAGGTAGTATGACCTGCTATTCTTGGATTTTCACAAGGAGAAGCCATCCCCAAGTGGAGCCATTGTTAGCCTCCTGTTGCAACAAGTGTTCATCTTTCATGATTGACATTTTTACATGCCAAAGATGTCATACTTTGCATGCTGCAATGCTCCATATTTTCTAAGAGAGGCCAAAGAAGAGGCCATGAAAGTGTGCCAGTCTAAATGCCACTACTGTATCCCAATTTTGATGAGTTATCCATTTTTGAAGAATTTTTTTGTTAAGGGAAAGCCAAACAACTTAATCTTGGCCTCCCTAGGTTTCAATTTCTTGTTTTAGAATATAGAGAATGAATATCTGTCGAAACAGTTTAATCTTGACAGATTTGTAGATAGGTAGAGAAGCAAAGGAGCCCAAGTGCTTAATCTGGGCCCTTGGAAGAAATAAGTGTAGACTTAGATAGAAGGACAACAAAAAAGAAAAAAGGATAATCAAGGTCTGCAAGTCCAAGTGCACCCATGCAAAAAGAAGAAAAAATGTTAGGTAAGTAGGCTGGGTAGGTAGTTTTGTGTTGCAGAATCAAGCTGTGTGGTCCATTTCATGTTTTCAGGCGTTATATCTTCACAGATCACAGTTATGATGCAGTTTTCCATTTGGAGGAGCTCAAGCGAGGCATGTCTAACTCCCCCTTCTTCTCATTTCCCAAGTCACTCACTAACTTCCCTGAAGGGGTCAAGATCTACTTGATACCTCTTAGTTTCATCATTTTCCATATCATTTTCCTTGGTAAAGATCTGCTTTGCTCAAGGCATGTTCATACTTCCTCTATGAATCATTTGCCCCCCTAATAGCCTAATATTCACATACTTAGCACTTTCGTATCACTTGTCATATTAACTACTAATTTTACTATGTAGCTCACTATCTATCTCCCCTTCCCCTACTAAAAATATGTTAATAACTCCCCTATGTACACATTCCCACCCCTTGGCATTTTAGCCACATTTATCAAGTCTGGGGAAATATTAAATCCATCTGGGACCTATATTTAACCCATCTGCGTTCATATTTTGTGATAAAGTTGGTTCGAATCACACCCATGCCGCATTAACCCATAAAAACCCACATCATTAAAGTTCCCCCCCCCCCGGCATATAAAAACACACAAAAAAATGTGCACGGGCCCCGTCCTAACCATCCGCCACCTTACTCGTGCCGCCGACCGTCAGATCTGGCGCGCCCAAGATCTACGGTGGGCAGGCCTTTTTGTGCCCCGATATGCCGAGGGTTAGCACCTGGGAGATGGGCGGTTTTCCCATCGTACTCCCGCCACGCGTCACCCTCTCGGCTGTGGCAGAGCCCCCTCCTCCGAAACCGCCTGCGCACAAAAGCAGTGTGCCCGAAACCGGATACCGCCTTTCCCCCTCCTGCGTTAGTGCCACGTCATGCTGATGTCATCATCCTGCATTGGCCTCCTGTCGCCGTGTCCTTGCCATGTCACTGCCATGTTACCTCCTCCACCGTATCGCCACATCACCCACCGTACTGCTGACATCACCCTGCCACGTCACCTGCCATACTAGGACCCACCGCATGATGTCATGCTGACGTTACCGTCAAAAAGCGCGAAAGGAGAAAATCGCAGCCTAGGAAGCCCGGAATCAAAATCTGAGGCAGTTTTTGATGCGCTACGAGGAATAGGCCAAAATGCAAAGCCCTTTCATGGCTCGTCCTCCAGCGGGCCCGAAAGGCGCAGAATGACATGAATTTCTTTGCACAACATTCAGAAAGGGGAAAACACATTTTTAAAAGCAAACAGAGGGCCGAACAGCAGCCATGAATGGTCGATGCAACTGTTTAAAGAGTATGAGAAGTGAGAAAGGCACACATTTAGTGCCAAATCATATCAAGGAAGCGGTAAAGAGTATCAGTCGAATGTTTTAAATGAAAACCTTTATTCCCAATGCAGGTGAACATTGAATGACCTCCAACAAAGTCAAAGAAAGCAGTAAAAGCCAATCAAGGCTCTCCCATCACACTTAATGCACCTCAGAACCACTCAAGAGCATGGATCAAAACCCAAAGCACAGTTATGGCCAAGTGATCAGCACAGAGCCATAAAGACAACACATTAAACTCCCTTTTGGTATAGCTGCACCCAATGCAGATCGAGGATATTTTCTCGCATTTATTTCAGACATGTGTTAGGTTAAAGACACTTATTGCAGTAGATCTGTCTGAGATCTGCTTTTTGTAGATATTTTATCTATAAAACAACCCTAATTCATTGTTTTAAGGGTTGGTTGGTTGTATAGCTCCAAGAGAGACTCGCTATGTATACCTGATGTTTTACTAGTTAATCAAATACTGCTGAAAAGCTTGGAGGAATGACTGTGTGCTGTGTATTAATGTTTTGAAGAATTGAATGTGGAATTCTTGTGCTGCAACATGACTCAATAAGTGTTTCTTACCTTTGTTTTCCATTGATGTACCATCCACAATAGCAGAAATAATGAATAGTTTAGAATTGGTTTAATTGCCCTCTATGCTCAATTTCTACTGTTTCTATATGTTTTCATCTAAATTAGTAATGAATATGAATTCCCTGTGGCTCATATTTCCCCTAATTCACTCATGTTTGACTATTATCTAGGGATTCTTCACTGCTCCTAGATAGAGCTCATTCACCTTCCCTCTGCTAAGCTGAACGTGAGATTCTTAACTGCCTCTCATTCCTAGCCTTTATTCCATCCTTTAGATTGAATCATTGTTTCATGTGCAACTATCTTGCTCCATATTCCCTCTTGTGACCAAGAAAACGCACCAGTAGTCCTAATCCTTGACTCCACGCCCAATGGTTCTAAAACTTTCATGCTATCCCTGCCTCTTTACTTGAAAGCATCATCCATCCCACCGAAACTAAAACAAAACCCCTTGTACTCAATAACTAGCCTAAAATCATCATCAACAAAGCTAAATCCTAAAGAGAGAGCCCTCTCTGACTGCTGGTGGGCTAGCACATGCAGTCCAAAGATTGGTTTGTGGTTACCTTGGCCATATCCCTCAAGGAGCTAAGGGACAACCTAAATGATAACAGGTACTCCATCCCATCATCGTAGGTTTTCGATAGTACTAGAAGGGTCTAATAATAGTCACTCCAAAGTAAGGTGAGTGTGAAAAGATACCCTATGTGGGTCTAGGCATCAACAATATCTATCCTAGCAGTGAAAAGGTTGTCCCATCTATCAAAATTAGGCGCCCCAAAGATGTCCCAACAAGAATCCACCAAACAATATCCCTCCTATAGTCTAAAGCCTGTTTTGTCCCATAATATAAGTCTGATAATCAGATCTATCCAAGACATATCCATTCGGGAGTAAAATATATCTAAAAGGTCAAGACACACCCACCATATCCTATGTGGGCCATTAACCCATGGACATCGATCCATTCTTCCACCCATTAAATAAAGCCATCCCAATGGTGGTCTAAGATGTTCCATAATCCAAAGTAATCTGACACAGTGAAACCCCAGTTAAATATATAAGCAGGTAAAGGTAAACCCCCTATGGGTACCATACCAGAGGAGAATGCATGTGACTAAAAGTGTTGAAATACTGTAAAATAAAGCCTGTGCTTCCCACCCCTCATTTGATAAAGTAATCAAGACTAGCCATGTTGAATTCATAATGGAATGAGTCAAAGCCTCTGAAAAGCGAGTGTAGAGCTCTAAACCAGGTGGTTAGCATAGGTCGAGAATCATATATTAAGTGATCTAAAAGTAAATTATCTCTAGGTAAGTGGCTTACTGAGAGCTTATCAGGTGATTTCCCATCAAATAATTCCATCGATCCACCTCGCCGGGGACTTTTAAAGGCTCACCAATGCATCCCAATTCCCTCTATGGCTTGTAAGGTAAGATAAGGTAAATAGATTTGACTCACTAACTACATGATTAAAGGTCTAAGGCTCAAGATATATAATATTAGGTCCTAGGTAGGTTGGAAGCACTAAGTCTCGTCTCCTATCAATCTGAAGCCAGTCCATCCAACCTCTCCTCTCCTCTCTATTTTGATGGAACAAAATAATCCACAAACCATTCAACTAGCAGTGAAACGATCTATGCTCAAAGTAAACTCCCCTATCCTATTGGTTGAAGGTAGTGTGGAACCAAGACTAAGAGGTATTGTTCTAGCTGATTGATACTAGGTTCAAAGGGTCGAAGGGTAAAATAATTGTTTCTATTATACATGTAATAAGAGCGATTCAAAATCCTATCAAAGGCATATTATGTAAAGCCCGATCGACTTCACTCTCGTGCCTTTGTTCAGGCTCCGAAACCTAGTAGGTTTGGTCAAGAAGTTCGATTTTGTTGAATCCAATCTGGAAAAGCATTTGAGATGGGGTATTTTATATAATCAAACACTTCATTGTAATGGGTCGAGTCATATTTCCACTGTATCTTTCATTCATTTTCCATTAGGAAAGTAGATTCTTAAGAGCATGTTGGGTGATTTAATCAATTCAAATTGTAATATGGTGCTGCTTCAAAGCCCTGGGTTAGGATCAATCCTCTCCCACTCTATCATCCTAGGGTTTCGTTATGGTCTAAAGCTAAATTGAGGTTGGCTAGTCTAATCCAATCTGGCAGTAACCATGAAGCTCTTTAAGAGAATGTCTGTAAGGGTAAGGGTAACTATATCCTATTGTGGTACCGCTCGATTCCTAACTTTAGTAAGTGGTCGTTGTCACTAAATGTCCTGAAGTTTCAGTTCGTAAATGATGCACTCACTTGTCCTTTCTTTCTTGGTTGGGTTGTGAGTCGTAGTGCTATTAACGAGAAGGGTTTTCATATTATATATGTAATAATGGTAATGAAAAAAGACAATAAAAAGGTCTATTTCTCGCCTGGTTAGCATGTTCTATCATGACATTATAGATTCTGGGCTCCTAAGGCACCTATGCAAGGGGGTTGGGGCTTTTGGGTTCTAGTGAATTATAAAAAGCATCTCAGATGGGGTGTTCTTTCTATTGGCATCCTGTTAATGCCAATAGGAGAGCCTGCAATGAAACAACCATCGAACCAACTCAATGCCATTCAACCACAATCCCATCCATTCAAACATGTCTCTTCCACATGTTGAGAATCAATCTAGGGTAGTGAAATGATCTTAGCTAAAGTAAAACCCTCTTGGCCTAATAAACCATCCCACCATGCAACTAAAAGTATTTCTCAACTAATTGACTACCATCCATCTATCCATATGGTACTTCTTAAATGTCTATAGCAGTGGCTTCTAAGCGATTCATTCAAGTGGTACAAGTATAACAGGTCTAGGTAGTACGGTAGTGAAATAGTTTGTGGGAAACAAGGGGTTTTTCTTCTTCATAGTAGATGCTCACTCCCCTTCCTCATATTCATGGTAGAATAAATGAGTTGGGGTAGGCAGAACTTCATCTCTCCCCTATGGTGAAGGCGGTAAGTAAATTTTGGTAGAACAAGTAACTATGAGGTGGGTTCAAGCATGGAAAGTTAGGTCTATTCCTCTCCCTTATGGTCTTCAGGCCTTATGGAACCTAGGATTAGCCTCTAAATCTACCGTTTATTTCTATCTATTGCTTTCTTATGTGCTTTTGAGCTCCTCAATAGTGGTTTAGAATAAGGCTCTCCCGATGGTGGAAAATGGAAGGTTGCACCTGCTGGAACATGATTCTCTAGAACAACTGGAGATGCGATGGGAAAAACATTGATAGAGACCAGTTAATAGGCAGTAGAAGGATTAGAGTACCAATACTTCACCCTGTACTTCCTTCTCGTATGCATATCTATTTTTCCATATTGCAGTCATCTGACTATCGTTTTTCCACTGATTCCAAGAGGGGTCCTCCCCATGACAACAAAGAAATATGTTTTCCCATACTACTACTAAGAACCTCTGACTCGTAATCCTTTTCTTGCATCTTAGTTGTCGTCGCTGACCATGGAGAGATATAAATATTAACCATCGTGATTTGAGGAATATGCTTAGAGGAGGGTTGGTTTGGCTAGAGCGAATATGATTAGAAAAATATGGCTTATAGAAGGGCTTGGGAGCATATAAATGACTGGGTTGATCACTAGGTGGATAAGGTGGAATGGGATTGGTTATACTAAACTCCTAATGACAAAACCATAAGATTCAAAATATTAATCATGGACCTAAGGTATGGTGGGACCAACTATTCCACTGTTACCATATGTGAAATATTATCCAGTAGCATTTCTAAAATTTCCACAGACACCAAGCTAGATTTGTTTCCCATTGTTGGAACTTCTGGTATGTATGGTTCTCCGACTCCCAACCATTACTAGAATTTCTTTCTTTCCACCTGCTGCGCTGATCTCTTGCTTCTCATAACTAGATAGCTTGATTAGAAATTCCCTAATGAGAAAGGTATGATGCCGCCTATTAGGTTCAATATCTGAATTCTTCCTGGATGAAGCTAAATCTATGCTCACTGAGTTATGTGAGTGAATTGGAAAAATTGTTGTTATTATTTCACAAAATAGATTGTTATGACTAAACCTTATAATTTTTTTTTTTGTTTTTATGAAAGTGGGATCCATACTTGCAAGAAAACAGAAGGAGATATGGGAATGAATGCTTATAGAACCTTATATAAATAATGAAACCTTAATTTATTTACTTCAGTGAGCGTGTAAGTTAATAGCCTATTTCTAAGTCAATCTCCTATCTATCTCCCTATTTTAAGAGTGCATAAATGAGATTCATAATTCAAAAACTGAAGTACATTTATGTATGCACTATGAATGTCGGGTCAAGGGACTTTGAAACTTGCAGCAATCCCTCCCTTAGGACCCACATTATTACGTACGTAATAATACGACTGTTCATCATATATGTGAAAAACACTTAACAGCTTATCAGAACTACCATGTCGAGTCTACTATCTATATATTAAATTGAGACATTTCAAGCGAGATCAGAGGAATGAGAGAGAATAAACAAGCAAGCAGACATACCCTTCAAAGCGTGAGTGGAAAAAAATCTATATCTATGTAGGGTGGGGACTACCTTTCAAGCATATAAGAATAGATATAGTACTTTGGATCAACATTTCATGACTCATATCGGGGTGGGTAACCCCATCCGATCATTGGGGCAAAAGTATACTCCATGATCAGGGCAAAGGTACCTACATGCATTAGGGAGTTGGATAAATATATGGATCATAATAGGAAAACTAGGTGTTTTGATCAGGGAATTAGAAAACCATATTTGAGTGAAAGATGCTCACTAAATATCACTAATCAGGGAATTAGAACACCATATTTGAGTGAAAGGTGCTCACTAAATATCACCAATCTCAGAAACGTATCTCCTATAACTCTCAGGAAGGGCAGAACACGAATCGGCTTATTCGTCATCATTAGGCATAGGTACGAAACTTCATGAAGACGAATTGAGAATGGTTGTATTTTTCTAAACTAATGAATATATTGAAGATATCAATGTCTGTGTTGACTTCAGAAACCTTAATTCCACATGTGTGCATGACCCATTCCCAACACCTTTCAGGGGTGAAGTACTTGATTAGGTTGTGGGTAAGGAGGCTTACTCTTTTATGGATGGTTTTTCAGGTTATCACCGGGATCACAGAGGAAGAGAATAAAAACACTACATTTTCCACAGAGTGGGGTTCCTTTGCTTACAATGTAATGCCCTTGTGTTTTTTCCCACATTGTACTAGCAGCCTTCTGGGACTACATTCAAAAGTTTATAGAGGTATACTTGGATGATTGATGGTGTATGCCTTACTAAAGGACCATATAGAAATGTCGAGACTCACGTTTGATCGCTGCATGCAGTTACAGATCTCACTCAACTTGAAGAAGTGTGTTTTCCGCACACCCTTTGGTACACTGTTGGGACACATTGTATGCAAAGAGGGAGTCTTGGTGGATCGAGCCAAGATTATCGTATATAGTGAATTTTCCTATGCTGACCAGTGTTAAGACGTTGTGCTCCACTGTAGGCCATACTAGTTATTATAGGAGATTCAGACACAAATATGCATATACTGCAGAAACGATGGAGAAGTTGCTGAAGAAATCAGAAGTATTCTGCTGGACCCCTGAATGTGATGCTATTTTTAATTGGCTGAAAGAAAAGTGGGTAAGTGCTACTATTCTTTCCTGATTGGAATGTGGAATTTCATGTCCATGTAGATGCATCCAACATTTCCCTAGGAGCAGTGCTTGCGTAACCAGGGGAAGGGAATCTCGATCACCTTATTTTTTTTGCAATTAGGAAGCTGTCTCAAGCCGAGCACAACTATACCACCAAAGAGATGGAAGGGATAGCTATGGTGTATGATTTACAGAAGTTCCACTGTTATCAATTCTGTTGGAAGGCCATTTTCAATTCTACATAAACCATTCAGCTCTAAAGTACTTGGTGAATAAGCATATCTTAGAAGGACGGATCTGCAGGTGGTTGTTGTTATTTTAGGAGTTCTCTTTTGAGTTTATTGTTAAGCCAGAGATACATAAGAAAAGTAGTTGAGATAGGTAGAGCAATTTACTTAGTTTAACCAACACCTGTTAATTGGGTTGAAGCAAGATATCCAATGGAAGAACCTGTAAATGCATCTTATCCACCCATGAGACACGAGCAAGGAGTAAAGCTACCATGTTCATCTGGTAGTTCAAGCTCTCCTAATACCAAGCTATACTAATAGAAGAAAGGGGAAGGCCTAAGCTTTTGTAGTTAGCTTAACAAGACTATAGATAGCTCCTCCTTGCAATACTATTTATAACCAACTAATCCACATTGACTCCACTAGATAGAACCTCCTCCAGCTAACTCACTTCAGTTCTTTCATGTTTAATTTGAATAGGGAATATCTTACTAGTTTCATAGTGAATGTCATATCGAATAATCATACTAATCTTAGTGAAGATTCATACTGGGTTATATAATCATACTAACTGATCATAGCAAATAAGAATGATCATACTTGTGAAAGATCATGGTGGTCCTGTTCTAGGTAAGGTAAGTCATAGCGAGAATCCAACTTCTCATCATAACTCCACTTGAATAATCTCCACTTCATATCTTGCTCTATTGGATAACTTCATGTCATTCTCATAATCATAGGGCTAACTTTGGGTAGTGGTCATAGGTAATAATCAGACTAGAGATCATGGTCCCATTTTGTTGGAGTAAGACTAAGATGATGGTCCCATTGGTTTTGGGAACAAAGATAGGTTGCATGGTGCTACTACACTATAGGAACAAACCCTGCTACTGTCGATGAACAACCATAGTCTACCTGTGTTGCTAATGAAAAACCATACTCTAGAAGATGAGAAAACCCTGCTGATGAACTTGGGGAGTAGTTGACATTAGAATCCTAATAGTGTAGTTCCACTTGATGAGAGATACCAAGTTCGTTTTTCGGGTCTTTGTCTAATGGGGTTTATGAACCTTTATGGTCCCTCACGGCTAATCTCCATCGAGTAGGTACCTTCATAAGGAATAGGGTAGGTAATTGTCTTCCAACTGGATAGGGACGTTATGATTAAAATGGTAACTAATCTCGCAAAATGAGAAAGAAATGCATTCCTTATTATTATATGATGCACTACCACCACTTTTGAATGGCGTCAAGATTGAGTTATCTATTCCTAATCATCAAGTCATTAAAGCATCGTATACAAAAGGCATCGTATACAAAGCAACTAGCAGGAAGAAAGAATAGATCTGACTTGACCTCCACTTCTAGATCAGATCCAGTTATAGATAAAAAAAAAGTGGTTATGCTTATAGACATTTCCATTGATCTTGTTATTACTTACTTATCTACTAGTATTGTTTTATTGGATATTTCATAATCTTGTCTTCTCAATTGTTACTGAATATTCTATCAAGCTATAAAAGAATCTATGTCTTGGTCGAGCCAATTGAGGAAAAAGATATAAATAATATAAAGGTAAGTATTCCACTTGAAAAAGGAAAAAGTGAAGCTTGGTAAGCTAAAGGATCATCACCACTTGTTAGTTCAATGAGCCCCATGTTTAACATGGAGCCCATTTCATGATGATAGGATAAAACAAATATTGAACCCAAGACCAGTTGTCTCTGTCCCCATTTGATTTCAACTGCTTCCAGGCCACACCTAGGTGCCCCACAATATTTCCACCATCACATCTATTGCTAATTAATCCCCACCCAAACTCTTGGTGACCACCGAGGCAGGCAGGCCAATGGTACTTCCTTCACATGACCTTCGTTTTTAGTCTATTGCTGTTATATTCTTCCATCCTTTTAGACTTATTATAAGGGGGTTGCGTGACTAGTTACTTTGTTGGACCATGCCTACTACCCCACATGGGTTACTTTTGTGGATGAACGATTGTTTATGGGGGCCTCTCTTGGCGGATTGGACAGGGATGTGATATCTGCTACCCATATGTGTGTGCGAGATCGGGCCCATCATTCATATAATGGAATCAATGCTCCTACTTCTGTCTTTGTTTCCACTGCATGCATAGACTTATTATAACCTAAAGACGCTTGATCATTTTCTAGTGAATCAATTCCTTGAGCTATAGATAGATTTAATTCTGGTGCTTTTACAACTGAATATAATAATGCAACTGCCCTTGTTACTGGTTGTTCTCTAAATGGGAATAGGCATAACCACGAGGTAGCTACTGACTCAGATGCTTTCTTTGTGCAGGCTCTGGCTCTATAACAACTGGAAGGGATCCTGCACTCGAATTGAATTCACTCAATCAACTAGATAAAGACACTAATCTTCTTGCTCGTGAAAATTCTTCTGCATCTTCTAGGACTGGATCCAAAACTGCTTACGGTTATCAATCTCAAATTAGAAGCTATGCATTGGCCTCCGCCTCTATTTATGCTTGCTTTGTTACAGTTACACTTCTTACTCTGCGTCTCAATGTTAAGTATTTGTGTCCTCAACCAGTATACTATTATCATTGATGAGATTACCTCTCTCAGTGGTCGAGCCATGATTATGCATCCTCTCCTCCATTATGTTTTTATTGACAATTACAGGTGTGGCCTAAGTGCCTTTTTTCCAAGAAGTTCCTGTAGCTTTCTTATATCTAATATAACTTGATTTCTGGCCATCTAGGGTTTAGGAGTGTTCATTAGCCCTAATGGACTTGAAACCTACAACATCTGGTCTTTCCCCTCCCATTCTTTACCTTATAGGTGCCCATGTTGAAAGTGCACCCAAGATTTTCTTTGCATCTGGCTCAATGGAAATGACTACTGCTTCCATATAAATGGATTCTGGGTCAACTATCTTTAAAGTGTACCCTTTGTCCCCAGTTTACTACGTGATCTAGATATGGGGTTGTTACGGAGTTAAGGAACACTGCCTCCTGATCTGAGTCTGGAATGGTTCCAATTGGATTAGAAACTCTCACTAATATCACTTCTTCCTTAGCTGATGCTATTTCTTAAGCAACTACTCACTCAAATACTTCTCGTGCATTACCTTATTGAACCTATGCCTTACCACCTAGTTATACTTATGTTCTTGCAGTTGTGAACAATTATTATCCTATTGTGTTAGATTTTGGATAGACCAACTCGGGCAAGGCTTTAATAAGGAATAGGAATGGGGGTGCTAGTACTGGAGTGATCATGGTGATACATTATTACTGGTCAACTAGGGGCTATCTCTGGGCTTGGTTCTTTATCCGCTTTTAGGTATTGATCTGGAAATGGAACTACTTAAACTTCACCTGATGCATCTCCATCTCTTTCTACTGTGGATGCTACTTATTGGTTAGTGTTGCTACTAGGTCTTGATCTTCCCTTGCTTTTGGTGTTATCTTAGCTTTTGGATTATATGCTTCTAGTCCTGGTTCATTTTCTTAATCTACTAAATAAACATAGGAGTCTACTACTGATCTTGTCGTTTCTCTTGGTGTTTCAATGCCTGGGACCGGTTCTTGATCTGGAGGATTTGCATATGGTGATTAGGATTCTTAAACTGCTATTGATCTTCCTACTAGATATGCTGCTAGTGGTACTGGTGGATTTAATCTTGTTACAACTATTGTTTGGTACTCTACTGGTGCGACTGGATATGGTTCAGATGTGGAACTAACTGGATCTCTCTCTCTAACACGAAAGTAAGACTTTGGCTCTCTATTTCAAAATGGAAAGGATCGAGATACTATCACAACATCTATAGCCTTTGTGTTTTCTCTTGGTAATGTGACCTATGTTCTTAACTCTATTACTATTACTGGTGTTGGACTCACATGATCTATTTTTTTTGTTGCTATATCTACTACTATCACTACTGGTGGTTCTTTTACTGTATATCGATAATGAAAAGCTCCTTCAACTCATTCACCTCTAGACATAAAATCATCATATTCATCTTGATCACTATCTTGATCACTACATTACGTGGTTTTATCTCATGTGGTGGTTAGTTCCCGTTCCCAAGTGTAGTGGTTAGTTCCCTATATGTGTCTATATATGGATCATCCAGAACTCAATCATGAAGGTCATCATCTCGATCACTAGGTACTAGTTCATTTTGCCTAATTGACAAGATCTACTTATGTTGAACTTGTTGCTGTAGAGTCAACTGCATATTCAACTGAAAAAACATCCGCTTTTCTTGTGAATGGTCTTGCTGCTGGTATTGCTGCTGGTACAGGAGGTGGTGGCGGATAAACTACTGGCCTTATTTAGCTGGATTAGCTTTTTGGGCATGGGTATGTATCTTTAACTGCTTCAATGGTTGCTAAATCAACCACTGGATTAACTGAACCACTTGTTTATACTCCCTTCACTTATATCTTTGTTCCTTCCCTTTCCTACACCTAGCTTAATAGGTACTAGCAGTCACCACTGAATAGGTACTAATAGAAAATTATGTGTATGAGCGTTCTATGATGATCCAACGATGAGAATGGAGTTCTTCCACCAAGGTATAAGTGGATATTTTATCTACACCGATGCTGGTCAAGAGATGGATGCTGGGCCTAGAACATGTTATATTGCTGGTGTTGCTGGGTTAGATGATGGTATTGGATAGACAGAAGCTGTGTAGGGTGCTTTGAGTTGATATGCTTCTGGTTTTCGATCTTGATTAGGTATAAGTGGATATTATGTAATCTTCACTAATTGATTAATTAGAACTTCTATTGTTGGGTGATTAACTGTTTTTAGCTTAGCCGTTGGGTAAATGGGTGAAACTTAGTAGACTGGAACTAGGTAAGCTACTAGATCATTCACTGGTTTTGGATTAACTGCCTTTGGTGCCTTTGGTGTGGGAACTGTGTTAATCGCTTCTGAATGAACTTGATCACTTGCTTAATTAGCAGAATTAACAGACTCTACATTGACTGAATCTACCTCTCCTAGAGTTGGGTAAACTCAAGATGGAACTATGTGAAGGGAAGCTGGGATGGGAATATCTACCAGGTAAGATAGTGGTGGGTAAGCTACTGATAATGGGTGTCGATCTTACATTCTAGATACCTCTTCTTCTCTTGTTACTAGTGTTGCTGCAAACAACTGCTACTAATGCTACTAGCTCTTCTACTGCTTATGTTACTTATGCTACTGGTCTTGCTTAAACATATTACTCTACATCTGTTGGTGTTGGGTGTACTACTTAGTTAGCTTCTTCTACCTCGACCTCTACCTATGCTACTATTGATGGATAAGAAACTGCATCTCCATCACGAACATTAGATCTCAACTCATATGATCAGAGTTGTTGGCTGAGAAATAGCTCCATGTACCATTAGTTCCTAACCCAGATAATAGCTCCCCTTTCCTTTATTTGGTGTTGGCTCATCATAGATGTAGTAATATTAGTTGTCGCACATCATAGCCTATTATACTATCTTTAGTATCAACTAAACCTTGAGCTCTGAAACATCCATGCTCGCTTAGATAATATAATGTTCACTAAAGAAGTAGTCCCCATCTTTCCAAGAAGGGAGTGAAGGTATAATCATTGGGGCCTAAACCTCTGTACGATAGTTGAGGGGCTGGTCATCATCCCAACCTCGTGTTGCTATTGGGATGGTTATAATCCATATCTCTAAACAATAGTTTGAGTGATCATCTGTCCAAGCAAGTTACCAAACATGAGTGGACTCACGAGTTCATTCACACTCTAGATGTTGTGCCAAGGAGTTGGTATGTTTAGGAAGAGACTAGGAGACAGACAAGAGATTGAGAAATAGTATCTAAGAAGTTCTGCATGACATTCAGATTTGCATCAGAAGATCCCACACTAAATATAATTTTGAAACAGATGAAGAGCTTCATTTTCAGTGGAGAAGAATTTCAACCTTTAGGCAGAGTGAAAAGAGTGGGTCACTATCTAGATATGGATCTTCACCTGGAACCAGAGCAGCTACATCCATTTTCATGAACATATGGATAACAATTAGTTAGAGAAGATCCCTAGAACATCATTTTCTTGAGCTCTAAATGAAGGTATGGATCAGGTCAGAAACTGAATCACTAGATCATCCTTATACTCTCAAGATCTTATGGAAATGAAACTAGACAAGGTAATGTCTTAGAAATTCGGAGGATATAGGTATGTATATTTATCTTCATATAGATATGCTATTGAAGCAAAGGATCTGCAATTTGAGATAAGGTGTAATATCCATTGGCCCGATATGATCGGGCAAATGATATACCTCAGTGCACCCCACCCATGGGTCAAGTCCGATTTTCACTTGGACACCTTTACCAACTTTCCAACAAAGTAGTTAATGAACTGATGGAAGGGAATCAATAAGAGATTTCTAAAACATCGAGCCTTTTTTTGGGATTTGGACACCTCAACCAATCCACTATAGAGTCTGGTTGGATAGATTTTTATCAAATAACCTTTGTCCATAATCCATTAGAATTTATTATCCTCCATACACTCTTGGTTACCAAAGCATAAATAATAATATTTTTTGAGACCCTAGCCCCCTTGGGATTTTGGGAGAGCAAGTTTATTCCACTTAACCAAAGGCAATCCCTATTTCTCCCTACTACCATACCATATGCATTAGAAATAGAGCAACTAAATCTTGTAAAGAATGCCTTGAGGAATTGAAGATAGTATTTACGAGAAGACATGTTGTGCTTCTAATACTCTTTTAAATAGAACTAGTTAGACCCCTCTTGACAACGAATGGTTTCACTAGTGGTGAATATGACCCTCAATTTTCATTATAAGCCAATTCCAGTCATGCTTTCGATAATCATTTGCTTTTAAGAAGAAGCCTTTTTGGCTCGCTTTCAATTTTCTAAGAACTGTTAAGCAACAGAGGTTGTTATTCGGTTGTTATAGGGGGACCAAACCTATTTGATGGAGGTGATGTAGTCCTTGTCTTTTGCCCATTCTAGGTTCATCTTGAATGGACCTAGATAATTTGATTCATGAAATACAAAATCGAATAGGACTCAAAGGTGATCAGACTCTCCTAGCTCGAAAGCTCGCTGCATCCCTTTCATATCGATAGCCAGAGGCATCACTTACAGATGATGATGATCCAACTTTTCCAAGCCCTAGCACTTCTCTTCCTTATTCTATGTTAAAGCCAAATCTGATTGGGGGCCGTGCAAGACACATGGTTGCCTTGAGTCATGGAAGTCGGATAACAATGTTACTCCATACACATCACCTACTCATTTTACTCTTTTAGGCTAAAATCAAGATAGTTAGGCAACCAGGGGATGAAATAGAGACCGGCGCTACTCACCTTTCCCTAGGTCAAGGGCTGAGAATGATTATTGAATGACCAAGGTGGGAAAAGCACTAGTAGTAGGAGAAAATATAGATACAGATCCTCCAGGTGCAGACACAGTTCCAAAGCTTTTTCCTACATCCCTTCGTCTGGTTTAAGATCCCTTTGATAAAGATCGATACCCATGGTCATAGAAGACACATACATATCCACTGGAGATAGTGGGGGAATCACCACTAGCAGTTGATTTAGATCCTCCATTCCCAGTCGTTCTGTCGTCCCGTATGAATGCAGGATCACCTGTAGCATATCGAGATCGAAAGCTAGATGTCTGGGTGGGTTGACTAATAACCGGATGTTTACCCATAATCTATTAATCGACCAGTGAAATAAGTGCCACCGATAGGCATGTCAGACATTCACACATGAAAAGATATGTAAATAATACATATACACATGTGGATGCATATGTATAATAGCTAGTAAATGATCTGGCACTAGCTAAGAAACTCAATCAATGGATGGGTTCACATACAAATGTAGGAAAGCTAACTCTGCATCTTCATATGGAACTGGGTCATCTAAATGGTGGGTTCTTCCAGTCAAAGCCAAACCATTTTAGAGTCCAAATGTGATGCAATGTGTTAGGATGCTTGTTAGGATATTATATATATACACTTTCTTGTTGCTTTGGATATCTCTGAGGCTAGGTTCAGGTGTTAATGCCAATGAGTCAGTTGATCCACCCCTTGAAATGCAAAGATAGACCCAATTCCAGGCTCATATCATGTTCGATATAATGTCCATTTCCCAGATCCACTAGTAAACGTCTTAGCCCCTTACACTTGTTCCATAACTCCCGCTTCTAAGAGAGAAACTTAACCTAGGTTTGAGGCCGGGTAACATGCTTTTGTCTTAGCTGGTGAATCTCCAACTAGAGTTTTTTCTTGGTATAAATATTGATTTGTCACTGGTCAAACTGTTGGTTGTAGAATGGGCTTTGGATGTAAATCTTAAACTTCTATGGCTTATCGGTAAACAAGGTAAAATGAAATTGCCGCAGGGGAAATGACAAAGGTAAAGACAATTCGAGAGCCAAAGTAAGGAGATTCATCAACGATAGTAAAGGCTGAAGCAAGGGTGGTAGGAGAAATTCATGACATTGGGTGAGATATTGGTGTGCTTCGATCAAATCTTTATGCCCTCGACATTGAATGGAAAGCTTGACCTCCCAGCTGAACCTTTACAATACAAAGAGTCATTCCATTTGTCCATGAATCAATCTATTAATCCTAACAACTTGGTTCCTAAAACCTTTAATGTGTGAATTGGAAACACACTCATTTCTAGATGTACCAAAGAGGGATGGGATTTCATACACTATGAGCCATGGAATATTTCCATATATAGAACCCAATGTACCTTATTATTGTTCCTTCTATTCTTGCCATGCAAGGAAGAGAAGTATACAATGTGCTTCTTCTAATAGCAAATTTGGGTCTTGTTGGAGGTACTACACACCTAGGACCTTCATTACTAGCACATGCAGACACTTAGTTAGAGAATTCATTGACATGCAAGGATTCAACATTGGAATCTTCACCAGATTGGTGCCTTTGACTATCCATGCATGCATGGGACTACATGCAAGATCCTTTCTGCATGATTTACTCCTTGATTTTCTCCTCCTTTCACTCTGCAACTAGCTAGTTCTCTCTAGAACTTGTTGTTGGTGTCGAGTCTTCTCATTGATCACCACTATGGCACATTACCTTGGGATCTTCACCCAGTGATGCGTATTAGTTAACTCTCATGTAGTATATCATGAGCATTGTAACCTATTTTCTGTTAACCAATAATTCTTTTTGATCTTTCGAATTTTTTTAGTGTTTTTGCTCTGCAAAGCTGTGTGTTCAACATTTAGTAGCTAGATTCATATATGCATGTTTTATAACACATTTACATGGTATCAAAGCCCACAGGTTGCTAGATAAAAGGTGCACCAGTACTTTATTTTGTAGGTATTACAACTTAGAGATTGAAGATCGACATAAAAATGGAGTTTCCCAAAGCATCAATCCTAACACCGTACAACTATCACGAATGGAAGGACCAAATGGCTCGATACCTTCATCAGAAAGGGTTGTATAGGATTACCATGGTTGCAGAAGTGGAACCCACTTCAGCAATAGAGAAATCCAGGTACCTCAACTGCATGGATGAGGCCCACAGATCCATATGCATGTGCATCTCCCCAGAGTTGCATTTCATCTATCTGCCTGTAGTACTCCCAATGAGATTTAGAAAAAGGTTGAAGAAATCTACGAGATATAGGATGAGATGAAAGGACATCTGCTCGAAGTGGAGCTGCTCTCATTGGATCCACGGAACTATGAAAAAATTCAAGACTTCTTCACCAAATATAATGATCTATTGTTGGAACTCAAGCGTTGTGGAACTAAAAAATCCAAGGAGGAGAGTCACCAAGTTCTCTCTATTATGTCAAAACTCAGACTAGAATACTCCATCTTTGTGTCTACATTTCATTCAGAAAGGCTTGAAGAAAGTAAATCCTACACTATGCCTTCTCTCAAAGAGTACATGGAGTCCCTCACTTTTGAGCAAGATAAAATCATTAGCATGGGGAAAATCAAACCTCCAAAATCACATGCACTTGCTTTGCATGATGGTACCCACAATAAAAATCAAAATATAATTCAAATCAGAAAAATCAGTAGAAAAAAGACAAGGGAAAAGCGCATTCTCATCCAAAAAAGGAAGGGTACACCAATCCTTTCAATGAATCCTCCGGCTCCAGAAATGAGAAAGGGAAGAAAGGAGACAAATGCACCTACTGTCACCGAGGATTTCATGCGGAATCCTCTTGCATGAAGAAAAAAATTGACCAAATGGCATAGATCCTTCAAAAGCACAACCTTGGGACCACATCCCTCAGGGCACCAAGAAGAAAACTTAGGATCCGCCACATGGGAAAGGTAACAATTTTCATGCTTTAGTTGCAATTAACTCTTGCCCTAATGCATGGATTATAGATTTTGGTGCATCACATCATACAACTGTTGCAAAGGAAGCCTGTTCCTCTTTGGATGCATGCAAAGGACCTCCCATCTTCATGGGAGATGACTCACCTATTGAGGTCACTGGAAAAGGTAGAGTGGAACTTTTACATGGAAGCTTTAAAGATGTGCTTCATGTTCCAAAACTTTCGGTAAACTTGCTTTTAGTTTATCAAATCACTCATTCTGGCATCAAAAAGAGAGTGGAATTCACTCCAGATGTAGTAAACATATATGACCTACATAGAAGCTCCAAAATTGCAACCATTGAGGTAAACAATGGAGCTAGACTATATACATTTTCTGAATTTATTGAATCTGAATCCTCCTTATTTCTTACACAGGTTGATGATAGTAGTAGGCTTTGGCATGAGGAGTTTGGTCACCTAAATTACAGGTATATGCAATAGCTAAGAAAGCATGAGATGGTGGAAGGCTTGCCAAATAACATTTTCTCCAAAGGAGTTTGTGAAGGGTGTGTCCTTGGCAAACATCCTAGAGAAAAGTTTGACACCAGTAAGACTCATAGAGCATCCTTTCCTCTAGATCTGATCCATAATGATCTCATGGGGCATTTTCCTCATCCTTCCATCAACAAAGAGAGGTATGTGCTTACATTTATTGATGATTTCTCATGGTATACTTGGGTGTATCTTCTAAGGGCCAAATCTAAAGTTTTTGCGCACTTTGAAGATTTCAAAGCACTAGTTGAGACACAGTCAAAGAGAAATATAAAAGCCCTCCATATAGACAATGGGGGGGAATATGTTAACACAACACTTCAAAACCTTTGCCTTGAGTCTGGCATACAGTTGCAACACATAGTTCTATACACTCCATAGCAGAACGAAGTTGTTGAGAGAAAGAACTGATCTCTCAAAGAGATGGCTTCCTGCATGCTGCATGCTAAGTCATTACCTCATAAGCTATGGGTTGAAGCACTTAATTGTGCTAACTACATATAGAATAGATATCCTCATATATTTGTTAAGGATCAGACCCCCTTTGAGGCTTGGAGCGGCACTAAACTAGAGGTCACCCACTTTCGTGTTTTAAGCTCTCGAGCATGGGCCAGGATCCCCTCTGAAAATAAGAAATATCTTGATCCACAGAGCATTGGGTGCACCTTTGTTGGATACCCTGATGGTGTGAAGGGATACCGACTCTTAATTTCCTCTACAGATAATCTCATCATTAAGCGAAGTGTCGAATTTGAGGAAAGTCTCTCGCATGCACCTCAATTTCCCCGTGCAGACACCTTTCATCTACCTCATGACCAATCTGATGACTTAGTACACTCGGATGCACATACAAAGCATGAATATGCTGAGGTAGAGCATGCAAATGCAAAGACAGAATCTTCATATACAAATCTAGTGCATGCATACGATGATCCACATCCAAGCCCAGATCGGGCTTCCAACAGTGAATCAACTTCCCTTGTCATAAATCACATAACAAGGAGCTTAAGTGAGATATATGCACAAGAACACCCAACTGCTAGAAATGGTCTTGGGGGGGGGGGGTAATTCTGATCTGTGGAGGACTAGCTCAGAGTTTATTGAGCCTCCTCTTTCCCTCACTACCACTGAACCAATGCCATCCTGACATTGTCATTTGGTTCAGTCTTCTGATCCACAGTCTTATGTTGAGGCTCCTGGGCATCCCTCCTCGAGAACCAAACCTGGGATCTAGTCCCCCTTCCTTTAGGAAGGAAACTTGTCCAATGCAAATGGATCTATAGGACCAAGAGTGCTATAGATGGGAAAATCACCAAACAGAAAGCCAGGCTAGCAGCCAAGGGCTTCCAGCAAGTGCATGCAATTGATTATGATGATACCTTTGCTCCAGTAGCAAAGATGGATACCATATGCCTTGCACTTGCCATTGCAGCTACTTAGGGGTGGGAAGTACATCAGATGGATGTGAACAATGCCTTTCTTCATGGAGACCTATCTGAGGAGATCTACATGGAGCAGCCACATGGTTTCATTCAGTATTCATCTTTGGTATGCAGACTGATGAAGTCTCTTTACGGCCTTAAGCAGGCCCTGAGGGCTTGGTATGCAAAGATGGATCCTTTTCTCTTATCACAAAGCTTTGAAAGATGTAAGTTTGATCCAAATGTTTACATGCTCAGGACACATGACTCTCTTTTTATCTTAGTTTTGTATATGGATGATCTCCTGATCACCGGTAGCTCGCCTTCAGCCATTACTGCAGTCAAGAGGACCTTGCATGATAGGTTCTTGATGACGGACATGGGTCCATTACACTTCTTTCTTGGTCTTGAGATCAGCCAGGATGCCACATGCATAAAACTCTCTCAACCTAAGTATGCACGGGATCTCCTCGAGATTTCACATGACTGATTGTAAGCCAACATCGACTCCTTTTACATTTTGGGTCCACCTTGAGGATGGAGGTGACACTCCATTAGTTGACAGTACTCTCTACCAACATCTAGTGGGGAGCTTACTTTGCTTCACCCACTCTAGACTAGATCTCTCATATGCAGTAGGGGCAGTTTCCAGATACATGCAGGAGCGACATGAGCTACACTGGAAAGTTTCCACATGCATCCTTCAATATGTGTAGGGCACCATCATCTTCGGGATTCATTATGCATCACAAACTCCATTGAATCTCCTTGGCTTCATATATTCTGATTGGGTGGGTGACAACATTGATCGCAAGTCCACCTCTAGATATTCAATCAGTCTAGGGTCTGGCCTTATCTGTTGGTCGAGCAGGAAGCAAATCATTGTTTCTCTCTGTTCAGATGAGGCTGATTACAGAGGAGTAGTCCACATCACCACTCAGGCTCTGTGGCTACAACACTTCCTCACTGACTTGGGTGTCTAGTTCCACCAACCCACTGTCATCTCGCATGACAACAAGAGCACTCTCAAATTTTGTAGGGATCTAGTATAGCAGCAACGGACGAAGCAAATAGAGATCCGTATGCACTACATTAGAGACTTAGTACATGATTGGGTCATTGATATGCAGTTCTTTCCTTTAGCAGAACAGACTACAAACAACTTCACCAAGACATTCACTAAGCAAAAGTTTCACTCTTTGCGCGATTGTATTGGAGTGAAGGACACAGTTGCTTATCAACTATCTTTTCTTCCTCTTTTCTTTTGATTACATTATATATTGAGGGGGGGTTTTTCCCACGAGTTTTTCCATCTTTCCTCAATTTTAGTACAAGTTGCATTGTGTTTTGGGTGACCTTTGGCCTTAGTTGTTAGGGCCCATTTTATATTTTTCTCCATCGTGGTATTTAGGGGGGTTGTTGGAGGTACTGCACACCTACGACCTTCATTACTGGCACATGCATACACTTAGAGAATTCACTGACATGCAAGGCTTCAACATTGGAATCTTCACCAGATTGGCACCTTTAACTATCCATGCATGCATGGGACTACATGCAAGATCCTTTTTGCATGATTTACTCCCTGATTTGCTCCTCCTTTCACTCTGCAACTGGCTAGTTCTCTTTAGAACTTGCTGTAGGTGTCGAGTCCTCCCACTGATCACCACTATGGTGCATTACCTTGGGATCTTCACCTAGTGATGTGTATTAGTTGAATCTCATGTAGTGTATCATAAGCATTGTAACCTATTTTCTGTTAATCAATAATTCTTTTTGTTATTTCAATATTTTTTTAGTGCTTTTTCTCTGCAAAGCTGTGTGTTCAACCTTTACTAGCTAGATTCATCTATGTAGGTTTGCTAACACATTTGCAGGTCTCAGTGGTTAATATCCAAGCTAAGGGGCTTGATTCACCTTATGTATCTTTATTCCTTTTATGTACATAAAAGGGGCCAGCCTCATAGAATGGATGCTACGATGTATGATTTTTGGTGGATGATATTTAACCATCTACTATAGTATGACGTGCTAGGGATGAACCAAATAGGCCCTCATATGAGTGCAGGCATAGGGATGATACGTGGCCTACCACCCCATAGGGATGATACACGACTTCCTATTGCACGTGCTCCTTACAATCCTTGAGCGGGGTTACACTACTAGATAGTCCATGGGCCTTGGTGATGAAAAGGTAATTTCCTATTCTCTTATACTTCTAAGTGGTGAGAGTGAGCTTGCTTCTCAGGTGCCTAGCTATTGCCCTTCGAGTCTTCCTCATTGGGCTAAGCTAATCATATCTGGTTCCAGCTGAGTAGTAGCAACTTAACCACCATTAGATTAAGTTGTTGATTCTCTTGACCAATAAATAGGACCAGTAGAATCCTACCTAGTTTACATTGTTTAAGCACATGTATAAGCTCTTGATCTAGTACTAGAAGCATACCTTCCATTAGTAGCATGAATAGTTCTATACCCATAAACATAAAATCAAGCAGGAGCAAAGGCATCATCACTAGCTTACCCAGTGGACTTAGCAACGTATCTTTTAGGGAAGTTAAGACATAATAAACCCCATTGGTGAATTTAACGAAGTGGAATCAAATTGGAAAACCATAACATAGACCTATACCACCTGCTACACAACCCCCAAAGGCTAACCCATTCATCCACTTGACTTGTCCTTGGGTCTCACTGAATTTTCATGAAGAAAACCCTCTAGACGCTCCCACAAGCCTACATGTCTGCATCTGGGAGGCTCTCAACACTCCCAAAAGCCTACATGCTTATGTCTAGGAGGCTCTGGATGCTCCTACAAGCCTGCATTTCTACGTCCAAGGATTTTTTCGAACAACCATATGCGAGAGTCTACGAAATTTAAGGCACTTTTTAAGCCAAGAATTCGAGGCATTTCCGAGAACTCCTTGTAACTTTTAGGAATAATTAAACACATAATGAGAATGCCAAGTAACCAAAAACTAACTCCGGGACTAGGCCTAATCATCCCCAACCGGGATTAGCATTGTCTTCAAGAACTTGGCATCAATGAGATCTACAAGTCTAGGATACAAGACAAAACATGAATGACTGAAAACTCTTATGAAACATTACAAGAAGGATCATCACCCTCTTCATTAACCACATATGGACATCAATTAGGTCTTGTATCTACCTGTTATAGACATTTTTGTGCCTTACAACTCTAAGCATGAAATGTCCATAAACCAAGGGCTCCTAAGTCCCTAAAAGTGTTGTTCTAACCCCTAAAGGAACAAGGTCAATAGATTACAGCTTCTCCCAGAAGTTCTCCACCAGAAACTGTTCAGAATAAGTCAAAACAAGGTCATTTCAGCTGCTCCATTGGCTAGGTGCGTTGCATTGCACCTAAATACACTGTGAGGGTGCATTGCATTGCAAAAGTCCCTTCTGTGGGGTGCGATGAGCGAGAAATGACAAATGGCAGTGTCATTCCGTGAGGTGGAGAGACAATGGAAGCTTCCAGAATCTTCTCCTGTGACACTTGCCTCACCGAATTCGACCAAGGATGAGTAAGAGGCCTTCAGTCTCCAAGTGGAAGCAAGAACTGACAGAGAGAAGACACTAATCAAATCACAAGCTGACTCATCCTCCTTACACATATCTATATATGGATCCCTCATCTCAGAGATCCAGTGGAGTCGCCATTTTGTTACAGGGAAAAGTGTCTATTTAGAACTGTTCTATCCCACTAAGGTGTGACAACTGCCTTAGAAACAAACAGAGAAAAACTAATTTTGTATTTCCTTTATGAACTATAGATAGAGAGGAATAGAAAGAACCAACCTGTGTCTTGCGCTAATCCTTTGATCCAATCCCTCTCTTCTTTGACAGTCTCCATCTATCTGCTCCCTTACTTGCCCAGCTTCACCAAGTACCTGTAAGATCACAGAAGAAGAACACTATACAAAGACATGGATCTATATTCATAAACAACTTAGGATCAGATTTAAGTTAACCATACAAATGTAACAAGCATCAATGATACAAAAGCATGGAGGAAAAACTCAAATAGTTTTCATTGATAAAAAAGAAAAGATCCAGGAGGAGTTACAACCGATGGTTCCTGACCCAGCATCAACCTCCCAGAAAAGAAGCCCCTCTTCACCTCCAACAACGCATAGATCACCCAATACCCTGATGTTTGATTTGGGTTTGCTTGGGGGGCAAACCCAAATCAACACTCATCGAGTGTTTGGATAGATGGGTCTAAGGAATATGGTACCTCTTCAGATCCGTGGTCGCATGTACATTCTACAGACAAAGGAATCATTCAGTCAATGATGATAGGAGAGGCACCAAGGGAAGATTACCACCATCGCTCCCATCTTCCGGATTACCACGAAGATTATTCCAACAACCTTAATCATCCATCAGTTTTTGATTTTCTATGAAATACTGTAAATACGGTGGATTTCGAGGATGGTTCTTATCTCGTGTCGACCTCATTAAAAAATGAAATAAGGAGTCATGAGGATAGTTCTTTTACTATGTCAACATCATTAAAAAATGAAACAAATCCCCTTTCCAAATCTCAAAGGTAAACCTTCATTCCAACCACCAAGTTGAATGCAATGAAGCTTGGGGGGCATGCACCTCGATTTGCGTTATTATGCTGGGGGCATGCAAACTTATCACGAGCAGTGTTACTGCAGTGTTCAAGCTCGTTAAAAAATAAACCCGCCACGAGCAGTGTTACCGCAAGGTTCAAGCTCGTTAAAAAATAAACCCGCATCGAGCAGTTTTAGCACATAGTTCAAGCTCGTTAAAAAATAAACATAAGACATGAGAAAATGTTTCCACCCGCGTTTAAGCTCGTTAAAAAATGAACTATTCCCCAGTAAATAACCACCGTGAATGTAGTACTTCAGCCATTAAAGCCTTGGTCGTGTTTGCACCGTCACCTCCACTTTTTCATTGGCCGATCATTCACCTCCATTTGATTGTTTACCCATTTTTAGGAACAACTACGAAGAGTGATTTCACTAGCCATCCTTGTGACACTGCCATGATTGGAAAATTCCAAACCTTACCTGGAATCAGCTGCTACCCGTTTTATCACTCGTTCCTCAAAAGACGAGTCTTATTTAAGCTCTTTTCAACTGACTCGTAAAATATGAAAAGATTTCCGAGTCCTTGGCCTTCCAGCTCGTTAAAGGGACAGGAAGTGCTATCCCTCATCTAGATTTTAATCTTTTTGGACCTGAGGGATTATTGCACAAAACGATCGAGCGCTTGTTTTGTTCGACTCATTAAAACTATCGAAAATTCATCCCTTCTGTATTGTTTTATACTTTTTCGGACTTAAGGGATTAGATGACGAAAAAGGAATTTTGGAGTTACCTTTACGTACCTTTTCAGACTCTCTAAAATTGAAAAGGACTGAGTTATCTTTGTCGTTAAACTCGTTAAAAAGATTAATAGCGACAAACTTGTCTTTAGACGAGAACGAGTTTCACTATCGCTAGGCTCGTTAAAGCATAGGGATGGCTTTGCCCGAAGGGAAAATTATAGAACAAGCATATATTATCCTCCTCAAGCTTGACAAAAATAAAGAGGTACTGGTCAGCAATGACTGGGGAAAAATTGGGAAGAAAACTCAAAGAATCTTTATTGGTAGCGAGTCTCTCTTGAACATGACACTTCCACTCCGTGTCCGAGTCGGGTTGGGTTGTTTCATTCACCGGTCACATCGCCATGGTCACACCATACCATCCACATTTGGGGTTAATGCTACCAATCCATCACATCAGTGTCGCCAACATGTTCAAGAGAAGTCATCCAGAGAAGCCACCTGTGTCTCACCCACTACCATATATTATACTCCATTCTTTCATGACCGCCACCCTGAACCGTATATCATCAGATCGTTTTCACCTCCATCAAAATCATTTGCTCCGTTCCGTGTCATTAATGTGGGATTCATTAAGGCCCTCCTTTGACAGATCACTTCTTGTCGACATCAGCTCATTATCCAAGAAGTTGGTCTAGGAACACCCCATTCAGTACTTTGAAGCTTGCATGCCTCAATGGCAAGTTTCTCACTTCCGGCGACAGGTTTACATCAATGACCTTCGACTGAAAGATTTTGCGTGGTGTTCGACGCCAAGCCCTTTATTCACACCACGTGAATTGTACTGCAGTACCTTGAGGATCATTATCATTATCAGTGATTCCTCTCGCGCTTGTTAACAGTTTACATCATTGACTGGTAATCAAGTGATGTCTTTCCATGTTCGACTTCAGAACATTTCTCACATGGATCGACTTGTACTTCGAGTGAAGATCGGACGAGATTGAAGACCCCAGATCTAGTTTCATCCATCCGGGCTGCAATATATATCTAGGGAAATAAAGACATTAAATGTACATCATTGCAGCACAGATAATCATCCTACCAAAAGGATGATGGCTCTATCAGAATCATCAGTCTACACTTAGACGATTGTCTGTCCTATGTACATGAAAATGAATTTATAAAGCTGAGCATGGGAATGCCCACCTCAGCTAGATCATGAAAAAAGTATGAAGATAATGTATTGTATTGTATCTTATTACATGTCTCCTCCCAACATTGAAAGAACTTCGGATCCTAATAATAAAGCATTTCACCCGACACCAAAAGGTTAATGGCCTCATACTTTAGGGGGCAACTGTTATAGACATTTTTGTGCCTTACAACTCTAAGCATGAAATGTCCATAAACCAAGGGCTCCTAAGTCCCTAAAAGTGTTGTTCTAACCCCTAAAGGAACAAGGTCAACAGATTACAGCTTCTCCCAGAAGTTCTCCACCAGAAACTGCTCAGAATAAGTCAAAACAGGGTCATTTCAGCTGCTCCACTGGCTAGGTGCGTTGCATTGCACCTAAATACACTATGAGGGTGCGTTGCATTGCAAAAGTCCCTTCTGTGGGGTGCGATGAGCGAGAAATGACAAATGGTAGTGTCATTCCGCGAGGTGGAGAGACAATGGAAGCTTCTAGAATCTTCTCCTGTGACACTTTCCTCACTGAATTCGACCAAGGATGAGTAAGAGGCCTTCAGTCTCCAAGTGGAAGCAAGAACTGACAGAGAGAAGACACTAATCAAATCACAAGTTGACTCATCCTCCTTACACATATCTATATATGGATCCCTCATCTCAGAGATCCAGAGGCTGGAATTTTGCATATTGTAGGGAATTGCTGTTGGTTTTGAGACAAACATCAGGGTATTGGGTGATCTATGCGTTGTTGGAGGTGAAGAGGGGCTTCTTTGCTGGGAGGTTGATGATGGGTCAGGAACCATCGGTTGTAACTCCTCCTGGATCTTTTCTTGTTTATCAATAAAAACTATTTGAGTTTTTCCTCCATGCTTTTGTATCATTGATGCTTGTTACATTTGTATGGTTAACTTAAATCTGATCCTAAGTTGTTTATGAATATAGATCCATGTCTTTGTATAGTGTTCTTCTTCTGTGATCTTACAGGTACTTGGTGAAGCTGGGCAAGTAAAGGAGCAGGTAGCTGGATACTATCAAAGAAGAGAGGGATTGGATCAAAGGATTAGCGCAAGGCACAGGTTGGTTCTTTCTATTCCTCTCTATCTATAGTTCATAAAGGAAATACAAAAGTAGTTTTTCTCTGTTTGTTTCTAAGGCAACTGTCACACCTTAGTGGGATAGAGCAGTTCTAAATAGACACTTTTCCCTGTAACACTACCATTTTAACAATTAAAAATAAATACATGAAATAACCATGACATGAACGAGTTATTTAAACAAGCTTAACCAACATAAAACCATGGAAACAACACTGAGATATCAACCATTAAATCCACCTATTAACAGGTACAAGATAAAGAGAACTTAGCTTCCATCAAACATAGGGAAATACTGACCAGGTTCGGGACTTCCACGTTCCACCCGACCATATACATGGTTGAGCCAAATCTCTCTTTAGCTAGTGAGCCCCGTGCCATAATACAAGCATGAATGTGGGATCTCATGGATAAACCAATCCGAAAAACAACCAACCAAATCCATAGGTTAAACCACATCCACCCTCACCAATCGTGATCACACCAAACTAGTGCTCTGATCGCTAAACCAAGAAGAACTTGGAAATGCCATTCAGGCTCCATCACTATGCTTGAGGAATTTTTCGTCTCCCTGTTTCTCAGGCTTTACCACAATCCAATCCTGAATCACTACGCGTTAAATCGAGACACCTCCCTTAGGCTTTACCATGTATCCTGCCAAAACTGGTCAAGGGTTTCCTAGGACTTTGGGAATGAAATTTTAGACCACCTCTTCCCTAGATTCCAAAATCCATCCACCAAATCTAAAGCTCAAAAACCGAGATCAAAATCCCAAAACACCATGGCATCCACAAAAGGTAAGGCAAGGCTAAAAACCACTATGATAACCCTAGAAGAACCATGCCACCAAAAGAAATAGAACCATACAGAAACATGCAAAGCCATGCATGTCAAAACCAATTTGGAAATCACACATGCAATGTGTTAAGTGCAAGTATTCCTGCTCAATTTGATTTCTACTTTTCTTCATTTCTTGGTCCTTTCTTTCCTTCCTTTCCCTTTGCTTGCTCTTCCTTCCTTACTTGAATGCTAGAGTGCTCCAAGAAAACTCCAAGTGTCCGAGAGAGAGAGAATAATGAGAAAGCTCAAAAAATTAACTAAAAAAAGGTTAGCAAAAGCTTCACAATTATTCCTAAGCATTCTTTTATAAATGATGCATCTGATTTCTTTATTTTCCATTATTTTCCTTCAATTTGCTCCTCACATGCAACTTGTGACCTTTTACCTTCATTTTCTCCTAATTTCCTTTATTTTGATAAATAAATATGCCAAAACACCTTTTTGCCTTTCAAATGCCTTTGCCATTGCATTTTCCTTATCCATTATAACCGAAATGAACACTTGCACTAGGATGTCTTGCCCAAAATTTAGCTTGGGATAAGTGTCTCTTGCCCGTGGTCTTATTTTTTCCTTTATTAACTTTTATTATAGCCCGGGTTTGTTATAGTGATTTCCTAGGTTAGACATGTTATAGTCTAAGATGCCTTAGGACAAACCTTGTTAAGTCACTGTCAAACAACTATTCTCGAAGTGGAAACTGGCTTGGAGTAGAATTGGTAATTATTATCATTCTCGTTGGTTGAGAGAAGTGTTCTTATCCGTGTGAATTTTCTTGGTAGCCTAAAACTAACAAATAGGTAATTATGTTTTGTTAAGTTTTCTTTCAAAATATAAAATGTTAGTTTAAATGACAATAGTGTATGGAATCTTTACGAAAACCCTGTCCTAATTTACAAGTAGTAACTTGTGGTAAAGGATTGAGAAGAATTTATGTAAATAGTGGAAAATTAATATTTTGCAAATACTATTATAATTATAGTAGCAATTTTTTATAAGAGAATGGCAAATTATATGTTTAAAATTTTGTATAGAAGGGTTTGGAACATGTGAAGGTAATTATATAAGTGCTACAGTTAATAGTTTTCATGCTCTTTCTGGAACTCTGATATTATAAATAATATAAATATAACTATTATAGAAAAATGGAAGTTCCCACGTAATAGACATAATTCCATATTGGAGATAGTCCATATATATACACCTAGGTGCTCTAAAAAGGTGGGAAGAAGGTTCGAGAGAAAATAGGATCCCACTTACCCACTAGATTATCGACACTAGATGAAATAAGAAATCACATAAAATAATAGAATTAGTATTTAATAATTAACTCCAAATAATGGAAAAAAAAACTCAGCAAGAACATTATAACACAAATTGAAGCATGAACTATGCATTCTAACAATGAGTATGTTAAATAATCCACTTTATTTTTGAAAGTAAAGGTTGTAAGCCAAATAAAACTAGAACTATGAAAAGAAACTATTTGAAATTGCGACTAGTGTGAGTTAATGCTTGATAGAAAAAAAGAATAAAGGAATTGTTTCTAGTTTGTAATACAAATTTACATGCCGAAACTAGAAGAAATCTTCACAAGAACTTAATCAATTGACAACATTGTAATACACAAACTATAAATTGTCACTGTAGTTTCAAAAGAGTAACATGGGACTAATAAATATTAACAAATCTAAGGGTCGATGGGCCAAAGGAAAATGTTTCAAATTGATATATCAAAATTATAACCCATATGTCTTTGAATCAACACAAAGGTGGAATAGTTAAATAGAACATGTAGGGTAAAAGAACCTTGAAATTGTAACATTTAACTACCCATAATAATAACAAGTTACTTTGTATTGTTTATCCAATTGAAATTATAGACAGGAGTCCAAAGTTTCTCTTGAAATAGAATGTCTACAAAAAGATACAAAGTGGGAACTCGACTATAATTACCTATCCATTGAAACAAATGCATATACCTCAACTCTTTCTCTAAAACTCACAACTTACAAACACATATAAATTATCTACTAAGTGACAATGATTTAATGCAATCTCACACCCTATGTTTACAAGAAATATATTTGAAACAACCCATCTTATTACAAAAGCTTGAAGATATATAGATTTTGGAACATGTGCATTTTTAAGAGAAAAATGTAGAAGCATAACTCTAATTGTCAAATTGACTATGGTTATTTTTAAAAGGACAAAAAAGATTACTAATATTTTCACATGGAATAGAATTGAGTCTATAATATATTGACCCACTTTGACTAAATAATAAAATGTTTATTGGCAAAATGTGCATAAATTTAGGAATTGTGCAATAATTATTATGACATCATTCATAACTATATGTTAATATAAAATGGAAGAAACTTTCAATGTGATGTATAAGTTTGTACTTTTTACAACTACATTGATAAAGCATAGTCACTAATTGTTTTAACATATAACATAGTGATTAGATAATAGGCCTTCACCATAATTATTTTGTATAAATACCCAATAGAAATTACTAGAAATGCACATTGGAAATGGGAGTTGGAGCTATCTCATATAGTAGAAAAAGTACAAATTCTCCTAGCAAATCTTAATGATCATAAAATAGTGTTTCCACTTGTCTCATTTGGTAGAAAAAGTGTAAATTATTCTAATAAATCTTGATGATCATAAAATAGTGTTTCCACCTCCATACAGACGAATAGTATTAAATTCCTCATAAAATAGGATAGCTTAAAATAATTAGAAGAAATTGACATTTATGTTCTCATATTTGCAAAACACTAGAAAGTACCTCTTTGTATACTTCATCTATTGATTTGTTCACAACTTTATACATGTTTAGTATATCCAAAAATTTTGGGTATACTTGTTCATCACTTTTAAAAATTGTCTGAAAATAATAAGCCAAAAGCATAAATAAAAAAATTCCTCATTTTGAATTTTTCAAAAGAAGAATGTTATAACAAAAAACTCCTATACTGGTTCAACATTTCAAAAACACATCTAATTAAAATTAATTGGGTTGTAAATATAAAATAGCTTTCAAATATCAAAGAACTAATACATCATCATCTACATTATCTTGATTTTATTAACATATTTGCTCATCTGCATTACCTTGATCTTATTAACATAACTGACTGCTTGGTAAAACTCAACCTGTTGTTACCCAGAAGGAAATGTAATTTCATAACCTTTAGGTAGAAAGATATTAAGACCCAAAATAAGGGAATTATGGAATTTAAATAGATTTCTTACTCGAGCTATAGCATCAACCGTATCAAGTCTGTAGAATTGCCAGAAGAATCGTCATCAACTTAAGGTTTGTAGTTAATGGAGACCAAAGAAAATAACAAGTATTGATTGATAATGTCAATCTTTATAAAAAGAAGTACAGACCTTCGGGATTTGACAACTTTCATGACCTCAATGAAGTCATCATGTTTCTCTTTATTATCCTTGAATATCTCTTTTACTTCCTTGAGATATGCGACAACATGACGCAGTCCCAAGCTATATTAGATTTTTCACAAGCAACAAAAATGTGAGAACATAAGCAGGTTACCCATCATCCATTTTGTATAAAGATGTAAACAAATGCACTTAGAAGGACTAATTAAGAATGAATGTAACTGGCTAGAAATACAAACGACATCATATTTAAGATATCTGAACAGATAGACAAATCACATCTATATTGACAAAATACTGGGAATCTGTCCCTTTGAAACCATGAACTCCAAAAGCTTTAAGAAGTCCATATGAACAAGAATATACCATATGGAATGGTTATTAGGAAAGAAAGAAAAATATTAAGAAAGATTCTTTTTTTATGAACATTAAGTTAGGGTTAACCAACTAGACAATAAGTTGGGGTTAAGGTAGTAAGTAAGTGTGGTTCCTTGGCTTCAATATTTGGCTTGGCTACTAGTTCAATAACAAGTATGCTAAATGAGAAGGTGAGAAGCCTTTGCCATTGCATTTTCCTTATCCATAATAACCGAAATGAACACTTGCGCTAGGATGTCTTGCCCAACATTTAGCTTGGGATAAGTGTCTCTTGCCCGTGGTCTTATTTTTTCCTTTATTAAATTTTATTATATCCTAGGTTTGTTATAGTGATTTCCTAGGTTAGACATGTTATAGTATAAGATTCCTTAGAAAAAACCTTGTTAGGTCACTGTCAAACAACTATTCTCGAAGTGGAAACTAGCTTGGAGTAGAATTGGTAATTATTATCATTCTTGTTGGTTGAGAGAAGTGTTCTTATCCATGTGAATTTTCTTGGTAGCCTAAAACTAACAGATAAGTAATTATGTTTTGTCAAGTTTTCTTTCAGAATACAAAATGTTAATTTAAATGAAAATAGTGTATGGAATCTTTCCTAAGACCCTATCCTAATTTACAAGTAGTAACTTGTGTTAAAGGATTAAGAAGAATTTATGTAAATAGTGGAATATTAATATTTTGCAAATACTATTATAATTACAGTAGCAATTTGTGATAAGAGAATGGTAAATTATATGTTTAAAATTTTGTATAGAAGGGTTTGGAACATGTGAAGGTAATTATATAAGTGCTACAGTTAAAATTTTTTATGCTCTTTCTAGAACTCTGATATTATAAATAATATAAATATAACTATTATAGAAACATGGTAGTTCCCACATAATAGACATAATTCCATATTGGGGATAGTCCATATATATATATATATATATAGGTGCTCTAGAAAGGTGGGAATAAGGTTCAAGGAAAAATCAAATCCCGCTTACCTACTAGATTATCGACACTAGAAATAAGAAATAACATAAAATAATAGAATTAGAATTTAATAATTAACTCCAAAGAAAGGAAAAGAAAACTCAGCAAGAACATTATAACACAAATTGAAGCATGAACTATACATTCTAACAATGAGTATGTTAAATAATCCACTTTATTTTTGAAAGTAAAGGTCGTAAGCCAAATAAAACTAGAACTGTGAAAAGAAACTATTTGGAATTGCGACTATGGTGTGAGTTAATGCTTGATAGAAAAAAATAATAAAGGAATTTTTTCCAGTTTGTAATATAAATTTACATGCCGAAACTAGAAGAAATCTTCACAAGAAATTAATCAATTGACAACATTGTAATACACTAACTATAAATTGTCACTGTAGTTTCAAAAGACTAACATGGGACTAATAAGTAAGAACAAATCTAAGGGTCGATGGGCCAAAGGAAAATGTTTCAAATTGATATATAAAAATTATAACCTATATGTCTTTCAACCAATAGAAAGGTGGAACAACTAGATAGAACATGTAGGGTAAAAGCACCTTGAAATTGTAACATTTAACTACCCATAATAATGAAAAGTTATTTTCTATTGTTTATCCAATACCAATTATAGACAAGAGTCCAAAATTTCTCTTGAAATAGAATGTTTACAAAAAAATAAAAAGTGGGAACTCGACTATAATTACCTATCCATTGAAACAAATGCATATACCTCAAATCTTTCTCTAAAAACCCACAATTTACAAACACATATAAATGATCTACTAAGCCACAATGATTTATCGAAATCTCACATGTTTACAAGAAATATATTTGAAACAACATATCTTATTACAAAAGCTTGAAGATATATATATTTTGGAACATGTGCATTTTTAAGAGAAAAATGTAGAAGCATAACTCTAATTGTGAAATTGACCTTGGTTATTTTTAAAAGCAGGGAAAATATTACTAATCTTTTCACATGCAATAGAATTGAGTCTATAATATATTGACCCATTTTGACTAAATAATAAAATGTTTATTGGCAAAATGTGCATAACTTTAGGAATTGTGCAATCAATATTATGACATCATTCATAACTATATGTTAATATAAAATGGAAGAAACTTTCAATGTGATGTCTAAGTTTGTACTTTTTACAACTACATTACTAAAGCATAACCACTGATTGTTTTAACATATAACATAGTGATTAGATAACAGGCCTTCACCACAATTTCTTTGTGTAAATACCCAATAGAAATGACTAGAAATGCACATTGGAAATGGGAGTTGGAGCTATCTCATATAGTAGAAAAAGTATAAATTCTTCTAATAAATCTTAATGATCATAAAATAGTGTTTGCACTTGTATCATTTGGTAGAAAAAGTGTAAATTCTTCTAATAAATCTTGATGATCATAAAATACTGTTTCCACCTACATACAAAAAAATAGAAATAAATTCCTTATAAAATAGGATAGCTTAAAAGAATTAGAAGAAATTAACATTTATGTTGTCATATTTGCAAAACACTAGAAAGTGCCTCTTTGCATAATTCATCTATTTATTTGTTCCGAACTTTATACATGTTTATTATATCCAAAAAGTTCGTGTATACTTGTTCATTACTTTGAAACCTTGTTTGAAAACAATAAGCCAAAAGCGTAAATAAAAAAATTCCTCATTTTGAATTTTTCAAAAGAAGAATGTTATAACAAAAACTCCTATACCAGTTAACCATTCCAAAAACGCATCTAATTACTATAAATTGGGTTGTAAATATAAAATAACTTTCAAATATCAAAGAACTAATACATCATCATCTACATTATCTTGATTTTATTAAGATAATTGTTCATCTGCATTACCTTGATCTTATTAACATAACTAACTACTTGGTGAAACACCTGTTGTTACCCAGAAGGAAATGTAATTTCATAACCTTTCGGAAGAAAGATATTAAAACCAAAAATAAGGGAATTATGGACTTTAAATAAATTTCTTACTCGAGCTAACTCGAGCTATAACATCAACTGTATCAAGTCTGTAGAATTTCCAGAATAATTGTCATCAATATTAAGATTTGTAGTTAATGGAGACCAAAGAAAATAACAACTATTGATTGATAATGCCAATCTTTATAAAAAGAAGTACATACCTTCATGATTTGAAGGCTTTCATGACCTCAATGAAGTCATCATATTTCTCTTTATTATCCTTGAATATCTCTTTTACTTCCTTGAGATATGCGACAACATCACGCAGTCTCAAGCTGTATTAGATTAATCACAAGCAACAAAAATGTCACAACATAAGCAAGTTACCCATCATCCATTTTGTATAAAGATGTAAAAAAATTAATTTAGAAGGAGTAATTAAGAATGAACGTAACTGTCTAGAAAGACAAACCACATCATATTTAAGATATCTGAACAGATAGACAAACCACATCTATATTGACAAAATAATTGGAATTTGTGCCTTTGAAACCATGAACTCCAAAAGCTTTATGAAGTCCATATGAACAAGAATATACCATTTGGAATGGTTGTTAGGAAAGACAGAAAAAGATTAAGAAAGATTATTTTTTTATGAACATTAAGTTAGGGTTAACCAACTAGACAATAAGTTGGGGTTAAGCTAGTATGTCAGTGTGGTTGCTCAGCTTCAATATTTGGCTTGGCTACAAGTTTGATAACATGTATGTTGACCTTTGCGATTGCATTTTCCTTATCCATAATAACCGAAATGAACACTTGCACTAGGATCTCTTGCCCAACATTTAGCTTGGGATAAGTGTCTCTTGCCTGTGGTCTTTGTTATGAAACCAACTCAAGAAAAGATAGAAAAGATGGATCAACACCTTATAATTCAGCATCTTTGAGGGGGAAAGCTCCTTTACATTACATAAATGAACAATTCTTGGATGATTCAAATGACAAAACCTCCTTTCTATATATAGGAGTCTAAGGAGTCACAATATAACCCAGCCGACCTAACAATAATAATATAAAGCCACAAAAATAACAATAGAGGGATTCTATGGGGCACAATAATAACAATATGGGGATAATAGGGGCACAACAGTATTAATAAGGGATGCAAATACAATAGTAATGGGGTAATCACTAGTATTATAAGGACCCAACATGCCCCTCTACTTCAAAAAGTTGGTGTCCTCAACACTTGAGTAGTTCTGGATGCTTCTATATAAAATTCTCATCCTCCCATGTTGAATATTCAGCGGATAAGTTCTTCCACTTGATATGATACTCTGAAATTGATCGATTTCATAGCTGTTGAGTTCTTATTTCTGTGACTGCTTCCGGTTCCAATATAATTTTTCCTTCCTCGTCAAGTTCTAGCAATATTGTTTGAACTGGGAGCTTGTCACCTATAACATTCTTTAGAGATGAAACATGGAAAGCTAGGTGCAATCGAGAAGTTGTAGGAAGCTCCAATTTGTATGCCATAGTACCAATCTTTTGCAACACCTTGTACAAACCATAATACTTTGGTGATAATTTATTATCCTTCTTAGCTTTCTTGAGGGACATTTGCTTATATGGTTGTAGCTGGAGGAATACTCAATCACCTACATCAAAACTTATTTCACTGCGATGTTGATTTGCCTGTTGTTTCATTCTATTCTGTGCCAACACGAGGTTATCCTTTAAGAGTTGGAGGACTTGTTGTTGATGTTCGATGTGATGTGCCACTGCTTGAACCTTAGAATTTTCTCTTAAATATGATGTGATGGATGGTGGTTGATATCCATAAATTGCCATAAATGGGGTCATTTTTGTTGCTGTATGGAATGAAGTGTTATACCACCATTCAGCTAGAGGTAACCATTTGACCCATTGTGTCTATTTATCAGATACAAAGCAACGAAGATATCCTTCCAAACATTTGTTTACTATCTCAGTTTGCCTATCAGATTGAGGATGATAAGATGAGCTATGAGCTAATTGAGTACCAAGACAAGAAAATAATTCTGTCCAAAAATTTCCAGTGAAAATGGGATCTCTATCACTTACAATAATCTTTGGGTTTCCATGTAGCTTTTGAATTGTTTCCATAAATGCAGTAGAAACTATAATGGCTTTAAATGGATGTGATAATGCACAAAAGTGTGCATACTTGGTAAGTCTGTCAACTACCACCATGATGACAGTCTTTCCCTCAGACTTGGGTAAACTTGTGATAAAGTCCATTGAAACCTCCTCCCAATGTTGGCTTGGAATGGATAAGGGTTGTAGTAGACCCGGTGTCTTAATTGTTTCAACTTTATTTTTTTGGCAAACCAAACATTCTGTCACAAATTTTTGAATATCTGATTTAAGTCCATCCCAAAAAAATTCCTTCTTAACCCTATGGTAAGTTTTTAAAAATCCTGAGTGCCCTCCTAAGGGAGAAGTGTGCAATTCCATAAGAATCTTGTGTTTTAGTTTGGAATTCTCATAGAGGTATAAGCGATCTTTGTACCATAAAGAATCATTTTTCCAGCTAAATGTATCAGACGTACTGGAATCTTGTTGTAACTTTCGAATAAGTGCCCACACTTCTTTGTCATTCTTCCATTCCTCCCTTGATTCATTTATTCAATCTTGTTGGATAATAGAAATGGCACACAACAATGCTTCCACATCCTCATCCTTTCTTGAGAGTGCATTTGGCACCACATTTTGCTTCCCTTTTTTGTAGATGATTTCAAAGTCATAACCCAACATCTTTGTGACCCACTTTCGTTGCTCCTCAGAGGATAATCTTTGTTCTAAAAAGTATTTAAGGCTATCATGATATATTTTTACCTTGAAGTGTCTTCCCATTAGGTAGGGTCACCATTTCTTAAGTGCATGGAGTATTTCCAACATTTCCTTCTCATAAATAGCTTTGTGTAAAAACTTTCCCTTGATTGGATGACTTTCAAAAGCAATGGGTCTTTCATCTTGCATTAAAACAACACCAATTCAATTTCTTGAAGCATCACATTCCATAATAAAGGTTTTTGTGAAGTCCGGTGTAGCTAAGACTGGTGCTTGGCACATTGTCTCTTTAAGATGTTCGAAGGCCTTTGTTGCTCCAGGAGTCCATGAAAATGCATATTTCTTCAATAATGTTGTTATAGGTGCTGCTATTCTCCCATAATTCTTAACAAACTTGCGATAATACCTTGTCAACCCAAGAAATCCTCACAGATGCTTAATGGATGTGGGGATTTTGCATTCCTTAATGGCTTTAATTTTGCTAGGGTCTACCTTAACTCCATGAGATACAATATGACCCAGATATTCCACCTCTTGTACTCCAAAGAAACATTTGGATCTTTTTGCATATAATTGTTTCTCCTCCAATAGTTGTAGCACCCTGTCAACATGTTCAACATGATCCTTCCAAGGCCTGCTGTAGTTTAGTATATCATCAAAAAATACTAACACAAATTTTCTAAGGAATGGTTTGAAAATGGAATTCATCAAACCTTGAAATGTTGAAGGTGCATTGGTAAGGCCAAAAGGCATGAACAAAAATTCATAATGACCCTCATGAGTTCTAAATTTTGTTTTTGGAATGTGTTTAGTCTTCATTCTGATTTGATGATATCCCGAACGAAGATCCAACTTGGTGAAGTAAATTGATCCATGCAATTTATCTAGTAATTCATCAATGACAGGAATGGGAAACTTATCTTTAATAGTAATCTTGTTGAGCTCCCTATAATCTGGACACATGCGCCATGATTCATCCTTCTTGTGCACTAATACTACTGGAGCAGAGAAAGAACTTTGACTCAGTTGAATTATACTAGCCTCTAGCATTTCTGCAACCATCTGTTCAATTTCACTCTTTTGGGCATAGGGACATCTGTACGGCCTGATGTTTGGAGGAACACTTCCTGGAATCAGATGAATAGCATGATCATGATCATGAATAGGTGGGAGACCTTTGGGAGTCTCAAATACCTTCGAATGATTGTCCAAGACTTTTTAGAGATCTAGAGAAATAGATGACTCCAATGTGGAAACATCTAGCAAACATAATTGTGCGATTACACCCATTTTTTCCCTTTTTAGAAGCTTTGTCACACCATTAGAGCTGATTATCTTTCTTGGTTTCCCTGCAATACCCCTTAATTCAACTTCCTTTCCTTCCACAAAAAATTTCATGAAAATTTCTTAAAGCTATTGTACCGAAGGATTGTAGCCATTGGAATCCTAGTACAACATCAACACCTCCCATTGGAATGGAAAGCATTGGGCTAGTAAATACATATTCTCCCATCGATAGCTTGATATTATGGCACTTTCCAGAGCAATTTATTGTTCCTCCATTTGCAACCATCACTTGACACTTTGGTGCTAGATATAAGAAGCAATTCAATTCTTTTGCTACCTTACAATGAATAAAAATGTGGGTACTTCCTGAATCAATCAACACTATTACCTTTTTCTTCTTGATTTGTCCTTCTATCTTGATGGTTTGAGGAGTGGTAATTCCTGCCAATGTATTACAATATATGGTCGAATTCATTTCTTCTTTATCTAGGCTTTGGTCTTGGAGTATGTCCTCTTCTTTTGACCTCTCTTTGTCTCTTCTTTATCTAGGCTTTGCAATTTCTTTCCTTGGGTCATCATTTACCGATAATAATGCTCTACTATGCCCTTTGAATTCCTTCAAAATAAAATTTCAAACCAATCTTAAGCAAAAATTTAAAAGAATCTACACACCTTTTTTCACTTTGTAGGAGCTCGATATTGCCTGTGATGTATCTCTGTACTTTTAGATCATCCAGTTCTAAAATTGTGATCTGTAGTAGCCCTCTGTGTCCTCTTTCCAATGCCACCAGTCTTATCCAAAGTGGATTCTCCAAGGGAGAGTTATGCGAAATCCCACAGTGACCTGATTATAGACTAGGTTAGTAGAGCAAACTTATACGACGTGACACGAGTCACTGTTTCAACCTTTGGCTCTGAAAAATATATACAGGAAACTACAGTCCATCCTCTTTCTGTACCTTCTTATGAAATTTCAATCTGATGCTTAGAGATAAAGTTATGACAATTTTCCCCAGGTCACCTATTTGGAATGTGATTCAAGAGTCTGCAAAAAGACCAACTTCCTTAGATCATATGTCCACAAATATAGCGCGAAAATCTAAATTTCAGACCCGAGGTTTATTACAATTTCTTCTCAAATGGGTTTCTTTTTTAGCTTCTGGAACGTGGCAGAAAAAAAGGTTTTAGCGAAAATTCCACGATGACCTATTTGGAGCAGCGAAACCCTAGAATCCAAAGCTCTCATACCAAATGTTATGAAACTAGCTCAAGAAAAGATAGAAAAGATAGATCAACGCCTTAGAATTCAGCCTCTTCGAGGGGGCAACCTCCTTTACATTACATAAATGAAAAATTCTTGGATGATTCAAATGACAAAACCTCCTATATATATATAGAAGTCTAAGGAGTCATAATATAACCTAGCCGACCTAATAATAATAATATAAAGCCACAGAAATAACGATAGAGGGATTCTATGGGGCACAGTAATAACAATATGGGGATAATAGGGGCACAACAATATTAATAAGGGATGCAACTACAATAGTAATGGGGTAATCACTAGTATTATAGGGACCCAACAGTCTTATTTTTTCCTTTATTAACTTTTATTACAGCCTGGGTTTGTTATAGTGATTTCCTAGGTTAGACACGTTATAGTCTAAGATGCCTTACAACAAATCTTGTTATGTCACTGTCAAACAACTATTCTCGAAGTGGAAACTGGCTTGGAGTAGAATTGGTAATTATTATCATTCTCGTTGGTTGAGAGAAGTGTTCTTATCCGTGTGAATTTTGTTGGCTGCCTAAAAGTAACATATAAGTAATTATGTTTTGTTAAGTTTTCTTTCATTATATAAAATGTTATTTTAAATGAAAATAATGTATGGAATCTTTACTAAAACCCTGTCCTAATTTACAAGTAGTAACTTGTGGTAAAGGATTGAGAAGAATTTATGTAAATAGTGGAACATTAATATTTTGCAAATACTATTATAATTATAGTAGCAATTTGTGATAAGAGAATGGTAAATTATATATTTAAAATTTTGTATAGAAGGGTTCAGAACATGTGAAGGTAATTATATAATTGCTACAGTTAAAAGTTTTTATGCTCTTTCTGGAACTCTGATATTATAAATAATATAGATATAACTATTATAGAAACATGGTAGTTTCCACGTAATAGACATAAGTCCATATTGGGGATAGTCCATCTATATATATATATATATATATATATATACCTAGGTGCTCTAGAAAGGTGAGAAGAAGGTTCGAGAGAAAATCGGATCCCGCTTGCCTACTAGATTATCAACACTAGATGAAATAAGAAATCACATAAAACAATAGAATTAGAATTTAATAACACAAATTGAAGCATGAACTATGCATTCTAACAAGGAGTATGTTCAATAATACACTTTATTTTTAAAAGTAAAGGTTGTAAGCCAAATAAAACTAGAACTATGAAAAGGAACTATTTGGAATTGCGACTATAGTGCGAGTTACTGCTTGATAGAAAAAAAAGAATAAAGGAATTGTTTCCAGTTTGTAATATAAATTTACATACCGAAACTAGAAGAAATCTTCACAAGAACTTAATCAATTGACAACATTGTAATACACAAACTATAAATTGTCACTGTAGTTTCAAAAGAGTAACACGCGACTAATAAATAAGAACAAATCTAACGGTCAATGGGCCAGAGGAAAATGTTTCAAATTGATATATAAAAATTATAACCCATATGTCTTTCAACCAACAAAAAGGTGGAACAATTAAATAGAACATGTAGGGTAAAAGCACCTTGAAATTGTAACATTTAACTACCCATAATAATAACAAGTTACTTTCTATTGCTTATCCAATATCAATTATAGACAAGAGTCCAAAATTTCTCTTGAAATAGAACGTCTACAAAAAAATACAAAGTGGGAACTCGACTATAATTACCTATCCATTGAAACAAATGCATATACCTCAACTATTTCTTTGAAAACCAACAACTTACAAACACATATAAATGATCTACTGAGCCACAATGTTTTAATGAAATCTCACATCCTATGTTTACAAGAAATATATTTGAAACAACCCATCTTATTACAAAAACTTGAAGATATATAGATTTTGGAACATGTGCATTTTTAAGAGAAAAATGTAGAAGCATAACTCTAATTGTGAAATTGACCATGGTTATTTTTAAAAGAATGAAAAATATTACTAATCTTTTCACATGGAATAGAATTGAGTCTATAATATATTGACCCACTTTGACTAAAAAATAAAATGTTTATTGGAAAAATGTCCATAAATTTATGAATTATGCAATCAATATTATGACATCATTCATAACTATATGTTAATATAAAATGGAAGAAACTTTCAATGCGATGTCTGAGTTTGTACTTTTTACAGCTACATTGATAAAGCATAGTCACTGATTGTTTTAACATATAACATAGTGATTAGATAACAGGCCTTCACCACAATTTCTTTGTGTAAATACCCAATAGAAATTATTAGAAATGAATATTGGAAATGGGAGTTGGAGCTATCTCATCTAGTAGAAAAAGTATAAATTCTTCTAGTAAATCTTAATGATCATAAAATAGTGTTTCCACCTGTCTCATTTGGTAGAAAAAGTGTAAATTATTCTAATAAATATTGATGATCATAAAATAGTGTTTCCACCTACATACAAACAAATAGAATTAAATTCCTTATAAAACAGGATAGCTTAAAAGAATTAGAAGAAATTAACATTTATGTTCTCATATTTGCAAAACACTAGAAAGTACCTCTTTGTATACTTCATCTATTGATTTGTTCCCAAATTTATACATGTTTAGTATATCCAAAAAGTTCGGGTAAACTTGTTCATCACTTTGAAACCTTGTTTAAAAACAAGAAGCCAAAAGCGTCAATAAAAAAATTCCTTATTTTGATTTTTTCAAAACAAGCATGTTATGAGAAAAAATCCTATACCAGTTCCACATTTCAAAAACACATCTAATTACAATAAATTGGGTTGTAAATATAAAATAGTGTTCAAAATATCAAAGAAATAATACATCATCGTCTACATTATCTTGATTTTATTAACATAATTTCTCATCTGCATTACCTTGTTCTTATTAACATAACTGAGTGCTTGGGGAAACTCAACCTGTTGTTACCCAAAAGGAAATGTAATTTCATAACCTTTAGGTAGAAAGGTATTAAAACCCAAAATAAGGGAATTATGGACTTTAAATAATTTTCTTACTCGAGCTATAACATCAACCATATCAAGACTGTAGAATTTCCAGAAGAATCGTCATCAATATTAAGATTTTTAGTTAATGTAGACCAAAGAAAATAACAAGTATTGATTGATAATGCCAATATTTATAAAAATAAGTATAGAACTTTGGGCTTTGAAAGCTTTCATGACCTCAATGAATTTGTCATATTTGTCTTTATTATCCTTGAACATCTTTTTTACTTCCTTGAGATATGCAATAACATCACACAGTCCCAAGTTGTATTAGATTATTCACAAGCAACAAAAATGTCAGAACATAAGTAGGTTACCCATCATCCATTTTGTATAAAGATGTAAGCAAATGCACTTAGAAGGAATAATTAAGAATGAACGTAACTAGCTAGAAAGACAAACTGCATCATATTTAAGATATCTTAACAGATAGACAAAGCGCATCTATATTGACAAAATACTGGGAATCTGTCCCTCTGAAACCATGAACTCTAAAAGCTTTAAGAAGTCCATATGAACAAGAATATACCATATGGAATGGTTATTAGGAAAGAAAGAAAAAGATTAAGAAAGATTCTTTTTTTATGAACATTAAGTTAGGGTTATCCAACTAGACAATAACTTGGGGTTAAGGTAGTAAGTAAGTGTGGTTGCTCAGTTTCAATATTTGGCTTGGCTACTAGTTTGATAACAAGTATAATGACCGAGAAGGTGACAAGCCTTTGCCATTACATTTTCGTTATCCATAATAACCGAAATTAACACCTGCACTAGGATGTCTTGCCAACATTTAGCTTGGGATAAGTGTCGCTTGCTCGTGGTCTTCTTTTTTACTTTATTAACTTTTATTATAGCCCGGGTTTGTTATAGTGATTTCCTAGGTTAGACATGTTATAATCTAAGATGCCTTAGGAAAAACCTTGTTAGGTCACTGTCAAATAACTATTCTCGAAAAGGAAATAGGCTTGGAGTAGAATTGGTAATTATTATCATTCTCGTTGGTTGAGAGAAGTGTTATCCGTGTCAATTTTCTTGGCAGTCTAAAACTAACAGATAAGTAATTATGGTTTGTTAAGTTTTCTTTTCAGAATATAAAATGTTAATTTAAATGAAAATAGCGTATGGAATCGTTACTAAAACCTTGTCCTAATTTACAAGTAGCAACTTGTGGTAAAGGATTGAGAAGAATTTATGTAAATAGTGGAATATTAATATTTTGCAAATACTATTATAATTACAATAGCAATTTGTGATAAGAGAATGGTAAATTATATGTTTAAAACTTTGTATAGAAGGGTTTGGAACATGTGAAAGTAATTATATAAGTGCTACAGTTAAAAGTTTTTATGCTCTTTCTGGAACTCTGATATTATAAATAATCTAAATATAACTATTATAGAAGAATGGTAGTTCCCACGTAATAGACATATTTCCACAATGGGGATAGTCCATATCTATATCTATATCTATCTATCTATCTATCTATATATATAGGTGCTCTAGAAAGGTGGGAAGAAGGTTAGAGAGAAAGTAGGATCCTACTTACCTACTAGATTATCGACACTAGATGAAATAAGAAATCACATAAAATAATAGAATTAGAATTTAATAATTAACTGCAAAGAATGGACAAAAAAACTCAGCAAGAACATTATAACAAAAATTAAAGCATGAACTATGCATTCTAACAACGAGTATGTTAAATAATCCACTTTATTTTTAAAAGTAAAGGTTGTAAGCCAAATAAAACTAGAACTATGAAAAGAACCTATTTGGAATTGTGACTATAGTGTGAGTTAATGCTTGATAGAAAGCAAAGAATAAAGGAATTGTTTCCAGTTTTTAATATAAATTTACATGCTGAAACTAGAAGAAATCTTCACAAGAACTTAACCAATTGACAACATTGTAATACACAAACTATAAATTGTCACTGTAGTTTCAAAACAGTAACATGGGACTAATAAATAAGAACAAATCTAAGGGTCGATGGTCCAAAGGAAAATGTTTCAAATTGATATATAAAAATTATAACCCATATGTCTTTCAACCAACAAAAAGGTGGAATAGTTAAATAGAACATGTAGGGTAAAAGAATGTTGAAATTGTAACATTTAAATACCCACAATAATAACAAGTTACTTTCTATTGTTTATCCAATAACAATTATAGACAAGAGTCCAAAATTTCTCTTGAAATAGAAAATCTACACAAAAATACAAAGTGGGAACTCGACTATAATTACCTATCCATTGAAACAAATGCATATACCTCAACTCTTTCTCTAAAAGCACACAACTTACAAACACATATAAATGATATACTCAGCCACAATGATTTAATGCAATCTCACATCCTATGTTCACATGAAATATATTTGAAACAACCCATCTTATTACAAAAACTTGAAGATATATAGATTTTGGAACATGTGCATTTTTAAGAGAAAAATGTAGAAGCATAACTCTAATTGTGAAACTGGCCATGGTTATTTTTAAAAGCACAAAAAAGATTACTAATCTTTTCAGATGGAATAGACTTTATTCTATAATATATTGACCCACTTTGACTAAATAATAAAATGTTTATTGGAAAAATGTGCATAAATTTAGGAATTGTGCAATAATTATTATGACATCATTCATAACTATATGTTAATATAAAATGGAAGAAACTTTCAATGTGATGTATAAGTTTGTACTTTTTACAACTACATTGATAAAGCATAGTCACTAATTGTTTTAACATATAACATAGTGATTAGATAATAGGCCTTCACCACATTTTCATTGTGTAAATACCCAACAGAAATTACTAGAAATGCACATTGGAAATGGGAGTTGGAGCTATCTCATCTAGTAGAAAAAGTATAAATTCTTTTAGTAAATATTAATGATCATAAAATAGTGTTTCCACCTGTCTCATTTGGTAGAAAAAGTGTAAATTCTTCTAATAAATCTTGATGATCGTAAAATAGTATTTCCACCTACATACATACAAATAGAATTAAATTCCTTATAAAATAGGATAGCTTAAAAGAATTAGAAGAATTTGACATTTATGTTCTCATATTTGCAAAACATTAGAAAGTACCTCTTTGTATACTTCATCTATTGATTTGTTCCCAACTTTATACATGTTTAGTATATCCAAAAAGTTCAGGTATACTTGTTCATCACTTTGAAACCTTGTCTGAAAGCAATAAGCCAAAAGCGTAAATAAAAAAAATCCTCATTTTGAATTTTTCTAAACAAGAATGTTATAACAAAAACTCCTATACCAGTTCAACATTTCAAAAACACATCTAATTAAAATAAATTAGGTTGTAAACATAAAATAGCTTTCAAATATCAAAAAACTAATACATCATCATCTACATTATCTTGATTTTATTAACATAATTACTCATTTGCATTACCTTGATCTTATTAACATAATTGACTGCTTGGTGAAACTCAACTTGTTGTTACCCAGAAGGAAATGTAATTTCATAACCTTTAGGCAGAAAGATATTAAAACCCAAAATAAGGGAATTATGGACTTTAAATAAATTTCTTACTCGAGCTATAATGTAAACCGTATCAAGTCTGTAGAATTGCCAGAAGAATTGTCATTAATATTAAGATTTGTAGTTAATGGAGACCAAAGAAAATAAATAAGTATTGATTGATAATGGCAATCTTTATAAAAAGAAGTACAGACCTTCGGGCTTTGAAAGCTTTCATGACCTCAATGAAGTCATCATATTTCTCTTTATTATCCTTGAATATCTCTTTTACTTCCTTGAGATATGCGACATCATCACGTAGTCCCAAGCTGTATTAGATTATTCACAAGCAACAAAAATGTCAGAACATAAGCAAGTTACCCATCATCCATTTTGTATAAAGATGTAAACAAATGCAATTAGAACGACTAATTAAGAATGAATGTAACTGGCTAGAAAGACAAACCACATCGTTATTTAAGATATCTGAATAGATAAACAAACCGCATTTATATTGACAAAATACTGAGAATCTATCCCTTTGAAACCATGAACTCCAAAATCTTTAAGAAGTCCATATGAAAAAGAATATACCATATGGAATGGTTATTAGGAAAGGAAGAAAAAGATTAAGAAAGATTCTTTTCTTATGAACATTAAGTTAGGGTTAACCAACTAGACAATAAGTTGGGGTTAAGGTAGTAAGTAAGTGTGGTTGCTCGGCTTCAATATTTTGCATGGCTACCAGTTCGATAACTAGTATGCTAACTGAGAAGGTGAGAAGCCTTCGCCATTGCATTTTCCTTATCCATAATAATTTAAATGAACACTTGCACTAGGATGTCTTGCCCAAAATTTAGCTTGGGATAAGCGTCTCTTGCCCGTGGTCTTATTTTTTCCTTTATTAACTTTTATTATAGCCCAGGTTTGTTATAGTGATTTTCTAGGTTAGGCATGTTATAGGCTAAGATGCCTTACGACAAACCTTGTTAGGTCACTGTCAAACAACTATTCTCGAAGTGGAAACTGGCTTGGAGTAGAATTGGTAATTATTATCATTCTTGTTGGTTGGGAGAAGTGTTCTTATCCGTGTGAAATTTCTTGGTAGCCTAAAACTAACACATAAGTAATTATGTTTTGTTAAGTTTTCTTTCAGAATATAAAATGTTAATTTACATGAAAATAGTGTATGGAATCTTTACTAAAACCCTGTCCTAATTTACCAGTAGTAACTTGTGGTAAAGGATTGAGAAGAATTTATGTAAATAGTGGAATATTAATATTATGCAAATACTATTATAATTATAGTAGCAGTTTGTGATAAGAGAATGGTAAATTATATGTTTAAAATTTTGTATAGAATGGTTTGGAACTTGTGAAGGTAATTATATAAGTGCTACTGTTAAAAGTTTTTATGCTCTTTCTGAAATTCTGATATTATAAATAATATAATATATCTAATATAGAAACATGGTAGTTCCCACGTAATAGACATAATTCAATATTGGGGATAGTCCATATATATATATATATATATATATATATATATATATATCTACATACATACATACATACATACATACATACATACATATATATATATATATATATATATATATATATATATATATATATATATATATATATATATATATATATAGATATAGATATAGATATAGATATATATACCTAGGTGCTCTAGAAAGGTGGTAAGAGGGTTCGAGGGAAAATCGAATCCTGCTTACCTACTAGATTATCGACACTAGATGAAATAAGAAATCACATAAAATAATAGAATTAGAATTTAATAATTAACACCAAGGAATGGACAAAAAAACTCAACAAGAACATTATAACACAAATGGAAACATGAACTATGCATTCTAACAATGAGTATGTTAAATAATCCACTTTATTTTTAAAAGTAAAGGTTGTAATCCAAATAAAACTAGAACTGTGAAAAGAAACTATTTGGAATTGCGACTATAGTGTGAGTTAATGCTTGATAGAAAACAAATAATAAAGGAATTGTTTCCAGTTTTTAATATAAATTTACATGCCGAAACTATAAGAAATCTTCACAAGAACTTAATCAATTGACAAAATTGTAATACACAAACTATAATTTGTCACTGTAGTTTCAAAAGAGTAACATGGGACAAATAAATAAGAACAAATCTAAGGGTCGATGGGCCAGAGGAAAATGTTTCAAATTGATATATAAAAATTATAACCCATATGTCTTTCAACCAACCGAAAGGTGGAACAGTTAAATAGAACATGTAGGGTAAAAGCACCTTGAAATTGTAACATTTAACTACCCATAATAATAACAAGTTACTTTCTATTGTTTATCCAATACAAATTATAGACAAGAGTCCAAAATTTCTCTTGAAATAGAACGTCTATAAAAAAATACAAAGTGGGAACTCGACTATAATTACCTATCCATTGAAACAAATGCATATACCTCAACTCTTTCTCTAAAAACCCACAACATACAAACACATATGAATGATCTACTGAGCCACAATGTTTTAATGCAATCTCACATCCTATGTTTACAAGAAATATATTTCAAACAACCCATCTTATTACAAAAACTTTAAGATATATAGATTTTGGAACATGTGCATTTTTAAGAGAAAAATGTAGAAGCATAACTCTAATTGTGAAATTGACCATGGCTATTTTTAAAATCACGAAAAAGATTACTAATCTTTTCACATGGAATAGTCTATAATATATTGACGCACTTTGACTAAATAATAAAATGTTTATTGGCAAAATGTGCATAACTTTAGGAATTGTGCAATCAATATTATGACATCATTCATAACTATATGTTAATATAAAAGGGAAGAAACTTTCAATGTGATATCTAAGTTTGTACTTTTTATAACTACATTGTTAAAGCATAGTCACTGATTGTTTTAACATATAACATAGTGATTAGATAACAGGCCTTCACCAAAATTTCTTTGTGTAAATACCCAATAGAAATTACTAGAAATGCACATTGGAAATGGGAGTTGGAGTTGTCTCGTCTAGTAGAAAAAGTATAAATTCTTCTAGTAAATCTTAATGATCATAAGATAGTGTTTTCACCCATCTCATTTGGTAGAAAAGGTGTAAAGTCTTCTAATAAATCTTGATGATCATGAAATAGTGTTTCCACCTACATACATACAAATAGAATTAAATTCCTTATAAAATAGGATAGCTTAAAAGAATTAGAAGAAATTAACATTTATGTTCTATTTGCAAAACACTAGAAAGTACCTCTTTGTATACTTCATCTATTGATTTGTTCCCAATTTTATACATGTTTAGTATATCCAAAAAGTTAAGGTATACTTGTTCATCACTTTGAAACCTTGTTTGAAAACAATAAGCCAAAAGTGTAAACAAAATAATTCCTCATTTTGAAATTTTCAAAACAAGAATGTGATAACAAAAACTCCTATACTAGTTCAACATTTGAAAAACACATCTAAATACAATAAATTGGGTTGTAAATATAAAATAGCTCTCAAATATCAAATAACTAATACAACATCATCTACATTATCTTGATTTTATTAACATAATTGCTCATCTGCATTACCTTGACCTTATTAACATAACAGACTGCTTGGTGAAACTCAACCTGTTGTTGCCTAAAAGGAAATGTAATTTCATAACCTTTAGGAAGAAATATATTAAAACCCAAAATAAGGGAATTATGGACTTTAAATAAATTTCTTACTCGAGCTATAACATCAACTGTATCAAGTCTGTAGAATTGCCAGAAGAATCGTCATCAATATTAAGATTTGTAGTTAATGGAGACCAAAGAAAATAACAACTATTGATTGATAATGCCAATCTTTATAAAAGGAAGTATAGACCTTCGGGCTTTGAAAGCTTTCATGACCTCAATGAAGTCATCTTATTTCTCTTTATTATCTTTGAATATTTCTTTTACTTCCTTAAGATATGCAACAACATCACGCAGTCCCAAGTTGTATTAGATTATTCAAAAGCAACAAAATTGTCAGAACATAAGAAAGTTACCCATCATCCATTTTGTATAAATATGTAAACAAATGCACATAGAAGGACTAATTAAGAATGAACATAACTAGCTAGAAAGACAAACCGCATCATATTTAAGATATCTGAACAGATAGACAAACTGTATCTATATTGACAAATTACTGGGAATTTGTCCCTTTGAAACCATGAGCTCCAAAAGCTTTAAGAATTTTATATGAACAAGAATATACCATATGGAATGGTTATTAGGAAAGAAAGAAAAATATTAAGAAAGATTCTTTTTTTACGAACATGAAGTTAGGGTTAACGAACTAGACAATAAGTTGGGGTTAACCAACCCTTTAATAAGTTTTGAGATAGTGGAAACTGTTTTGTTTAACTAATAGGTGAAATGGTCATTTTCGAAATTATCAAATAGATTGACTGGTCTTTTTTATATAGTATTTTTAGGAATTTGAAATTATGTAAAAGGCTTTGTTTAGCTAATAAAGGTAATGAAACCAATTATGCATTCAAAAATATATTTTAAAGAACAAGAAATTACAATCTCTCAGATTCAGGTCAAAGAGCCATTTCATCTATGGTTAGACTCCGCTTTATAAAAAATATTGTTTTGAATATGTGAAATTAATTGGAAATTATATAATAGTTTTTTGTTTTTCGGTAGGTGAAACCCAAGGGCATTTAAGTAGTCAAAATCACTGGCATATTGCATGGGCTTGCTCACACTAGCCCTTAGCATTATTTGTTTTTGATAGTGGAGTTACTAACTCGTGACCTTTTCAACACAAAATACCTTAACAAAATACCGCTGACCAAATTATACCATCTTAGATCTATCTAAACTCCAATCTATCATGGGCCTAGAGGGATATAATCCCTAAGTCTAACAATATTAATATAATATTAATATTAACTTTAATGATGTTTTTAACATGGCACGATAAGAAAATTTATAATAAAACTATATCAAATTTATATTTTCAAATATTAAAACTTTTATATGGAAATATTTATGCCTTTAAAGATTTTAGTATATCCATAAGATATGGTTTTCTTTTTAAAGATTTATTTTACAAATATTTAATTAAAATAAATATTAAAAGATTTTGGAGCCGGATTTTTGATTCTGTCTATTGAAATGTATTGTAGTTTTTATCACCATGGTTATTTTCATTTTTTTCGGTAGACATTAATTTTTTTTTATTAATATTTTATTGGAGACGTGACATACGTACCCATCCCCTCATACTGGTTTGTAGAATGTGCCTCTCTACCCAATAATATTGATGGTCGTCATCGTCATTTACTTTGACCAATTTTTTTATTTATTAAACTTTAAAAGAAAATAAAGCTAAATTATTTGAAATATAATTAAAACTATATTTATATATATTTTAAATTTAAATTTTAAAAATTAGGAATACTAATTTTGTAATAAATATTTTGATTTTAAAATCTAATGTAAAGTTATATAATATAGCGTTTTTATTTTTTTAATTGTTATAAAAACATTTTAAAAATTATATTTTCCCAACTTTATTATTATTTTAAAAACATTGGTTTTTTTATATTCATTAAATTTATCAAATAGAAAAATTTATTTATAGTATTAAAATCAATAATTTTTGCAATACATTTTTCATTTTACATTTTTTCCTTTTCCAGAAAATTATAATTTTTGTTCAAATATTAATGTAATATATATTTAATATTAAATTTGAGAATAAAGACAAAAACTACAAAAAGTTGCCCGAAAGACAACTCCTTTAGTTTCGAGTGGTATTTAGTGTGACTTTTTGGAAGCTTTTGAGTGGATTATTATAGTTTAACTTCTCTAAAATCCAAAACAAATTCATTGAAATCACAAGTTTTATTTGTAAACCCTGCATAGTAGAAGTGCCCTAGGGTTTTTTCACGGTGCTGAATCCATATATACAATAAAATAACTAGTTTAAATAACACAAATCAAGATTCACCACAAATTTTTTCCACCAGATTCTGGTACCGGAAACTCCAAAAATTTGCCCTAAAGACAACTCTTTTAGTTTGGAGTTGTCTCTAGTGCAACTTTTTGGAAGCTTTTTCAGTGCATTATTCGAGTCTAACATTTCTAAAATTTGATAGGAATTCATTGAAGTCACAAGTTTGATGGGTAACCCTTGCACAATAGAAGTGCATAGTGGTCTTTCAAGGTATTGAATCCATATATACTATCAAAAAACTAGTTTAAATAACACAAATCAAGATTTCACCACAAAATTTTCCACCAGATTTCAGCATCGAAAACTACAAAAAGTTGCACTAAAGGAAACTCCTTTAGTTTCGAGTTGTATTTGGCGTGGCTTTTTGGAAGCTTTTCCGGTGGATTATTACGATATAATTTCTCAGAAATCCTGCAAGAATTCACTGAAATCACAAGTTTGATGGGTAACCCCTACACAATAAAAGTACCCTAGGAGTTTTTCAGGGTGCTAAATCCATATATACAGTCAAAAAACTAGTTTAAATAATACAAATCAAGATTTCATCCCAAATTTCTCCACAGTATTCCGGCACTAGAAAATCCAGAAAAGTTGCACTAATGAAAACTCCTTTAGTTTCGAGTTGTCTTTAGTGTGACTTTTTGGAAGCTTTTCCAGTGGATTATTCTCATCTAATTTCTCTAAAATCAGGTAGGAATTCATTGAAATCACAAGTTTGATGGGTAACCTGTGCATAATAGAAGTGCCCTAGTGGTTTCAAGGTGTTGAATCCATATATAAAGTTAAAAAACTAGTTTAAATAACACAAATCAAGATTTCACCACATTTTTTTCCACCAGATTCCAGCACTAGAAACTCCAAAAAGTCGCACTAAAGACAACTTGTTTAGTTACAAATTATATTTAATGTGACTTTTTCGAAGCTTTTCTGGTGGATTAGTTTGGTCTAATTTCTCTAAAATATGATAGGAATTCATTGAAATCACAAGTTTGATGGATAACCCCTCAACAATAGAAGCACCCTAGGGGTTTTGTCAGAGTGTTGAATTCATATATAAAGTAAAAACACTAGTTTAAATAATACAAATTAAGATTTCACCACAAATTTTACCACAGGATTTCGGCACCAGAAACTCTGAAACGTCGCACTAAAGACAACTCCTTCAGTTTCAAGTTGTCTTTAGTGTGACTTTTTGGAAGCTTTCCTCGTGGATTATTCCTATGTAATTTCTCTAAAATCCGGCATGAATTCATTGAAATCACAAGTTTGAGGTGTAACCCCTTCACAATAGAATTTCCTTTGGGGTCTTTCAGGGTGGTGAATCCATATATACTGTCAAAAAACTAGTTTAAATAATGCAAATCAAGATTTCACCTCAAATTTTACCACCAAATTCTCGCACCAGAAACTCCAAAAAATCTCACTAAAGACAACTCCTTTAGTTTCGAGTTGTCTTTAGTGTGACTTTTTGGAAGATTTTCCGGTGGATTATTCTGGTCTAATTTCTCTAAAATCCATCATGAATTCATTGAAACCACAAGTTTGATGGTTAACCCCTACACAATACATGTGCCCAAGGGGTTTTTCAGGGTGCTAATCTATATATACAGTAAAAAAAGTAGTTTAAATAACATAAATGAAGATTTCACAATAAATTTCTCCACCAGATTCCGGCACTGGAAACTCCAAACAATCAAATTAAAGACAACTCGTCTAGTTTCAAGTTGCCTTTAGTGTGAATTTTTGGAAGCCTTTATAGTTGAATATTCTGGACTAATTTCTCAAAAATTTGACATGAATTCATTGAAGTCACAAGCTTGATGGGTAACTCCTAAACAATAGAACTGCCCTAGGGGCTTTTTAGTGACTTGAATCCATATATATAGTAGAAAAACTAGTTTAAATAACACAAATCAAGATTTCAACAGAAATTTTTTGACATGAAAACTCCAAAATTTGCACTAAAGATAACTCTTTTAGTTTTGAGTTGTCTTTAGTGTGACTTCTTGGAAGATTTTTCGGTGGATTATTTTGGTCTAATTTCTCTAAAATTCAGCACGAATTCATTCAAATCACAAGTTTGATGGGTAACCGACAAGAATGAAAGTTTTTGTGAGTAAAGTTATTCAGAGATCTACTTGAATGGAGGCTTTTAAGTGTAGAGTTGTTCAGAGATCTGCTATCCCATAATTTTTTAAATTACTAAAAACTTTTGGAACTGGCTAATATGGTTCATCTAATTGTGGTAAAAGTAAACCACATTAACTCGTTCTAAATTTTTGGACAATTTAAAAAAATATGTGATAAATCTAGAAAACAGATTTCTAAGCCTCATTATTCTATAAGATGAAATTCATGGTTTTAACATCATGCCACAGCTCAAGTTCAAAATTCCAACTCAAACATTATAGTCATTAAAATCAATTCGGGGTAAAAAGAACAAAAAATCGGTCCTTCACATCAATTTTTGTCTAGATTAACAAAGGCACTGCAAAACAAATGCAGTGGGGGAGATAAATTAACTCTCATTTTTCCTAGAGATGCTATAAACTACTCCTCTCATCCTCTCTTAATATTCCAAAATAGTTACTATTGTTGTACCTTCAATAAGCTTGATCTAAAGGCAACTTTGAACAACAAAAGGAAAAACCATAAATCACTTATAATTCGTTCCATATCGGGATTTTACGCATACTGCAGAACTAGGGAGACTCTTAAAAATTTGAATTAATGCAAGAAATATACAAAATTTTGAGGAAAACAAGTGCGACAATGCAACAGATTAAAGGCAACAGATTTGCATGCCGATGGCGCTAAGTTTCGATCAATGGTCAATAACCTGAACTCTTTACAAATTTTCCCAACAACAGGAGAGAAGAACGCCATGTCCTCTAATTATCGAACTCCATCATACATGCTTTTGACTACTTGTAGCTAGTCAATATTTATGGCGTCCCTTACAAAAGTCATAAGTCGGGGTTAACCAACCCTTGCTTTTCCCTTTTTTTTCAAAAATTTGAGATGGTGGAAAAGGATTTGTTTTTCTTAATTTTTGAGATGGTGGAAATAAATTTGGTTAACTAATAGGTGAAATGGTCATTTCTGAAATTATGAAATAGATTAAATGGTTTTTTTTAGTATTTTTAGGAATTTTGAAATTATGGAAAATACTTTGTCTAACTAATATATGAAGGAGATGTCTTTAGTGCGACTTTTTGGAAGGTTTTCTGGTGGGTTTTTCTCGTAAAATTTCTCTAAAATTGGCAGAAATTTATTGAAATCACAAGATTGATGGATAATCCCTTCACAATCAAAGTGTCCTATGGTTTTTGGGGGTGCTGAATCCAAATATACAGTTAAAAACATAGTTTAAATAACACAAAACAAGATTTCACCCAGATTCTAGCACCATAAAGTCCAAAAAGTTGCACTAAAGACAACTCCATTAATGAAATGGACTTTTTCTAAGCATTTTTTCTTTTCAATTTTGTTCAAAATTTGATATAGATTTTTAAAAATTATAATTTTTAGTTATTTAATTTGCTAAGATCGAGTGTTACATGTGTTTTTCAAGGTGTTGAAACCAATTATGTATTAAAAAATATATTTGAAAGAACAAGAAATTACAATCTTGTCGGACTCAGGTCACAGAGTCATTTCTTCTACTATTTAGACTACACCTTATGAAACATTTTGTTTTGAATATGTGAAATTAGTTTGAAATTATATAATAGTTTTTTGTTGTTGGCAGGTGAGCCCCAAGGGCATTTAAGTCATCAAAATCACCCACTGATAGAATCATCTTGCTCACACGAGCCCTAATTCGTCAAAATCACCCACTGATAGCATCATCTTGCTCACACTAGCCCTTAGTATTGTTGGGTTTTCGCTAGTGGAGTTACGAATTAGTGACCTTTGACCACATAATACCTTAACAAAACACAATTGACCAAATTATACCATCTTAGATCCATCTAACTCTGGATCTATCATGGGCCTAGAGAGATCAAATCCCTTAATTCTAATAATATTATCTCAGATTTTATGCTTTTGTGATTCATGATATAATGTTCATATTTTGCAGAGAAATCACATAGAGAGCAAAGGATCGACGCGTTTCAAACCTAGATCTAGGTTCATCATCAAGACCACAATGATGATGTTAATATCTAATATAACATTAATATTAAATTTAATGATGTTTTTTACACGACACGATAACAACGTTTATAACAAAACTATATCAAATTAATATTTTCAAATATTAGAACTTTTACATGGAAATATTTAGGGCTTTAAATATTTTAATATACTAATAAGATATCATTTTTCTTTTAAAGATTTAATTTACAAGACTTTAATTTAAATAAATATTAAAATATTTTGGAGCAGGGTTTTTGATTCTCTGTATTGAATTGGATTGTAGTTTTTTTTTTTTTTTTTTTATCTATATGGTTATTTTCATTTTTTTGGGGTAGGCATTAAATTTTTTTTTGTTATTATTATTTTATTGTAGACTTGACATACTTACCCATCTCCTTATACTCGGTTGTAGCATGGGCCTCCAATAATAGTGAGGGTAATCATCGTCATTTACTTTGACCAGTTTTTTATTTATTAAACTTGAAAATAAATGAAGCTAAATTATTTGAAATATAATTAAAACTATATTTATATATGTCTTTAATTTTAATTTAAAAAATCAGGAATATTAATTTTGTAATACATATTTTGATTTTAAAATATAATGTGAAGTTATATAATACAGTTTTTTTTTTAATATTATAATTTTTTTTTTTTAAATTATATTTACCAAATTGTATTATTATTTTTAATAAAATTGTTTTTTATATTAATTAAATTTATCAAATAAAAAATTTATTTATGACACTAAAATCACTCATTTTTCCAAGATATTTTTATTTTTTAAATTTTTTTTTTTAAATTATAATTTCTCTTCAAATATTAATGTAATACATATTTAAGATATTTAATATTAAATTTGAAAGTATTATTTAGTTTTACTTTTTTGTATAACAACTCTCTTTTGATTAATTCAAAGTGAAACCTAGTGGTGATCTACTCCCAAGATTCCTGTTTTACTTTTTTGTATAACAACTCTCTTTTGATTAATTCGAAGTGAAAGCTAGCGTTGATCTACTCCCAAGACTCTCTGGAAGGATAGAATGTGTGAGATTTGTGATACTAAGAAGGTGGAAGTTGAAAAAATAGAATCTGTCAGATGGGTGATACTTAGAAGGTGGAAGATGAAAAGCACTTCCTTTTAGACTTCCCACCTATTACTCACATCCGCTCTCAATTCCCTAACATCTACCACACTTCCAGTCTTCTTGACTTATTAAGTCAATTTAACTAGAGGGATCTTGGAGCACTTCTTTCCCTTCTCCTTGATCATAAAAACAAGATTTTGAAAAATCACACTTGCTTTTCTTCTCTTTTCTTTAGATCAGATAAGCATGAATCATCATCATCATCATCATCATATATATATATATATATATATATATATATATATATATATAATTTATTCATTCATTCATTTAATTTCAATTTTTATTATTTATCTTGTTTATTGTTTAAAATAAATATTTTTTAACCTTATTTGATATTCCCTTTTATTAAAATAATAATAATAATACTAATAATTTTAATTTTAATTTAATTCATTATTTATTACTATTTTTTACTTTGATAATTTTTTAATCAAAACTAGTTGTTATATTCTAATGCCTAGAAAGCATCTATCTTCGTATATTTAACCTTATGTCATGATATGTTTTTCATCTTGTCATGAAAATGAATCACACTAGATGGTTTGAAATGCATGAAAAAAAGTTTTCCATGTGATTTTTACCTAAAGATTTCAATAATATCAATATTAATCAAAATATTTTTCTAATAATTTAGTTAAGATTTGGTATCTTTCTCCTTTTACCTCAAAATAATTTTGACTATATTCATTACTATAAATTTATTTTTATAAATAGGAATATAAAGGCCTAACGTTAAGGGTGTCGAGTAGCGAGGTACTTACCAATGGGAACTCTACCAGTTGAGCTAACCCTTCGGACTATTTATTATTTTAATAATAATAATAATAATAATAATGATTTATTTGATTTATCTAATTTATTTTAATTTATTGAATTATAAAAATATATAACAAATGAATTAATTTCTTAATTACAATCAAGGCTATTCCAAAACAAGTGTTCATATAGGTAACATACTAAAACCAAAAGTAGAAGAAATTACACCATGCAAATAAAACAAAATAATAAGGTCATGACCTTAAAATTAGATAATAATAATAATAATAATAATAATTCATAGATCTCAGAGAAGTGGTATACTCTATACATATGAACATTAACCCTTAATTAGACCATTCGATATGCTAGGATTCGTGTAGAAGCTTTTCGAATTGTTTCCACCCACAGTTGCAAGTCATCAGGTGAGTACAATGGAGTCATTCCCACCATGGATGATATGGTACTTTATCTAAGAGTGGTTGTTAAATCTTGGGAGGTCAGGGTAATTGGACCCTACCCCATCTGCCACTCAATCACTCATTTGAAACTGCATCCCTCACGAGCTGAGCTCTACAACCTATAACATTATAGGCTAGGTCTAAGAGTTTCAAGCATCAAAAACTCTTCTTTACGTATGTTAACAATGGTCATTATTAAATCCTTTGATTCTATCAAGTTTCACAGCGTATAGGTGAATTTCATGGCTAAGTATTGTGTGCTATGGTTCGAGAAAAACCATGCTCATGGTGAGCCATATTCCAGGTGTTTTCATCTATGGTTTAGAATGTAAGGGAGAAGGTTTAAACTTTCTGAGTGGGTGTTTCCTTAATTTACTGCTAGAATCCCTCAGGTAAATGTTGCTTGCAGTAAGGTGAAAAGAAAGGAATAATCCATTAATCCATCGAAGGGTCCATGAGATTGTATTGTATTGGGATGATATATTCCTATGCCCCAGTATTGGGAGTGAGAGATAGTCCGTTGATGGGGATTCTATATTAGCTCTTGACGGGGACACAAGATTATCGCTCGCTCGATGGGGAGCTTATATTTCAGTTCGCATTTGTTGTGAGATGAGAATCTACCCTTGAAAAATTGATGGATTCAAGTGTAGATAAAAAAACAAAAAGAAACGAGTGCCAAAACACCCCTGGGATTGGAACTACCTGGCATTGATACTTGTAACCTACTGGATGTAGTACTGGGATCAAAACTTGGAGTACCAACCATTGCTTGCAATGAATACCAGCCTAATTGAAGCATAGTTTCACCCCCTTACCTCCTAGAGTATCATAACAATTTGTATCGACTAATGAAGTAAATTGTGTTCGGTGTGGAGCCTATATATCTTCTTTATCCAAAGGTATCACCTCATTGGACCCCAGTTCATAATGTGGAGGCAACACTACCTGTAATATTTGCGCTGCAAGGGGGTTCAAGGGGGGCGGTAGCCCCAAAAGATAAAAATAGATGTAAAATTTCCTTGTATATTGTTGTAATTTCGTAGTCAATTTGGGTCGTTCATTAGGCAAAGATCTGACGGTAGAAATTATGTTTAATTTAGGGTTTTTTTTCCCTAGAAGGCAACCCCTCGCTATATATGACGGAATTATATTGCGTCTATGTATATCTGTATTCTGAGTGAGAAAGAGAGAGGAGGTTGAGCGAGAGAAGAGCGAATTACAGAGGATCTGTTGTAGGTTGTATCTCTTCAGTTTGTTGGATAATATAAAAGGAAGGACTCGTTATTTCTCCATGGATGTAGCCCAAATTGGCTGAACCATGTATATCTGTGTCTCAATTATGTTACGTGTTTTCTTTGTTTATATTTCTGCAATATATTTTATGTGTTCCATTGCTCTGTAATATAAAATTTTCTAACAAATTGAAGTGTATTGTCTCTTGGAATTGCAACAAATAAGTAAGGCATCCCATTGTATTGATCAACAACAATAGTTATTTTCTCCCCGTCCTTTTCTATAAGGGGTGGGAGTTCCTAAAATATCCTTATCCAATGTGAAATAATGCAAACTCCCACACCTATGTGACTGGGGGGCCATAAAAGAATCACCGCCGTGGCCTTGTTGATGCCTAAGTTGTAAAGTCAAAGAAAAAATGAAAATATTAGCTTCGAGGGGCAAAAGAAGCAATTGAGTCAATGCCACCAAATCAAACATAGAGAATTTTAATGAAATTCTAGGTTAGTAATAAAGAAATAAATTTGAGTATCCTTGATGAGAGGGGTGCCTTCGACAAAATCAAACTGAGTTTATTGGTAAAAGAAATGGTGACTTTGAATGTTTTGAGAATATGTTCCAAGCTGACTACTTTGTGCCTTCCCCAAATGGTGTTGTTTAAGATGCCATAATCCCACTTGAAATAGGCTTTCTTTAGGTGTGTTAACATCTTGAAT